>JARHVA010003947.1:105000-645000 GCA_037957365.1 Torreya grandis
TTCTAAATTAGTTGTTAATCAAGTCACCAATCATTACCAAACCAAACAGGAGCATATTATACCAAATAAATAAATGGTGGATAAGTTGATAGAGACATTTGATACATTTTATATTAATACTATTCCCCATAAAGATAGCTACCATGTAGATACCATGGTAAGTGTGGCATTATTAATGCTTTTGTATATCAATTATGATCATATGGAATTTAACATATGATAATTATGGGATCCTTACATTTCTTATGATAAAATGAATGATTAGCCATTCTTTCAATTACTCATAATTCTACAAATAGAAAATGGTAATAATGATATTTATAATTTCCTCTATTATGCTTATATATTAAACTAATTTATGTGTAATGATAATCACAAATTACAATGTGAAGCACTTTTTCATGTTATTATTATAAATGATTTTTTCAAATGATGTTTTAACATACAATTACTTTTATGTTTAAACAAAGATGAAGACCACACTTCCCTCTTAGAAATGCATGATAATGAGTGTTGTGGGAATTTCAGCAGGTAGGCCATGTCCCAAAAACTATTATTCCAAGATTATTATTGTCTTACCATGGAAAAATAATGTATTGAAAATGAAAAATTGTGTTTACAATGTCATAAATATAATAATTTAAATCATATAGCATCACACAAGTTACAACTGCTTGTTTCACCATGGACTTTTTCCTTGTGGAGTTTTGATTTCATTGGAAAGATATATCTAGTATCCATTGGTGGACACATATTCATAATAGTAACTACATAATATTTGACAAAATGGGTGGAAGTAATTCCACTTGATTTTACCATAGGGGATGACATATGCAACTTTTTTATGGCCAATATTATTTATGACTTTGCCATACCTTCAACTATTATTTTTGATAATGGATCATTAGTCAAAAACAAGATGGTACAATGATTTTACAATAAATACAAAATTAAGAATACCTTTTCTACACCTTATTATCCATAAGATAATGGATAGGTAGAGGAAACTAATAAGAATATTGTTAAGATACTTGACAAGATAGCTGAGTGATATAATAATTATTATCACCAACAGATGGTGTATACTTTATGGGCATACCACATTAGTGTTCACAAACCTACCTAGGCACACCTTATTCTTTGGTATATGGTAAAAATTAATTTTTAATGACTGATATTAAGATACCTTCTTTGTGTGTTTCTCTTAAATACATCATCAAAGATAATGAATACTATGAAAATAGATTACATCAATTAGAACAATTAAGTGAAAAATGTAAACAGGTTACTAAACACTTACGATTTTATCAAGATCATGTTAAGTGACCATATAATAAAAAGTTTTAGTCATGTGACTTTATTTTGGGTGACATAGTACTAAAATAAAATCAAAGTAATACCAATGCATAAAAAGACAAGAAATGAAATTTCAAACCAAATTGGCTGGGACCATTCACATTTACATAAATTTTGGGAAAAGACATATACTGCCTTACTACACTTGAAGGAAAACCTCTACATATCTTAATGACCATTATGCACTTGCATAAATATATTATGTGAGACTTTTTCCAATATTTCAAAAATACCAAAAAAATCTAAAACATTCAAAAAACCAAATATATTTTCAGCATCTACATATTTTATTGGCTCCTTGGCATCTATGTGTTAGCTCCATGTTGATGGATAGGATATCAGTTACTTCTACATAGTTATGTGTTTCACTTTTTTATTTAAGGTTGATATAGGAATACATAGATACATGATCTATGCACTCTTATATGTTTGAATTTACATCTACTCACATCTATAGGACATTAGGGGCATCAACCTCTATAATCATGATACATCCATGTTATATCATTATATGGTCAGTTTACTTTATCATGTTTAAACTCATATATGTACTTACACATGCTTTTATCCATGTTTATATCTTTTGCAATGTACTTGATATGATATGTACTTGACATTATTTTTTATAACATATTGGATCCATGGTTTACTATGATATGTTTATGTTGATTGTTGTGATTTCTTTTATGCATTTCTTTGAGTGTATTTCCTTTATGTTTTCTCATCTATTAAGCATTTGAATATGCTCCATTTATTATGGCCTCCATGTCTTTGTTTTCCTCTTTCACATTTGAATATGTCATTATTTATTGTATGAACATTTGAATATGTCATTCTTGCTTTTGTGCACATTTAATAAAGTCATGTCCATTTGATTATGTGTCATTTGAACATACCCCTTCTTTGTGGTCTCCTTGGATCACTTTTTTGTTGACTTAATTTTGAGTGCTCTTGTGTGTGTATTTAGTTTCTTTTTGGTATTATACGATTACTATCTATACATTGCCATAATATTTATCATATATGTTAGGCCTTGATGTGATCAAATTTTATGTTATTTAATGATACATTTACATGGACATGTTCTCTTATATGTTACATGGTTCATTCATAGTTATATGGCTATCTTATCCCTTTGAGATGAGATAACTACCAATTTTTATCTTCCCTCACCCCAAATGGAGGCATATTAATGGGGTCATGTCATAGAGGCATGCCTTCCACACATTACAATTTTAGATTTAGTGGGGCATGTCATATAGATATGGATTTCACATTTTCATGGTCTTAGATTTAGTAAGGGAATGTTTTGGAAACATGTTCTCCACATTTATAAACTATGTAACATACCCAAATTACATTAGGGGCACATTTTGGAAACATTTCCTCCACATTTTCACTTGAATTAGTTTTCATATTTATCCATGTATATTCAGGGCATATTATGGTAACATGTCACCCACACTTGTTCAAATTTCCAAATTGGCCAAATCACATAGTTATATGATTCAGATACATATTTGTGGTAGAATTCTACAAATTGTTACCATTGTTATACATATTTTTAACATGATATATATAATATATATATATATATATATATATATAAGGTGCATATGTTATGTAATGTGTGCCTAATATTGAAAAATCAAAATTAGTTTAAGATTCTAGACACTTTCAAGGATTGTTACCACCCACTAGGTTGGGCATTTATGAACTATATTGAGCCAATCTATAGCAGTAATTAGATTGATTTTTACTATGGTTGAGATAGTTAAATAACTCAATCTTTACAATTTTTTAGCTCTGACTTGATTTTATCAACATCCTCACTAGTTTGATACTGTGAGGTGACTTAGTTCACTCACACTCACTAGGTTATAAGTATGATTAGGTTACAAGGTTGAACTAGTCTCAATTTTCAAGTGGAAATTCATCTTTACTCCAAGTTTAGGGGCATGGACCCTCCTATCTCTCTCTATCTCCTTAGGTATATGAAATTTCCATATTTATATTTATCTTAATCTCAGTTTTAGTGATTATTAACTATACATCTTTAAAATCAAGTTCAAATAGGCAAGATGGTTACATTTATACATAGGTGTATTTATAAACCTTACTCTCTTGTAATTTCAATCATTTCAATAATTTCAATTTCAGATTGTATGAACTAATTTTATATTGTAATATGCTCTTGGTTATATGTCATTTACAGTAAAGGACTCAAGTTAGACTCAAGCAAAGATAAAGTGTGTCATACACACCTAGGTATGCATTATTTTCCTTTACACTAGAAATTTTATTACTATATTAAGGGGGTATGTAGACACTATTTATAAATTATATATCACCTCAATCTTGTACACTCAAAAAAATTAGACATTGGTTGTTCTTATCAATTACAGACCTTTCTTTCTTTTACAAGTCTTGCATCTACTCTCTTATACCTCTTAGCCTATATCTTAGTTTGAATAGTCTTATTTTGATGACTCAGGCCTTCTATCTTACCTAAAATGCCTAAAAATACTTATCTTATTCCTTTTAAATTTATAATGCTATACCTATTTTCTTACTCCTTGGACACTTGTGTCTTGGACAAACACCTATGTTGATGCAAATGTCCTGCTTTGATACAAGTATCCAATGTCCTAAAATTCATCTAATTTTCAAATGGAATTTATCCTAATGGTCAACCTAAGTGATATTATGTGAGTTATTCTCCAAAGGGATTGGTATAAATATAAGATCAACCTTCATTCATTTTTTACCTAGAAATTATTACCTACTCACTAGGCAACTTACCAAAAGCATTTTATCAAAAACTCAAGTGAGCAATGATTTCCTATTTTCTCCTATTTCCATATTATTAATAGGTAAAACATATTTACAATTATAAAGTACTGAAGAAAAAACATAAGAGCTATATTTCCAAGTTAAAATCTAGGTCACCTATTGTACTAGATTATCACACATTGCATTATTCACACACAAGCCAACATATATGGGAGAACTACATAAGTTTGAGGCCCTCTTCATAGTATTATCTATGTAGGCAGTGCTTATTGACATAGGGGTATTTGGGGTAGCTTGACGCTATGTTCCCACTAACCTATTTCCCCCATAGCTACTATGAATATGGAGAACTAAGGTTTTAATATTTGATAAGGAGTGAATATCCATGACCCAAATCTAAATGTACCAAAGTGA
Source organism: Torreya grandis (assembly GCA_037957365.1). Lineage (NCBI taxonomy): Eukaryota > Viridiplantae > Streptophyta > Pinopsida > Cupressales > Taxaceae > Torreya > Torreya grandis. The sequence goes on from JARHVA010003947.1 coordinate 109,564, forward strand.
AGGCGATGAAAAACCCAAAAGCATCTATGTGGTTGTATCCTATTTTAGTATGTATTTCATATAGGACATATGTGTCTGACCTATACACTAGTGTCAATATAGCTATTATAGGCTGACATAAGTGTCTACGACTATAGAAGCACTTAATCTAGAATTTAGTGATTGTACCAAAATACTCTTCCAATCTACTTCTAGTCTGTTATAAATCCAAGTATGTTTTAGAATCAAAACTAGATAAGTATATTATTTATTTGTCATTTTCATATCTAACATAATTATACTTTCCATTTTTATCATATCTCAATATAATAAATTTAGTATTTGTTTTAAATGAGTTTTGAAATTACTTGTCCTGATATAGATCTAGTTATCACTCTTGTGCTTATTAATTTATATATTCTTAATCCTATCTATCCTAATAAGATTCATATCCATATTTTAGGTTTAAACACTTAAAAAAGTTTGTTATTCAACATGAATTATGGATCCACTTATATTTTCCCTACCTTTCCTTCATATTTTTCCTTTTTTATCAAATCCACCTTAGTTTAGATCATTTAATCCAATTTAGGTTAACTATTATAATATTTAGGTTAGATGTTAAACATCATTCATATCCAAACCATCTAAGGTAAATAACCACTATAATCACATTTTATTCTACCACATGGTTGTTTACAAAACTAAATACTCAAAACTCGTGCCTTGGAGTGATTAGTCATTGGTCCTAAAATGAGAGGGTCTTACCCCTTAAAGTTATTTGATGTGCATTATACACACATTAACATAAATAATTATAAAATATAATTAAAATATGCCACTAGTGAACTTGATGAGATAAAAATAAGTTTTAGAATTCATGTGACTGGTTTGATTTTGAAAAAATATAGTTTGTGTTCACTGGGACAAGTCCACTAGAATAATACAAGATCATAGTGAATTACTATCTGGAATAGAGTGGTTTTATTTATGTAAAAATTTTGGGTCTAAAATAGTATCACCACATACAAATTCATATGGAAATGAAAACATATATGTTATTCACTCACTCAAGTACACTTATAAATCAAATTTGATATAAACTAGATATAGAGAATTACCCCATGTACAAATCATAAATCAATTAAAGGAACAAAACATATCATGCATAGGTCCTAATTTTTAGAATTTTTTATATTTATTTATTTTTTGTATTTTTATGATAGTAGTATGATTAGAAAAGGAAGGACATTATTATAATTATAATATATCATCAAGGGGATGCCTCTGTGTATGCCATGTATTATATGTTTTTTAATACTCACTTGCATTTTTATATTCATCCTTTTGATTATTCATGTCATACCAATCATATTATGCATAATTATTATTGTAATTATCATCATGGGAGAGAAAAAATTATTGGCTTGTGTTGTAAATTGTGATATCCCATTAAGATCATCCTTTATAAATTTGTATGAAAAAATAAATACACCATATATTGGAGTTATCTTATTGAAATTGTGTTTCTTTGGAGTATGTTTGTTATCATCAACATCCTACATCTTATTATGAACTATAGAAGAATCATGTATCTTTACTTGACTATTAGGAAAAGAATTTATCTATGCTTTGACTTCTTGACTTGAAGATGTAGCCATAACATTTTTATGATGGGCCTTATATTTTTCCTTAATGCATGGAGTAGATATCATATTTGAATCCTTAGAAACCAAAGTTGTATCATTAGACTTTGTAGGAACATTTGACTTTGGAACTTCCTTTATGAGAAACCCTTTCACAAATGTGTTTTCTTACCTATCTTGAATTTGTTCTTGAAATTTTTATTATTAATCTTTCTATAGCATTGCCTTTATGGTATATTCCATCTATAATTTATCTATTTCATCTTGTTCCTTTTGTAATTTTTCTTGATTGAAATTGTCTTTTTTAATCTTTTTCTACTCTACTTTGTCCTTTTGTATACATATTTGATTTATTGTTATTTGTGAACTTGTGTTTATTAAATATGTAATCATAATTTGAGTGGGTTTCATGATTAATGTATCTACTATAGAGTCACCACTATCAATGATACTTTTTATTTTGTTTTTCAAAGCCAAACAACTATTTATATGATGCCCATGCATTCTATGATATGCACAATAGTATTTTGATCTCTTTAGAGGATGTATAGGAGGTAGTTTGATCAAATTGATGCAAAGAATTTATATTAGAATCTCAATTTAAATCTTATTATTATTTTTCATATTTTTTGAATCACTAGCTATAGATATAATATATTTTAGATTCCACTTTTGATACGAAGTATTGTTATGCACAAAATTACTAGTTGAAGATACAAATGCATAATTAACACTATTATATTTTGGATTCTTTATATATGTGAGCTTATTTTACAATGATGTCATATTTAAACTAAAACACTAATTTTTATTTTGAAAATATTATATTATCCTTCCCAGTGTGACTATTTAATCCATAAGGCATTCATAAGCACAAAGTATAAGAAAATTACTTACATGATTTTCAACAATAGAATTATATATGCTAGAATTAAGATCAAAATAAGCATATCCACAATAATAATCTACAAAAAAGTAGAATACTTAAATATTATGACTAAGCCACTTTGAGGAGGAAACCTCCACAATAATGCAATAAGAAAAAAAATCATAATATGATGATAAAATACTAACCACTACCTCCTATATATACTCTACTTAGCCATGGTTATTCCATAGGCCAACCATACTAAGAACATTGAGAAATGCAAAAAGCCAATATGAATATGTGTAAGACACAAATCAACCACACATATCCCTAGATGCACTATAGGTTAAGGGAATATCATGCCCCTCCCCTTCAAAGCAACATTGTCCTCAATGTTGAATAAAACCAAGATGTTTCTATAGGAATGTTTCATCTTCTCATGTTGCACCTTTAGATTGCAGGTTCTTCCATTTGATCAAATACTACTTAATGACACTACTTTGTAGTTATTTAGTGTGCATGTGAAAGATCTCCTAAATATATATAATGACTCTACCTTATTCATCTAATTTAGGTAACTCAATCTAAGTGGAAACTCTATTTCTAATTACTTTTTTTAAGTAACATATATGTAATATCATATGTATGCAAGTGGCTGGGGGTAAATCTAACTTGTAAGCCACACTACCAATTTTATATAAGATCTGGTAAGGGCCATAGTATTTAGGTGATATATTTTTATCCGTTTTATATTTATTTAGATAAATATGATTATATGGATACAAATGAACAAATACCCAATCACCTATGTCAAAATGCCTATCACTATAGTGTTGATCTACTTGTTGTTTCATTCAATTTTATGCCATTGTTAAATTATTTCACAAATTGACTAACACCTCATATTGATGGTGAATGTGTTCCTTAATATTTGAAACCTTAGGATGCACTATCAAAACTGAAGTGATGGATGGGGGGTGATACCCATACAATGCCACAAAGGGAGAGATCTTGGAAGAAGTGTGAAAAAAGTGTTATACCACCATTCAGCAAGTGGCAGCCAATGAACCCATTTATCCTATTTTAAAAAATAAAAAAATGAAGATACCTTTTGAGAAATTTGTTTAATACCTCTATTTTTCCATCAGATTGAATATGATAGGATGAGCAAAGAGCTAACTAGGTACGTGTTGACCAAATTTGACCTTATAGGTCAAATTAGGGCCCCTATATGTAAAAACTTAAATTTTAAATGTTCTATGGGGTAATATTTATTTTAATGGAGTGTATTATAAGTTATTTTATGTAATTTAATGTCATCCTGTCCTTGGTCTTATTCATATTAGTCAATTTGTCATTTTGGGTTATTTGGTGGGTATTTAGGGGTCATAAATGTAAATAACACAATTCCCAAGGTGTCTAGATGCATATTTTTAATTTAAATAATCCAATAGGTCATATTACCTATTATTAATGTTAGTTAAATAAGAATATTGTAGGTTATCTAATTGAAATTTAAGAAACTAACTAAAAAAGGTGAGTTTAGAACTTATACGACCCATGGGGAAGTGTGCCACATTGGGTAAGGTCATGTAATGCCTATTAATATTCATAAAAATAATATTAATTCTTTACATGAACTATAAGTTCCATTTTTAATCCATAACCATTCTACTCCTTTTTTGCCTTTCTAGACATATAGAAGTGACCAATAGGTTCATGCTTAGTACGAATAACTAAAGAGGTTTCAAGAAAAATGATTTTGGGAGGTAGTATTATACTCAGAGACCTTAATTTAAATTAAAATATTTTTAAAAATTTTGAAATGTGCTTTATGAACCATCCTCATGAAGTTGACTATGTTTTTTTGCTTATTATTTCATGCACCCTATATGTTTTGATCCATTTTAAGGAAGTCCATACAAACTAGTTGTTGAGAATGATTCTATATGATGTAATATTCCTTATGTAATTTTCTCCATTTTTGGTTTATTATTTCAAGGTGTTTTTATATGCTAATCATCTCATGTTACAGGAAGATACACCATTCTATGTTACAAGTAGTTTTTCACCATTTTCAGGAACTTCATGCTTAATCATGGTTTAAAAGTGTTTTAATATGTAATTTTTCATGTTTAAAATTCTCTCATTCTTCCCTTTACCTTCTCAAGTTCATTCTTCCAAAATATACCCCATGAAGGTACAGTCTAACTAGTATACAGTTAGTTTGTTATATGATTTCCATATATAATCAGTTGGATGAGCTATGTAGGTCTCCAAGACATGTACATAGAGGTATATTATATACTTAATGGGTTTATTAAATCACATTTTCAATAATAGGTAGGTGATATCTTCTAAAGAGTGAAAAAGGAGAACTATTACATTATATGAAACATCCTCACATAGTCACCATGAACATGCACCTACAGATGCCATAAAGGAAGAATTCACATTGAATATAAGGTTTTGACACTTATTTAACGTGTTTTATAATGTTAATAATGTATTTGGAAGTATTAATGTGATTTTATAACCCATTTAAGGTCAAGGCAATGCTCATTGTACATATCACACTTGATGTTTGTACAAGATGCTGACCAAATTTGACTTTTTGGTCAAATTTTGGCACCCCTAAGCAAATTTTTTTTATTTTAAATATTTTAAGGAGTCATAATATGTTTTCATAGGAATTATTACTTTTTATATGTTATCCTTTGAGGTCATCTTGGTTTTAGTCTTAGTCACATTAATTAATTTATCTATTTGGGGTCATTTTATGTACTTATAGGGGTCACGAATTAAATGACACATTCCAAAGGTGCATAGGTGTCATATTTTCATTTAAAACATCCATTATGTTAGTTTATATTCCATACATGTTAGTAACATCAGATCGTTATAGTCTCCCTAACAAAAATTGCAAAAATTAGTTAAAAAAGAGGGGAAATGGCACTTGTACAACACATAGGGAAGTGTGTCATGTGGGAAAGATAATTTGGGGTATCCTCATCCTTATAAGACTCATATCCATTCTTGGTTTTATCTAAAATATTAATTTTAATTCCAAAACCATTCTACACATTTCTTACTCTTCGTGGTAGATTGGAGTGACCCTTAGGTTTTTTTCTCAATACGAGAAGCACAAGCAGTTTTAGACAAAATGATTTTGGGAGATGATACTAAACTATGATAGTTTATTTTTATTATATTTATTTTGAATATTGGTCAAATTTTCTATACAAACCATTGCTAACAAGTTGATTGTGTAGATTTGATAGTTGTTTGATGTACCCTTCAGGTTTTCCTTCATTTTGGATAAATCTATATAAACTAGTTGATATTTTTTGCTCCAGATGATGTTTGTCATGTGTCCTTACACATTCCATTCTTCTCTTCAATTTTGAGATTTTTTTGATTAGCTAATAACCATGAAATTGTAGACTAGCATATTTTGAGTTGATGAGCATGTTTCTTATGTTTTTTTATTCTTCATGCTTTGTGATTGGTCACATAGGATTATGTTAATGTCCTTTCCATGTTTCCAAATTTATATTTTTTCTCCATTAACTTTCCAACCTCAATATCCAATCTGATGCTCCATGAATTATAATTATAGTACACATTTAAATAGTTAGCCATTAATGGGCATCTTACAGGTGCTTGAAAAGGTCTATACCATTGAAATGTATCTAACTTGAGTTGATTTAGGTCCTCAAAAATTTTAATAAACCCATAAAAAAATTTAAATAGGACACAATGGATATTGGCTGCCCTTATATCATGAGTATGACCAATAACCCTGTTAGCTACCTACATAATAGTCAAAAGTGCATTTATAGGTAGGGGATTTTCATGTTGAATAAGATGTTTTGAGGATATTTTCAAGGTGTTCTTGATAGAGGTAATCCATTTGAATATTTTAAAACTCATTTTGGGGTGGTAGTAATTTTTAAACATACTCTTGCTCATTTCCATTCCCTCTACCTACATACAACCAAATGCATACTTATAAGCAACCATAGCTGAAGGATATGGGATCAAAATGAGGTATTGAAATGTGTACTGAAAACTTATCAAGATCCCAAAAGGTTGAGAGATATTAATCATGCATTTTAGACACATAATCAAGACAATTGAAGGTGAAAGAGTGAAATAAAGTTAGTGGACTATGTTTCAGGCCCATTTTCCCTATTTTGAGCAAATAGAGGCCCATGAGGTTTTGTATAACTTTTTAAACATGTCTCCTAAAGGTTATAGGACACTCTAATGGTTTATTTTAGTTTCTTATAGTAAAAAAAAGAGTTATGTAGTGTTTGAGGGGAAAAGGAGGAATCAAGAATGGTTTTTTAGAAGTAAAAAGGTGTCTCAAAACACACTAAAAACACTCAGTGACATCTACAAGCTTGTGAGGAAAATGAGTTCTTTTGTCACTTTGATGGGTATTTACAAGCATGGCTTAATGGATAGTGAATTTATATGGTTTTAAAATATCAATAAGGTCATAATAAATTAATAAAATTTGAGAAAAGACATTTTACATGCCCATGATCACCTACAGGACTCCTTTAAGTGTGAAATGGTAACCTATAACAGTCAAGCAGAGGTACCTCAGTTAAGGGTTAACATGGGTATCAAGTTGGTCTTAAGATATACAAGGTGAGTACAAGGTCAAACATCCATGGTATGAATTCAAGATAATTCCAAGTAATTGCCCCACACCTCAAACAAATTCTCATAACCCCATCTTGATCTACAACAGACCCTATTTTATCTCAGTCTAGCAGGGTCTTAAGAGGAGTGTCTCAGTCTAAGGAGACTAGTTCATGCTCTCAAGAGAATAAAAGAGGATTCACAAGTGATTATATAACTATATTAGATAAAATAAGTAATTAAAAATTTATATTAACACCATGACCAATTGGATAAGGTCTCAATCCACCTACAAGTAGGGGGTTTTAGTTAAGGTACAGACAGGGGCCCAGTTTTGTGATAAAGTGCATCGATATAGTGAATGGGAGCTCAACCTTATTACAATAGTTAATGTGAGAAAAACATTAGTAAATAGTTATTGACCACCTAAAATATCATTTTATTGGTATCATCAAACCCTTTCAAGGGAAACACAAGTCTACATAGGGTCTTAAGATCCCTGTATAAACCTACAGTAGGGTCTAGGCAAACAAGGGGTAAAATGATACATGGAATTTATAGGGGTAAAGAGAGGTTTTAAATGGCCAAGACATGATTCAATATGGTTCAATAAGTGTCTTAAATACTCCCACACGTTACCAAATTTGTTTAGATGCTTTCCTCACTAGCAAATAATCATCAATCTGTACAACTATCTAGGAGAGCTCTTAATCCAATGAGAAAAGGTAGAAAATCTATATAAGAGAAGGGTTTTAAAGGATTTAAAAGATTAATGAGAATTAAATACAGGTTTTAATCATGTTTATACATCCTAGATTCATATCATTGGCTTGTAAAGGTCATCCACAAGTGGATTTGGATAAAAATGCAGGAAAATAGGGATTTTTATCCCCTTTTTTAGACTACTTGAGTTGGTTAGGTACCTAAATCAGGGATTATAACATTTCCCTTTGGTAAAAATAATTTTTATTATTTTATAAAACTCTAAAAAGTTTCATTTTTCCATGGTAATGAGGTCTATATCTCTATGTTTTGTCTCAGAGATCAGCCACTCATGAAAATCAAAACTTTGGCAAGAGAGGCAAAAGATGGAAAAATGAGTAAAGGACATAAGTTGAGGCCTTAGGACCTTCAATTAAAATTGGGTGATAAGTATGGAATATTTATGGAGGATAATTAACACTCACTCAATCTCTAACCCTCCAAAATGACCTAACTTCTCATGCACATAGTTAAATTAGACAAGTTCCCACTAGGCCTAATTGGCAAATGAGAAAGAAAATATGAAAATGAGTGCTTGAAAGGTAATATTATTTCTTTATGACTATTAATTAAGTGTAAAGATGAATAGGAAACCATCCTAAACATGTTATAATGGCACAAGTTATCCAAAATTATAAGGGGTATGCCAAGCCCAGTAGGCCTTAAGGAGACTTGGAATCAATTGGGGGTCTAATTTCATTTTTAGTCCTTGATTAGAAATCAAAATTATTTTGGAATATTTATGTAGATAATTCAGACATGTATGATATTTTTTTATGCAAATAAAATTATAGGAAGATTGTTTATGGCCTAGAGATAGCTCAAACATGCAGGAAAGTGAAGAAACAAGATCGATAGGTCAACTTATAAAGCTCATATCTTTTCTAAGGATATACATGGGAATAAAAAGTGTTATGGGGGGTTAAATATGGTCCTAAAAAAAAATTTGTGTCATTATTAGCAAACTTGAATGTGCCATCTATATGAATAATTGTTAAGAATAGAAATAGTCTAAAACCATAGTAAAAGCCTTAGAAGAACCTAATGGAGAAAACAACCATTGAGAGCCATTAAAATGGAATAGTTTGGTAAGGAAAAATATTGGATCATTTATAATAATCACTAAATCTCTTACCCATGAAAACAAGATGTACAAAACTATATGGACAACATGCAAAATAGTGTTTTTCTCACCATTTTCTATGTTTTGTAGGTTCTAAGAGGTTTGAGAAGATGAAATAAAGTTTTGAGGGAGTATAAATACCTATTATAACTCCATATGGTAATTTTATTCTATGTAATAACTTATAAGTGTGCTAACTAGAGCTCTCCTTTCAGCCAGCCAAAACTAGCATAGTGAGCACAAGAGTGAAAAGTGTGGAAAACTCAAATGGATGTCTTTTTAAGGTGAATTTGATAAGTCTAAGACCATGGAGTATTTTTCCAAGTGTCACTAACCACCTCCCATATATTTTCATGTAAAAATTAAGGCATTTTTGAGGTCAAGTGTGAGGGGTGACTGAAATAAGGAGTTTTCTAGACTATAGATAGTGATTACTTCATTCTAGGAGTTTCCAAAGAAGTACAAATGAAACCAATGCATGGAATTACATGATTGAATTACTTAAATATTATTCCCATAATTATACCTATCCTTAGTTAGTGATTGGATGTTCAAATATGTCTAAATTATTGAGGTAATTTATTGAGCTAAGATAAGGAATGTTAAGGAACTTTTCATCAGTTTCATGTGTTGTATTGACATTTGGACCCCCTAAAATTGAATTTCTCATTTCTAATCTCTTTATCATGTAATTTTAACCTCATTTATCTAATTTATATGTGTATAAGTGACCTTTGGACTTCCCTTGCCTTTTACTTCTCTCAAAAGCTATAAATATAGACTCTTTTAGTTCTTTTGGGTAGCCTCTATTGGTTAATGGTGAAAACCTAGATAATTTTGTATTTGAAGGACTATTAAATGAATAAAAAATTGATTTTTCCTAATTACATTTTGTTAAATTTAGTTTTAGTGCAATCTTATTGGTCTTATCTAGTAGAAGATCTTTTCTAGAATGTTATCCTTGATTGTCTACCAGGTGTGCAGAAAGAATATTATTGTAGGAATTTATTAGTATTATTTTATAAGTGTATATGTTTATTTTAAGTGATTTATGACTATATTCCCTCATGTAATCATCCATTACCCTCCTAAGTATCAAATACCTTCCTGAATCTAACATATGAAACATTGATGTGACAATGCATCTTGAGTTATGAGTTGTGTATAAGAAAAGCTTTTTTTGTCTTTAATTATTATATATTCAATAAAATAAGAGGAGATTAAACATTTTTTAATCATCTTTTTGGTTTTCTTAGTTTTTTTCTTAACCCTTCTCATCCACAAGTTGATAGGTAAGAAAGTGCTTCAAAGAGTGCATCAAAGGAACTCACCCTTCTAGAAATTCATCTCTCAAAATTATCACCCACAACAAGAGGGATGAGGAGAGCTAATAATATCCTCAAGGGTTCAAATATAAGTTTCAATAGTTTTTGGTATGCCTAGTGGGACTCTAAGTCTTAGAATATTGTCCAATATTGGTGTTGGTCTTGGAATAGTTACTACTACAAGGACATCTACATTCAGTATCTAGAAACTCCACTAAATTTTTCAACTCATTAGTTTTTGATTATTCCCTTTTTTCAATGCCAAATTTTACCACTAGGTTTTCTACTAAAGGTACACCCTTTAATTTTTTGCAATTTCCCTTATATTCTACTAGAAGGTTTAAGTTTGTGAAAACCCATCCTTATTGAAGAGAGTTGGTATTTAATAAGTCTAAGTTCTTAGTTACTTAAATCCCTAAAACTCAAATTTCACATTCCAAGATGGCTAGGAACAAATATTTTGTAGCATTCACCAGATCATCTCCTTTGAATCTTGCTGAATATGACCAAATTCCAAGAGTAGCCCTTAAGAGTGATCCATCTTTTAGTGGAGAGGGACCTATTACTACCATTAAACATATTAAAAACATATCCAGCTTATATAATATCCATAATATCACTCAATATAATGTTTTTATTATGTTTTTATCATTGTCCTTCAAAGGAAAAGCTTTGGATTGGTATGGGACTACCTAAAAATTCTTTTGGTTCATGGGATGAACTAGGAGATATATTAACTAATAGGTTTGGAGAGAAGAGTGATCATCTATCTCTAGATAAGTAATTTACCACTATCAAGAGGGCATAATAATATTTTATGGAATACTTCAACACTATATTTTAAAAAACATGGGATATGATCCCAATACTTGTGAAACCTACTCCAAAATATGCATTATTGTACTATATAAATGTATTATATAGTTATGTAGCCATAATGATCCAATACTTGGGTGGGAATACACTCATTAATTCCTATGATATATCCATCAATTTTGATAATTGTCTTTTTAAAGAAAGTAAGATTGCTCCTAGGCCACCAATGCCACTATTCCCTGATTTGCAGCCTCCTAGCCAAGTTGCATTGCCCAATTTAGCTTCTTTGCCTAGTCAAGAAAGGCCTACCATTTCCCCTTAAAATTAGATACATGAAGTTAAAATATTGATCCAAAGTGTCACTAATTAATTTTTTTCCATAAAAAGGTAACAAGCCTAAGGTTATAGGCCTCACCAACCCTATAATCAGTTTGGGTAAACCAATAGACCTCCTTTTCAAATCAATATGCAAGGACAAGATTAAATCACTCATGTTAATCCTTATAAAAGTTAAAATCCTAATGATCCATCATCCTCTAAATCTCTTTTTCCCACACAAAATAACTTGGTTCAATAATAGCCATGCCATCCATATTTTGAGCAAAATAAAAAACAACTTGCTTATGAAAATGAAATGCAAAATCAAACCATGGTAATGCAAGGAAATCAAGCTTCCTAAGTCCCAATATTTAAGGTACCAATGAAAATTGGAATGTAAAATTGTCAACCACAATCTTATTCTACCCTCATAAATCATTTGGAGGAAGATTTTTGTGGTATTAATCACTTGGGGAATTCAAGTAATATGAATACTAGTGTTGCCTCTAACACTAAGTCTAAGAAAAGGGTTTTTGAAGAGCACCAAAGAGTAACTAAAAGACATATTTTGGTCCCAAAATCATCTCAAATGGTCAGTGTGTCAAATTCATCTCCTAGAGTACAAGATGGTTAGAAGTTTTAGAATGTAAAGAAAGCTCCTATTCACCCACCTTCACAAGCTATATCACAAGGAATTAGTGTTTCTAAGGAGGCCCCAAAGGTGATAAATTCTTCCATTAATGTTTTGGACTAGATGAATAAGATACACATGAACATATTTTATGGGATTATTTGATAATACTAGGGTATAAATATATGCTCCAAAAGGAATCACAAGGATTAGGTAAGCAAGTTGGCTCATCTAGGAATGAAAATGTTATCCTAGTTAATGAAACTCAACATATAGATGTTAAAGTCAAGAAGAATGAAAAAAAACCTAATTTATACATATCTCTAATCATTTATGATTTCTTTATTCATAATTTCATCATAGATATTGGGGCTAGTACTTCAATTATGCCTAAGTGTATAGCAGATAAACTAGGCCTCAAATATTAGCCAATGACTAAAGGAGTCTTAAAATTAGATGGATTAATAGCCAAGAATTTGGGGGTAGTTAAAGATTTGAATTTGATCCTACATGTTTTTCCTACTTTTTCCATTCCTCATGATGTAGTTATGGTATATTTACCTCCTTGCTTTTCTCTTTGTTTGTCAAGAGAGTTTATAGCTAGGATAGGTGGATACTTGGATACCAATTGGTCCTACATGGTGTTTAAAACAAAGTATGGTACTAAGGTGAATATTTAATTAGAACCTATTCATCTTAATCACTTATATCCTTACACACTAAAATTGGAAAATGTCAATAATGCCATCTTTAATTAAGAACTCCACATAGACCAATCTCTAACATCTTCCCTTGAAGGAGTCTCTGATTTGTACTTAGATGAATGGGGAGATGAGCATTATGAACATGATCCTTACAAGTTAATTTATGAATCTAGTCTTGGGGTATATTTTATTCATGAGGAGGAATATTTCATTCCAAATTTCATGAATCCAAGTGAATATGTAGATGGTTTATGGCAACTTTTCTTTGGTGGGTCAAGAAATAAGATTGGGGCAGGTAGTGGAGCTATGTTGGTTTCTCCTTCTAAGGAAAGTTACTATTCCAATTTCATATTTCAATTCTCTTGTAATTTTAATGTGGTATAATATGAGGCCCTTAATCATGGTCTTGAATGGGTTAGTAAAAGAGCTATTAAAGAGTTATGAGTGTATGGTGACAGTGAACTTGTTGTGAACCAAGTTAGAGGATAGAATTTGACTAAGAAATCTTTGCTTAATTCTTATAACCATAGAGTGTGGGATATTATGGAGTATTTTCAATATTTAAACATCACATCCATCCCAAGAGAGGAAAACAAACATGTTGATAAGTTGGCAGCAATTGGAGCTCAGTTTGATGTTCCAAAAGGTATAAAAGAGAATACGAACCAACCACATCTCAAGGTAAATGTAAGACCCTCCCTACCAGATAATGTCACTAGTTGGAAAGTGTTTGATAGTGATAAAAAATATCATTTTTTTATATAATAAGAGGCTGAGTTTTCTACCAAGAATCAGTACAAACTACAAGAGCAATATGGAGGGTAGATTGTCCAATTTAAATCCAAAAAGCTTCTTAAAGGCCTAGTTACTCTTGAGAGCATATCCAATGAGGATGACCAAATAAAGAAAGAGAAGGTAAGCATGTATACCAAGCAATATAATTATGAGAAGGTATAAATATTTAAGGAAAAGTTACTTGCATTTGGAAAAGTATGTACTAGGGAAGAGAAACATGTTTTTATTGAGTTATGCAAAGAGTTTTCTAATGTCTTTACATGGGAGTATAGTGATTTGAAGGGTTTTGATCAAAGCCTAGCTCAACACACCATAGAGATATATTAGAGTGCCTAAACATATTAATCAAAAACAAATACCAATTAATCCTAAGATTTAACCCCTCATTAGTAAAGATCTCACTAAGTTGATTGAGTATAGAATCATCTTTCCTATCAAGCATTCATCTTGGTTGGCCACTTTAGTCCCTATTAGAAAGAAGAATGGGGATATCATGTTTTGTGTTTATTTTAGGTACTTGAATAGAGTATCCTTGAGATATCATTATCGCCTTACTTCTATGAAACAAATTCTACAAGTTGCGGTAGGTAGTGAGAGGTTTTCTCTCATTGATGGGTATTCTGGATACAATCAGATTTTAGTGAAGGAGAGTGAAAAATATAAGACATCCTTCACTACTAAATGGGGGACATATGATTATAGGAAAATTAATTTTTTATTTTTTAATTTGGAGATACATTTTAATGTGTAATGGATATGGATATTCAAGGACTAATCAATGACATTGTGTTGGTGTATCTTGATGATGTAACAATTTTCTATAAGGATGCAAAGGATCACTTGAATCACCTAAGGAATACTTTTGAAAGGTGTAGAGAGTTTGGGATATATATAAACCCAAATAAATTTGTGATTTATATTCATGAAGGAAAACTCTTAGGAAACATTGTCTCTAAGAAGGGCTTATCCATAGATCTTGAAAGGCTGAGTGCCATCTTGGCATTATTTTTGCCTAAACACAAAAAAGGTTTGCAAAGTTTCTCTAAGAAAATAAATTTCATAAGGATATTCACTCCTAATTTTTATAAATTTTTCAAGCCTCTAACCTTCATTATAAATAAGGATGAATTTTTCACCTGGACAAGGAGGAAGGAAAGTTTTGAAGAGATCAAACAAGCCATTGCTCAAGCTCCAACCCTTGCAAGTCATAATTTCTCAAAGGAATTTAGTTTTTATAATTTTTAAATAATGAGGTAATCTCTACCATACTTACTCAAGAAAATTATTAAAATTTATAGTAGCCTTTTGTCTTCGTTAGTCAAGGTTTAGAATGCAATGAAGTAAAATACACCTATGTTGATAAGCAAGTACATTCAATTATTAAGAACCTAAATAAATTTAGTCATATGTTATCTAATAATAATATTTAAATATTTTTACCACATCCTAGTGTCAAATAATTTCTCTTGAATATAAATTTTAATGATAAAAGGTTAGGTTGGATCACAAAAGTGATGGAATATGATGTGGAAATCAAGATAACCAAGCTAGTGAGAGGAAAGGGGTTGTGTGAGTACCTTGCTTCAAGTTTGAAGGAGAAAAATGAGTTTGTTTTGGTACTTCATGATGACCCTATGATAGATACATCTTCACCCATGAGGAGTTGGACACAATATATGATTCATTTTATTCAAACTGGTGAGTGTCTGCAAGGTCTTAATAGCGATAGAAGAAGGTACTTTAAATTGCAATCCATTCCTTATGTACTTGTTAATGGAGTATTTTTTAGGAAGGACTTTTTAGGTGTGTTATGTAGGTGTATTTAATAAAATTAGGTTGATAAATTACTATTTTATTTTCATGATGGACCAACTAGTGGTCACTTTGCTCCAAGAACCATAGCTATTAGGATTATGAGGGATAGATACTTTTGGCCTAGCTTGTTCAAGGATACCCATGCTTGGGTAATAAAATTCAAAAAAGTGTGTTATTTTTTATGTCAAACAAAATATTTTTGCCTTGCCTCTTCATCTAATTCAAGTTGATGCACCCTTTATGCAATGGGGTTTGGACTTCATAGGCCTAATCAATCCACCTTCTAATACTAGTCACAAGTGGGTGTTGACTACTACAAATTAGTTTACAAGATGTGTGGAGGCTATATCTCTTAAGGACATAAATGAAAACTTAGTTCTATACTTTTATGAAGGTATATTAACAAGGTTTTGGGCTCCTTTAATAATAATTTTAGATAATGCATCAGCTTTTCTTAGAACAAAGACAAGTGAATGGGCTTTGAAACATGGCATCTATCTTAGCACTTCCCATAAATACTATCCACAAGGGAATGGAATATCTGAGTCCACCAATAATAATCTAATTAGGATCATAAAGATAATAATGGAGGAGAACCAAATGACTTGGCATTCCAAGTTGAAGATAACCCTTTGGGATGATAGGATTACCCCAAAGAGAGCAATTGGAAACTCACCATACACACTTATTTATGGGAGAGAAGGTATACTACCTATTTCACTTAAGTTACCAGCCTTGGATCTGACTTATTATCTATAATTGATGGAGAATGAGAGCATATAAGTCAAGTTGTATGAGTTGATGGAGCTTCAAGAGACAAGAGATCAAACAATGCAAACTATGAGAACTCACCAAGAACAAAAAAAGAGATACTTTAACAATAAATCCATGCCAAGAATTTTCAAGGAAGGATACATTGTCCTAAATTGGGATGAAGATATATCTAAACCTAGAAGACACATAAAGTTTGATGCTTTGTGGAATGGCCCATATGTGATCACACAATGCAAGCAATACAATGCTTTCCAACTCTCAAGTTTGGATGGAAAGGAGATTCATATCATATTCAATGGGATATATCTCAAACATTTATAATAAGCTTCTTCTCTCTCCTTGTACATAGTTTCTTGATTTCCTTGTGTTCCCTAAGTGCTTATGCACATGTGTGAGTTTTATCTTGTCTATTGCTTTGTTTTGTGTCTTGCCTTATCTTGATTTTTTTGGTTTGGTTTATTTTATTTGTATTTTTTTTTAATAAATTCCTTGATATTTATCTTCAATAATCCATTGACTCCATTGGCACTTGGTAGGATAAGGCTACTAGTCCTTAGTATTGCAGGCATACTACCCCTATGAGTCACCATTTTGTTGACCAAATTTGAATTTTTAGTCAAATTTGGGAAACCTTGGGAAAAACATTTATTTTAAATATTTTAAGGGGTCCTAATATGTTTTAATATTAATTATTACTTGTTATATTATGTCATTTGAGGTCATCTTGGTTTTAGTCTTAGTCACATTAATTAATTTGTCTATTTGGGGTCATTTTATGTACTTGTAGGGGTCATTAATGCAAATGGAATGTTTCCCAAGGTGCCTAGGTGTCAAATTTTCATTTAAAATGTCCAATAAGTCATTTTAAATTTCATACATGTTATTTACATCAGATCCTTGCAGGCTTCCTAAATAAAATTATAAAAATTAGTTGAAAAAGAGGGAAATGACACTTATATAGCACATAGGGATGTGTGCCACATGGTTAAGGTCATGGGGGGTATCCTAATAATTATAAAACTCATATCCATGGTTTTTTTTAATATTAAATAGTCATTTTATTTCAAAAACCATTCTACACATTTCTTGCTCTTCTTAGTAGACTAGAGTGACCCTCAGGTTTTTACTCAGTATGGGAAGCACAGGTAGTTTTAGAAAAAATGATTTTGGGAGATGATATAAAACTATTATATATTAATTTTAATATATTTATTTTTAATATTTTTAAATTTTGTTGTACAAATCATTGCGAATAAGTTGACTGTGTAGATTTGATAGTTGTTTGGTGCACCCTTCAAGTTTTCCTTCATTATGGATAAATCTATACAAACTAGTTGCTATTTTTTACTCCAAAGTATTTTTGACATGTCTCCTCACACATTCCATTATTGTTTTAAAGTTTTATATATTTTTATCAACTAATAACCTTGAAATTATAGACTAGCATATTCTAAGTTGATGAGCAGGTTTCAAGTGTTTTTCTAGTCTTTATGATTGTGATTGGTCATAGAGGGTTATGTTAATTTCCTTTTCATGTTTATAAATTTATATTGGTTCTCCATTCACTTTTAAACCTCAATATCTAAGCTTATTCTCCATGAATTATAATTATAGTACACATTTGCACAGTCAGTGATTAATGGGCATCTTACAGGTGCTTGAAAAGGTCTATACTATTGAAATGTATCTATCTTGAATTGATTTAGGTCCTAAAAATTTGTAATAAACCCATAAAAAAATTTAAAGAGGACACAATTTATATTTTCTACCCTTATACCATGAATATGACCAATAACCTTGTTAACTATCTACATACCAATCAAAAGTGCATTTACAGGCAAGTGATTTTCATGTTGAATAAGATGTTTTGAGGATGGTTTCAAGGTGTTATTGATATAGTTAATCCATTTGAATATTTTAAAATTAATTTTCGGTGGTATTAAGTTTTAAACAAACATACTCTTGCTCATTTCCATCCCATCTGTCTACATACAATCAAATGCATACTTACAGGTAGCCACAGCTGAAGGATATGGGATCAAAATGGGGTATAAAAATGTGTATTGAAAACTTATCAAGATCCAAATAGGTTTATAAATAATAATCATAAATTTTTGACACATTATCAGGTAAATTAAAGGTGAAAGAGTGTAATAAAGTTAGTGGACTATGTTTTAGGCCCATTTTTCCTATTTTAAGCAAATAAAGGCCCATGAGGTTTTGTTGAACATTTTAAACTTGTATCCTAAAGGTTTTAGGACACATCAATGGTTTATTTTAGTTTATTATAGTACAAAAAAGAGTTATTCAAGGTTTTAAGGGAAAAGGATTAATGGAGAATGGTTTTCTAGAAGTCAAAAGGTGTCTCAAAACACACTGAAAACACTTGGTGACATCTACAGGCTTGTGAGGACAAAGAGTTATTTTGTCACCTTGAATGGAATTTAAAATCATGGACTAATGGATAGTGCATTTATATGGTTTTAAAATATCAAAAATATCATAATTCATTAATAAAATTTTATAAAAGACATTTTACATGCCCATGATCACCTAAAAGGTTCCTTCAAGTGTGAAATGGTAACCTACAGTAGTCAAGTAGGGGTACCTCAATTAAGGGTTAACATGAGTTTCAAGTTGATCATAAGATATCCAAGGTGATTAAAAGTTCAAAAATACATGGTGTGAATTAAATATAATTACAAGGAAGTTCCCCACACCTCAAATAAATTCTCACAACCCCATCTTGATCTACAGTAGACCTTGTTTTGTCTTAGTCTAGTAGAGTCTTAAGAGTGTCTTAGTCTAAAGAGACCTAGTTCATGATACCAAGAGAATAAAAGTGGAGTTAAAATATATTATATAAATATATTACATAAAATATTTCTAAAATATCCTATTAACACCATGACCAAGTGGATAAGGTCTCAGTCCACCTACAGGTAGGGGGTTTCAGTTAAGGTATAGACAGGGGCCCAATTTGGTGATAAAGTAAATTGATATAGTGAATGGGATATTTGAATTAGTAAAATAGTGAATGAACACCTCAATTATAATTTTATTTTTGCCATAAAATTATTTCAATGGAAACACAAGTCTACACAGGGTCCTAAGATCCTTGTATACACCTACAGTAGTGTCTAGGCAAGCAAGGGACAAAATGAGACATGGAATGTCTAGGGGTAAGGAGAGGTTTTAAATGTAAAATAAATGATTAATTATGGTTAAATAATTGTATTAAAAACTCCCACACATTAAAAAAGTGTTCATATACTTTCCTCACCTAACAAATGAGCATCAGTTCGTACAACTGTCTAGGAGAGCTCTTAATCCAATGAGCAAAGGTAGAAAATCTCTATAAGATGAGGGTTTAAAAGGGTTTAAAATATTCATGATAATTAAATTTAGGTTTAAATCATGTTTATATATCCTATATGCATATAATTGGCTTGGAAATGTCATCCACAAGTGGATTTGGACAAAAATATAGGAAAATAGGGTTTTTTAGCACCTTTTTTAAACAACTTGAGTTGGTTAGGTACCTAAATGAGGGAGTTTTACATTTAAATTTGGTAAATATACTAATTATGACCTTATAAAACTCCCAAAACTTTCATTTTTCCATGTTTATGATGGATATATCTCTCTATTTTGTCTCAAAGATCAGCCACTCATGAAAATCAAAACTTTGGCAAGATAAGCAAAAGATGGCAAAATGAGTGAAGGAATTAAGTTGAGGAATTGGGACCTTAAATTAAATTTTTTTGATGATTATTAAATATTTATGGATGATAATTAACACTCAATAAATATTTAACCCTCCAAATTGACCTAATTATTCATGCATAGAGTCAAATCAGGTAATTTCCCATTAGGCCTAATTGGCAAATGAGAGAGAAAAGATGAAAAGGAGTGTTTGAAAGGTAATATGATGAATTTTTGAGTATTAGTTGTATGAATTTAGTGTAAAAATTCATATTAAACCATCAAAAACATGTTAGAATAACACAAGTGATCCAAACTTATAGGGGGTATGCCAAGCCCATTAGGCTTTAAGGAGACTTGGAATCAATTGGGGGTATAATTTCATTTTTAGTTGTTGATGAGTAATAAAAATGATTATTTAATGTTTATGGAGTGAATTTAGACATGTATTATCTTTTTTTATGAAAATAAACTTGCAATAAGATTGTTTTTGGCCTAGAGATAGCTCAAGCATGCAGTAAAGTGGAGAAAGAAGATCGATAGGTCAACTTATAAAGCTTATATATTTTTTAAGGCTATACATGGTAACTGAATAGGTTAGTGAGAGTCATATAGGGTCCTTAGAAACAAATTTTTGGCATTATTTGTAAACTTTAATGTGTCATCTGTATGAACAATTGTTAAGAATAGAAATAGTCTAAAACCCTAGTAAAACCCTTAGAAGAACCCGATGGATAAAAAAAGAATGGAAAACCATTAAAATTTCATAGTTTAGAAATTAAAACTATTTTATAATGGATAAGACTCACTCATACTCTCACCCATTCAAATAAGATGTACATAATTATATGGATAACATGCAAAATAGTGTTTTTATCACCATTTTCCTATGTTATGCAGGTTTTAGGAGGTTTGAGAAGATGAAATAAAGTTTTTTGTGAGGATAAATAAATATTATAAATCCATATAATAATTTTATTCTATGTAAAAATTATATTTTTTCTAACTAGAGCTCTCCTTTCAACTAGTCAAAATTGGCATAGTGAGCACAAGAGTGAAAAGTCTAGAAAACTCAAATGGATGTCTTTTAAGGTGAATTTGAGAATTATAAGACCATGTAATATCTTATCAAGTTTAAATCAGCCAATCCCATGTATTTTAATGGAAAACTAAAGGAATTTTTTAGGCCAAGTGTGAGGGGTGACTAAAATAAGGAGTTTTCTAGACTACCGATAGTGATTATTTCATTCTAGGAGTTTCTAAAGAAGATTAAGAATGTAAAAAATGCATAGAATATCATGAATAAATTCCTTCCATATTATTCTCATCATCATACCTATCCCTAGTTAGTGATGGGATGTTCAAATAGGTATAAAAGATTGAGGCAATTTTTTGAGCCAAGATAAAGAATTTTGAGACACTTTCATTAGTTTCATGAGTTGTATAGACATTTGGACCCCATAACATTTAATTTATCATTTAAAATATATTTTAAATGTAATTTTAAATTCATTTCTAAAATTTACATGTGTACAAGTGACCTTTGGATTTCCCTTACCTTGTACCTCTCTCAAAAGCTATAAATATAGACTCTTTTAGCTCTTTTGGGCAGCCTCTATTAGTTAATGGTGAAACCCTGGATAATTTTGTACTTGAAGGAATAAAAAATTTATTTTTCCTACTTAAATGTTGTGAAATTGAGTTTTAGTACAATATTTTTGGTCTTGTCTAGTAGAAGATCTTCTTTTCAACATGTTATCCTTGATTATCTACCAAGTGTGCAGAAAGGATATTGTTACAGATCTCTATTAGTATTTTTTCAAAGTTTATATGTGTATTATAAGTTATTTATGACTATATTTCCTCATGTAATCATATATTACCCTCCTAAGTATCAAATGCCTTCTTGAATCTAACATATGAAACATTGATGTGAAAATGCATCTTGAGTTGTGAGTTATGTATAAGAAAAGCTTTGTTTATATTTAGGTAGTATATATTCAATAAAATAAGAGAATATTGAACATTGGTGTATCACCTTTTTTTTTTTCTTAATTTTTTCTTAACCCTTTTCATCCACAAGCTGATAGGTAAGAAAATACTTCAAAGAGTGCATCTCCTCAAGGGTGCAAATCCAATTTTCAACACAAGAAAAGGCCACCTATAGGTGATCCCAGTCAGAATGATGAGGATTCCATTTTGAGGTATGGAAACAAGTGAGAGGATTATTCTTAAAGTTATAAAATGTTAAAAGGATCATAGCATACATACCAAGAAGGATAGACTACTAAACAAAGTTGAAAATCACCTTCAAATAATTGACTATGTGTTTCAAGGCTCTTTTCCCTAAAGATGCAAAATAGAGGTCTAAGAGGGTTTTGTGAATATCATATGACAAGTCTATGAGGACTTTTGAGACATCCCAATGGTCTAGTCTTATATCTCCTACATGTAACAAGCACCTTGAAAATTTTTAAGGATAGAGGATTAATTTAAAGTGGTTTTTGGGGGTCCTAAATATGCAAAAAAACACTAAAACCCAAGCAGTATTCACCTATAGTTTTGAGCTTCAAGAGACATTTTCTTTCAAAAGATACAAACTAGATATGCCCCCATGTTTAAATGGGATTTGGTGGAGGGAAATCAAATTTATGAGATAAAATATCATCATAAGGAGATGATATAGTGTGTTTACCTCCCATACACACCTATAGTCTATATAAACAACCTCAATACTCACCTATGACTGTAACTAAGCTGACAGTAACCTAATAATGGTATTCTGATGGTGTTTTAGCCCTTTTAAGGTGAATACAGTCATGAGTAGATGTTAGAGACTCTCAAACTTCAAAATGGATCTTTAAACATCATGATTAAGGTCCTAGTAGAGATATATACACCTATAACCACTGTAGATGATTGTCTCAAGCAATGAACAAAGGGTGATGGTTCTTGATGTGGGTATAACCAAACATGACACAAATAGATCCAATTAGGTAAAAAGTGACATATATGACCAAAAAAATCATCATAATTAGATGATAAATAGTGTTTTATTTCCCATCTATACCTATAAGTCCATAGTTCACCATTATGAAGCCTACATGTTGGCTATAGGGTGATTAAAAGCATTGAGTTTGATAACCTTAGTTATATACCTTATTCAAAGTATGATAAGAGTGATTTTAGTCATATAATGGTGTGGATAACTTCAAATAGGCTCATTCAAGGTTTTCAAAGTCCAATTCATGTAGGTAACCCCCTTATAAGATAAAAACACAATGTGATGTTTTTGAGACAGATAGTGAGTAAGTTTCTTGATGTGGAAGTGCATAAGGATGAGATAAAATGTTTAAGCCAATTTCAAATGATATAAAGAGATCCAAATATGCCTCTAAACATTTGAATTTAATCTAAACTACACAAGACCACCTACAGGGGTCATCCTTAAGGGAGGAAAACAAAAACACAATCAAGAAATGCATACCATTTGAGATTTTAAGGTGTGTGCAAGAGTATATGAAAGGGTAGAATGATGAATGGAGATTAGGAAATTTTGATCAAGATCATGATTATATTTATATGCCCTTGAGAGTGAAAATTAATCAAAGGGAATGTCTCAAATCAAGCATTTAAAGGGCCTATTGACATGATTAAAATATGATTTCTGGTGTATGATTTCCCCATCACTTGGGAGAGATCCTCCACTATTTAATTTGTCTATACAAATAGGGGAAGTTCCCTCTATTTTGTTTTAGATAGAGAGCACTTCCCCTTAGGTATAAACTAACAAGTTTTAGTAAATGTATACAAAGGGACTCTTAAAAAGATGGTTTACATTTATAAGAGGTGTAATAGGTTGTATAACACCTATTCAATCATAAAAAACAAGAAATAATGGGTGAATCTTAATATGGTATCCTAGACCATCAAGTTTGTAAGAAGGCTTGTTAAGCATGGTGAAGCCTAATTTCCAAATGAGAAACCAATGCCACTTCTAACTCTATAAGTGGATTCCAATAGACCTATACATGTTTATGTGGGAATAATTTACGTTTAATACCTATTTTAATGTATGGAAGCCATCAAAAATTCATTTTGGGCTTACACTTTTAGACAAACCTACTAAGCATGACTAGGCATAGAAGCCAAATGAAAAGTCACTTCTACTTTTCACAAGAGGTGAATATTCTATCCTATAAAATCATGTTTATCAAGATATTTTAGATGTTTTAAATCTCTTATAATTTATATAAATTATAATATATTCCTTTTTTGAGCTCAAAATCTACTCATGCTTACAGGAAAGGGAAGGAGAAGCTAGATAAGGTGATTTTAAGTGCTCATGCCTCTCTTGATTTTTTGTATAGGGATATAAGGATTTAGTATAAGTTGATAAAGGTCTTTAAATTTTTTCTAGTGGATTTTTTTGGTAGATCCAATGTTCCATTTTTATGAACAAAGCTTAAGAGTCAAAATAGCTCAAAACCCTTACAAACCCTTGCTAGTGACCTGATTGGGAAGATGAAGCTAAAAATATACTATAATGGATTAGCATGACCATGATGATGATTGGAACTTATATAGTACTCTCTCAGGCTCCTCCCCACCCTTTTTAATTGTATGGAATTGTATGGATAGGGTATAAAATAGGGTAATTTTGACTATTTTATGTGTTTTTTAGGTTACAAGAGGTTTCAAGAGATGAAATCAAGTTTGATGGAAGATTAGGATTTATTTTAACCCCTAATTTCCATTTAATTATTTATAACAACTCATATGTTTCCAAATTTAGATTCTTCATCTTAGCCAATCAAAACTGGGATAGTGACCAAACTAGGGAGAAGTGTGAAAACTTTAAGTGGATGGATTTTTAAGGTATGTCATAAGCTCTCTAAGTCCATATAGAGTATTTATAAGTGTCATAAACTCCCTTATATGTATTTTCATGGGAAAATAAATCCAAATTTGAGGTCAAGTGTGTAGGGTACATGAAAGAGGAGTTTATTAGACTATATATGATGATAGATCATTTTGGAAAGGTTATAAATGGCCAAGACTAAAAAAAATTCATGGAGAGACATGTATAAAGTCCTTCCCCTTCATTACAATCAATATACATGTCCCTAATTCTTTTTTGGATGTCAAAATAGGTCCAAATCATGAAGGCAATTTTCTAAGCCAAAATGAGAACTTTCATGCCACTTTTCATGAGTTTAATACCTTGTATGGCCACTTGTCTATTATAAAATTTCATGGTTCATCACACATACTCTTCTCATCCACAATTAACTATTTTTATTATCTTTACAAGTTTCCTTTTAACCCTTGGACTTATCTAGTCTCGTCTCTCTCTCAAGTTCTATAAGAACTAGACATTTTGGCCATTGTAACTTATGCTCCACCTGAGTAAGAAGAATCCCTACTCATTTTCATACCATTTGATAAATAATACTAATAATTTTTATCTCTTTATGACTTTTCATAGTGTGTTTTACTTGAATGTTGGATCTTGCTTAGTGAAGACTATGGATTCCTTAGCATGTTGTCTCATTCTTTCATCCTAATTGTAGTTGGAAAGCTTCTTCTTAAAGGGCATTAACTATTTTTATTATGTGAAGTGTTCTAGGAATTTTTAAGGTTGAGTTATTTATCCTATTCACTAGTGAAATTTAAGTCCTCTTGTCTAGTCCTCCTAGCCTAAACATTCATACATAACCTCATAATGTAACATTAATGTGAGAAGATGTAGATTGGAGATGTGAATGTCTGGTTAGTCTCTTGGTTTCATGTGTAACATGTAGTTGGTTATAATTCATCATTAAATTTGGTGTATCGCCTCCCTTAGGATATTTTTATTTCAATTTTATCTCTCCCTTCCCCCAAAAAAAAAAATAGATGTAGTAGTGATCCAAAGTGGCACATCAAGGGAGCTAGCCCTATCTAGAGATTCATCTCACCAATTATTTACCGATAGTAAGTGAGATGTTTCCATTGTACCACTTGGATTAGGAGAGCTAGGAATATCCTCAAGGGTTGAAAATACAAGTGACTAGTTTTTGGCATGCTTGGTGGAACTCTTGGTTTAAGAAGTTTAAATATTTTTGGTGTTGTCTTTCAACACATCAGTCTTTGGAGGCATCTATCCAAGCATCAATGGTGACTCTAAAGATAAATCAACTGGTCAAGTAGCCTAGGTTTACTTTTGAAGATTTTTGGTAATATTTTATTTATGTTATTTCTTCCTAATAAGGTTTCATGGCTAATTTTAGTGTTGAGTTTTGTTTTACATAAGTTGGTGAGGTATTTCTAGCTCATGGCATTCTTAATCAGCCTTTGTATGATTCCTATTAGGCTTGGTGTAATTCTTACCAGTCTTGATATGACCATTATCAATCCCATCATGGTCCTTATTATCACTATAACTAGAATTTCCATGAGTTGTATCAGTCATATAGCCAGCATCCTCAATATCTTACTTCTCCTAGTCAACCTAGCCACTTCTCAACTCAATCCATTTCCACCTTCAAGCAAACTCTTTCAGGGTATGAGAAGAATTTGTTAAAGATTGATACACTAAGTTTTAATGGTCAAGATGTTCCTAATCACTTCATTAATCAGGTGAGAGATGCATTAGATCTAGTCAAAAGAAAGTGGGCACCTATTGAGAGAACTAATTGGCAAAGGATCACAAGTGAGATGCTAGATGTGAGTGGCCTAGTTTCATCCTTGGAATATAGGATAAAAATTCATGAGAAGTAGCCTCAAAAAACCTAATACTTCATGTCCACTTCCCCAAATTTTCTATCAGCCATATTTGATCCCTACTCATGAGCCCAATCAAGATTATCAAAGTCATCCTTTTCTCAATCAGTTGGAAGAGAGAGTTAAAAAGAGAAACCTAATTTTTGAAGGAAATATTGATAGGTAGATTGAGTAGGATATATATATATATATATATATATATATATATATATATATATATATATATATATCCATTTCATAAAAAAATAAGTGGAATATAATCCCTCATTTAGCTCTCTAATTATAGCCTCACCTCAAGAGAATACCTCTAGATATGAAATTCCAAGTTGGAAAAAGGTGGAGAATCCAAGCCTAAGGAGATTCTAATTTTCTTGAATAATTCATCCACTCATCAATTTTAATTATAAATTAAAGAAAACACTCTTGATCCTAACATCCTAAGATGGAATAATATAGTGGAGTCATGCGGAAATAAAGAGGAGAAAAGTCTTGATAAAGAGTGTGAACTTGAGATAGATCTTGATTCTATGCAAGTCCCTCCCACCCTTACTCAAGAAGATTATTGTGTTCCATGTCAATCATCTTGTACTATTAATCCTCATGAATATTCATATTAACTTCAACAAATTATTTTCCAAGAGAACCTAGCCAAGTAAATTGAATATTTAGAGTCAAGAATGAAATTGTTAAGTCAAGGTGTGATGGAAGGTTTGGACCCAAAAGAAGATCATATGCCTAAACACGTCCCATTTAACCTTTATCAGGAGAATGATTAAGCCCATTCAGATTTAAATGAAGTGATTATAGAATATAATGAAGAAAACAAGGCTATTTTATCCCAAGGTCTGTCTCCCCTTCCTCAAGAGCTCCCAAATGAATCCCCTACAATTCATTCTCCATCTGATTTTAAGTTTTATGTGCCACCTCCACCAACTAGTTCATCTTATCCTCATCCCATCTCCATTTTCCTTGAAGGAAATATGTAATGGGAACTTAAATAGGATAATTTGGTTTATAAAAATTTAGAATTCTTGCTTGAAGAAGACATACCTCCTTGGCAGCCTCATTGGGCTAGGTCACATGATTTCAATATGCCTAGTCTTGGCATCACCATGATGGAGAAAGAGATGGATGATCTTGAAGCCCTTGAAGAAGACTCTAAATCTGATCAAAATTATATATATGATCACCTATATCATGAATATGAATGTGCTATTAAGGATGGAGAACAATTTCAAGTCAACCCCAAAGAGGTGGTAGGCCTAGAAGAATCTCTTAAGACCAAGGTGGAATTTGTTGTTATTGATGATGATCTAAAACCTCAACCTGATTTTTAATCACCCTCATATGAATTGGAGATTTAATAATACCATATTTATGACCTCATATATCAAGAAGAGAATATTGAAGAGGTAGTGGTTCTAGATGATAAAGAGGACAAGGATGATTGGTAGCTACAAATGGAGTTCTTTTAAGAGCTTGAAGAGCTTTGCCAAATTGAGGGCCAAGTACATAAAAATGTGAAGAAAGAGTCTTCCATGGAGGATAATGACCAAGAT
Organism: Torreya grandis; assembly: GCA_037957365.1. Classification (NCBI taxonomy): domain Eukaryota; kingdom Viridiplantae; phylum Streptophyta; class Pinopsida; order Cupressales; family Taxaceae; genus Torreya; species Torreya grandis. The sequence continues at coordinate 137,802 of JARHVA010003947.1, forward strand.
TGGGTAGAGTATGAAAATCTCCTTGATGAGCTAGAAGAACTTGTAGCTGAGAAGAAACCCCATCCTATTGAGAGCACTATGGAAATCAAAAAGGTATGCCTTGTTGAACCATCATTGGAGGTTGTAATTGAATATCCATATGATAAACTTGAATTTTATTGGATGAAAGAATAATTAAATTCCATATCTAATCTATTTGGAGCTTCTTGGTTCTTATTAAACACCATGCTAATGAAGTTGGCAAATACCATGAATAAGATGGCATCAATGCTAAAGGATAAAAGTCTACATGTCTCACTAAATCTTTCATTTCATGAAGAAAAAAGAGTTTAAAACTTACACTTTGATCCAAGAGGGAGCTTTTATCTTAGGTTAGTTAGAGTTTGATTTTAGTTTGTTTAGTTTGGTGTGTGTGTTCCATAAGTGCTCATGAAGCACATGTGTGTTTGATTTTGCTTTGTGTGTGTCTTTTACTTTGTGTGGTTGTGGTAGTCATTGGTCTTGTCTTAATAAAATATTTTTTTCAAAACCCTCTTTTTGTGTCTTATACTTTAGATGACTCCCTAATCCTAATGGACTGATAAGACTATTGGTCTAGTTAGTATAGCAGGCATACTACTATGAATCACTAATTTGTTGACCAAATTTGACCCTACAAGTCAAATTAGGGGCCTTATAGGTAAAAATTTGACTTTTATATATTTTATGGAGTCTAATATATTTTCATGGGGTGCATTATAAGCTATTTTATGTCATTTAATGTCATTCTAGCCAAGGTCTTAGTCATATTAGTCAATTTGTCATTTTGGGTAATTTGGTAGGCTTTTAAGGGTCATAAATGCAAGTGGAATGGTTCCCAAGGTTTCTATATGTCAATTTTTCCTATAAAGAATCCAATATTTCAGATTCCCTATCAGTAATGTTAGTTCAATTAGAATATTGTAGGTTATCTAACTAAAATTCAAGAAACTAACTGAAAAGGTGAGTTTAGAACTTGTACGACCCATGGAGAAGTGTGCCTAATGGGGTAAGGTCATGTAACACCTATTAATATTAATAAAACTCATATCAACACTTTAAAATCTATGGAAGTTCTAGTTTTGAGCCAAACTATTCTGCTCCTTCTTTGCCTTTTTAGACATACAAAAGTGACCAATAGGTTCATGCTTAGTACAGACATTTGAAGAGGTTTAAATATATATAATTTTTGGAGGTATTATTATACTCAAATAACTTAATTTACATTATAATATTTTGAATAATGGTGAACTATGATTTATAAACCATCCTCATAAAGTTGACTATGTTTTTCTAATTACTATTTCATGCACCCTTTAGGTTTTTCTCCATTTTGGGAAAGTCCATGTAAAAAAGTTCCTCAATATGATTCCATATTATTTTGGATTCCTTATATAATTATATCCATTTTTGGTTTATCATTTAAAGGTGTTTTGATATGCTAATCATCTCATGTTGCAAGAGGATACACCATTCTGTGTTACAGGTAGTTTTTCACCATTTTTAGGAACTTCATGCTTGATGATGGTTTTATAGGGTTGTGATATGTCCTTTTTCATGATTAAAATTATCTCATGTTTCCCTTTGCCTTCTCAAGTTTAATCTTCCAAAACACACCCCATGAAGGTGCAGTCTAACTAGTATATAGTTAGTTTGCTATATGACTACCATATACAGTCACTTGGATGAGTTATGCAAGTCTTTAAGACATATATATAGAGGTATATTTATAGCCTTTATTGGTTTAATACATCACCTTTTCAATAAAAATTAGGTGATATCTTATAAAGAGTGAAAAAAGAGAACTATTACAGTCATATGAAATATCCTCACATAGTCACCATAAACATGCACCTAAAAGTACCATGAAGGAAGAATTCACGTTAAAGAGAAGATTTTGAAAATTATTTAAGTTTTTTTATAATTTTAATAATTTATTTTAAGGTATTAATATGATTTTATAACCCATTTAAGTTCAATATAATTCTCATTGTCCATATCATACTTGTTACTTGTACAAGAAAAGATGACCTATAGGTGATCCCAGTTAGAGAACTAAGGAGTCCATTTTGAGGCATGGAAACAAATGATGGGATAATTATTGAAGTTATAAAATTTTAAAAGGATCATAATATACATACCAATAAGGCTAGACTGCTAAAAAAGCTGAAAACCACCTTCAAAGTAATGACTATGTGTTTCAGAACTCTTTTCCCTAAAGATGCAAAATAGAGGTCCAAGAGGGTCTTATGAATATCATATGAAAAGGGTATGAAGAATTTTGAGTCATAAAAATGGTATGTTATTTTATCTCTTACATATAATAATTACCTTTAAAAATTTTAAGGATAGAGGATTGATTTAAATTGGTTTTTGGGGGTCCTAAAGATGCCCTTAAAAACACTGAAACCAAGGCAGTATTCACTTATAGTTTTGAGCTTCAAGAGACCTTTTCATTCAAAAGTTAAAAATTGGACATGCATCCATGTTTTAATGTGATTTTTTAGATGTAAATAAAATGTGTGATATAATATATAATTATAATGATATGATATAGTGTGTTTACCTCCAAAACACACCTACAGTCTGTACAAACAACCTCAATACTCACCTACAGCTGTAACTAAGATGATAGTGACCTAAGCATGGTATTTTGATTGTGTTTTATCCTTTTCAAGGTGAATAAATTCATTATTATACTATATTTTACTCTCAAACATAAAAATGGGTCTTTACACATCATGATCAAGGCCCTAGTAGAGAAATATACACCTACAGCCACTTTAGATGACCATCTCAAACAGTGAATAAAGGGTGATGGTTCTTGATGTGGGTGTAGCCAAAAATGAGAAAATGAATAAAATTAGGTAAAAATTGACATATATGAAAAAAATATCATCATAAGGAGATGATAAATAGTGTTTTGTTTCCCATCTATACCTATAGGTCCCTTGTTCACCATTATGAAGCTTATAGGCTAGCTATAGGGTTATTAAAAGGACTGAGCCTAATAACCTTGGTTATATACATTATTACATATATGAGAAGAGTGATTTAATTCATATAATTTTTTTATAAATTAAAATATTCTCATTCAAGTTTTTCAAATTCTAATTCATGTAGGTAACCCCCTTCCAAGACAAAAACATAGTCTGCTATTTTTGAGATAGACATTGAGAAAGTTTCTTGATGTGGAAGTGCATAAGGATGAGATAAAATGTTTAAGATAATTTAAAATGATATAAATAGATAAAAATAGTCCTATAAACATTTTAATTCAGTTTAAACTAGACAAAACCACCTACGGGGGTCATCCTTGAGGGAGGAAATAGGAAACATAGTCAAGAAAGGCATACCATTTGAGAGTTTAAGGTGTGTGCAGGAGTATATGAAATGATGGAATGATGAATGGAGAGTTTCACCTATATATCATGATAATTAATATATTTATATTACATTTATAGTAAAAATAAATCAAAGGGAATGTCTCCAATCAAGCAACACAATCCACATGAAAAAAACCCTGCACAGTCTGCCTCCTTCCTAGTCTATCTTGGTTTTTTGTGCATTTTATGGACCTATTGACATGATAAAAATCTAATTTATGGTGTATAATTTCCCCATAAATTTTTTAATATCATCCACTATTTAATTTTTCTATAAAAATAGGGTAAGTTCCCTCTATTTTATCTCAGATAGAGGGTACTTCCCCTCAGACATAAACTGGCAAGTTTTAGGAAATGAATACAAATGGACTCTTCAAGAGTTGATGGAAATTTATAGGATGTTTATGAGGATTTATAACACCTAATGAAACATTAAAAAAAATAATAATGGGTGAATATTAACAGGGTATCCCAAACCATCAAGTTTGCAAGCAAGCTTATTAAGCATGGTGAAGCCTAATTTCCAAATGAGAAACCAATGCCACTTCCAGATCTATAAGTGGATTAAAATGGACCTATACATGTTTATGTGGGAATAATAGATGTGTAGGATATATTTTAATGTAGGTAATCCATCCAAAATTCATTTTGGGCTTAAACTTGTAGACAAGCCTACTAAGCATGACTAGGCATAAAAGTCAAATTAACATTCACTTTTACTTTTCACATGAGGTGAGAATTCTATCCTATTAGATAATGTTTTTGGAAACATTTTATATGTGTTAAATCTCTTTTAAGTTATATAAATCATAATATATTCCATTTTTTATCTCAAAATCCACTCAAGCTTGTAAGAAAGAGAAGAAGCTTGATAAGTTGATTTCAAGTGCTCATATCTCTCTTGATGTTTTACATGGGGATATAAGGAGTTAGCGGAAGTTTATAAATGTACTTAAATATTTTCCAATGGATTTTTATTATTATATCCAATGTTCCATTTTTATGAACAAAGCTTAAGAGTCAAAACTGCTTAAAACCCTTACAAACCCTTACTAGGGACCCGATTGGGAAGATGAAGCTAGGAAGGTACTCTAATGGACCATTCTAACTAGAATTATGATTGAAAATTTTAGAGGACTCTCTTAGGCTCCTCCCCACCCTTTTTATTTGTATGGATGTGTATGAATATGGTAGAAAATAGTGTACTTTTGACTATTTTGTGTGTTTTATAGGTTATAGGAGGTTTCAAGAGATGCAATAAAGTTTGGGGGGAATATTAGGACTTGGTATAACCCATCATGTCCATTTAATTCTTTATAATAAATCTTATTTTTCCAAACCATATGCTTCATCTTATCTAGTCAAAACTAGCATAGTGACCAAGTTAGGGAGAAGTGTGAAAACTACAAGTGGATGGATTTTTAAGGTGTGCCTAAGATTTATAAGGCCATGAAGAGTCTTTAAAAATTTAATCCACTCCCTCCCATGGATTTTCATAGTAAAATAAATCCAAATTTGGGGCTAAGTGTGCAAGGTGCATGAAAAATGAGTTTCATAGACTGTAGATGATGATAGCTCATTTTGAAAAGGTTCCATATGGGTAGGACTACAACCAATACATGAAGAGGCATGTCTAAAATTCATCCACTTAATTACAATAATCATAAATACCCCTTAATAAATTTTGGGATGTTCAAATAGGTCCAAATCATAAAGGTAATTTTTTGAGCTAGAATGAGAACTTTCATGCCACTTTTCATGAGTTTCATGCCTTGTATGGCCACTTGTCTCTTTTAACCTTGCATGGTTCATCCCACATAATATTATCATGCACAAGTAAATATTTTTATTATATTTACAAGTTTCCTTGTGACCCTTTGACTTCTTTCTTCTCCTCTCTCTCTCTCTCTCTCAAGTTTTATAATAACTAGCCATTTTGGCCATTATAACTTATGCTCCACCTAAGTATGATGAATCCCTAATCATTTTCATACCATTTAATCAATAATACTACTTATTTTTACCTATTAATTAATATTCATAGTGTTTTCTACTTGAATTTTAGATCTTGCTTAGTGAAGACTATGGATTCCTTAGCATGTTGTCTCATTCTTTCATCCTATTTTCAGTTAGAAAGCTTCTTATTGTAGAGCATGTGAATTTTTCTAAGAAGTGTTAAGGTTTATTGAGTATTTATATTCACTAGTGTTATTAAATTCCTCTTGTCTAGTCCTCCTAGCCTAAACATTCATCCATAACCTCATAATGTAACATTGATGTGAGAAGATGTAGATTGGAGAAGTGTGTGTTTGGTTAGTCTCTTGATTTCATGTGTAACATGTAGCTAGTTGGAAGTCATCATTAAATTTGGTGTATCACCTCCCTTAGAATATTTTTCTTTCACTTTTATCTCTCCCTTTCCCCCATCTAACTTTTAGGTGTAGTAGTGATCCAAAGTGGTAAATCAAGGGAGATAGCTCTATCTAGATATTCACCTCATCCTTAGGCTACCCACAAGCCTATAGGTATTTCAATTGTGCCACTTGGATGATGAGAGATGAGATATATACTCAAATTATTTAAATCTAATTTACAATATTACCCAAACATATAAATAATTCAATCCAAAAATTACTAGTAAATATAGGATCTCGATCACTTATAATGATCTTTAGAGTGCCATGCAATTTTTGAATTGTATGGAGAAAAGAAGCTATTGTAATATAAAAAATTGTTATGATAATGAAAAAAAATGAGCATACTTGGTGAGTTGATCCACAACTACCATGATAATTTTTTTACCCTTGGACCTTGGTAGCCCTATAATGAAATCCATGAAAACCTCTTCCCAACGTTGGCTAGGGATGGATAAAAGCTGTAAAAGACCTAGGGTCTTAATGGTTTCACTTTTATTTTTTTGGCATAACATGAATTATACCACATATTTTTTAACATCCCCTTTGATTCCTTCCCAAAATAAATCTTTCTTAATTTTATGATATGTTTTCAAAATTCCTAAGTGTCCTCCAAGTGGAGAGGCATAAAGTTCATGAATAATTTTATGTTTGATGAGAGAATGATTACAGAGGTATAATCTATCTTTATACCATAACGTATTCCCCTTCCATGTAATTTTTTTATATTTATTATAAACTTTCTAAATATTGTGAATCAAAATCCTTGGTAGCACTATCATTCTTTCATTCTGATCTTGCTTCCTCTAGCCAATCTCCCTGCCACATGGTCATGGCACATGGTAATGCCTCAACTGATTCATTCCACCAAGAGAGGGAATTTTTCACCACATTATCTTTTAATTTCTTATACACTATATCAAAATAGTAGCCTAACATTTTATTCACCCATTTTTGTTGTTCTTTATATGATAAGTGTAGTTTCAAAAAATATTTGAGGATATCATGATCAGTCTTTACCTAAAAGTGATGACCCATCATATATGGTCTCTAATGCTTCACTACATGTAGAATAGCCATCATCTCTTTTTAATATATTGGTTTGAGCCTATTTTTTTCCTTAAGTTGGTGAATTTCAAATTTTAGTGGTTTTCCTTCTTGCATGAGTATAGCCCTCATGTCATATTGTGATGCATCACACCCCACAATAAAGTTTTTGAAAAATTAGGAGTAGCCAAAACTAGAGCTGTGTACATAACCATTTTCAACTATTTGAATGCCTTGGTAGCTGAAAATCAGTCCACTAGAAAGAGTCTTTCTTTAGCAAAGGGGTGGGTGGGGCTATAATGCTACCATAATTTTTGACAAACCTGTGATAGTAACCAGTTAGCCCTAAAAATCTATGGAGGTTTTGAAGGTATTTAAAACCTATCACTCCATCATTTCTTTGATTTTATTAGGATCAACTTTCACTCCTTCATGTGAAACAATATGACCCAAGTAATCCACCTCTTGGATGCCAAAATCATATTTGGAAGGTTTGGCATAAAGCTAATGTTGTTCCAAAATTGAAAGCACCTATTTCACATGTTGCAAATGGTCTTCCCAATTTTTATTGTAAATGAGGATATCATAAAAAAAATTAATACAAGCTTTCTCAAAAATGGCCTAAAAATATTATTCATTAAACTCTAAAATGTAGATGGTGTATTTGTGAGGCCAAAATGCATGACCATAAATTTATAATGGCCTTCATGAGTTTTGAAAGCTATTTTAGGTATGTCCTCATTATGGATGTGAATCTAATGATATCTAAAGTGAAGATATAACTTGGTAAAATAAATAACACCATGTAATTAATCTAACAAATTATCAATTACTAGAATAGGAAACTTATCTTTGATGGTGTATTTATTGAGTTCTCTATAGTCTAGGCACATCCTCTAACTTTCATCCTTATCTTGCATCATGCATGACCACCAAGGAGGAATATTCACTTTGACCATGTTGAATGATTCTTGCCTCCAACATCTCTTGTATCATATTTTCAATTTCACTCTTTTAGGCATAGGGATACCTAGAGGGTCTTATTTGGATGGTCTACTTCCTAGAATGATTCTGATGGTATGATCATGTGTAGGACTTGGAGGAAGTCCTTTTGGCATATCACCAAAAATAAAAAAATGGTCATCCAACACCTTTTGAAAATCAAGATCTATATATTCCTCGGTTGGTTAAACCTCCATGGAAAATAAGCATGCCACAAAACCTTCTGCACCTTTTTTGAGAATCTTCATCATCTAGTGAGAACTAACTAGTTATGGATATTTAGCTTGTAATCCATGTAGTTTAAAATTCCTTCCTTATAAATGGAACCTCATGAATAATTCTTGGAAATTCATCTTAATAGTGCCTAAAGTGGTGAGCCATTGCACTCCCAAAAAAATACTAGCTCTTCCCATAGGAATATAAAACATAGGGGAATCGAACAAATAGTATCCCATAGCAAGATTAATACTATGACATTTTCTAGAATAGTTGAACATACCACCATTTGCAATAATGACTTAAAATTATATATCTAGTTAAATGAAATAATTATAATGATTATCCAACTTACTATTCATGAAGTTATGTGTACTCTAATAGTCAATTAACATAGTCATATTTTGTTTATTTAAAAACCCCACCACCTTAAGAGTTTGAGCTGTACTAATGCCTAAAAGTGCATGATAGGAAATAGTAGGTTGAGAATCTTTAGATTCTTCCTTGATTTATTCTAACCCATCCTCAAAAGCCTCCTCATCTTCTTCCTCATCATTAGCACTGTCGATGTAAAACAACTTCTTTTCAAAACATTGATGCCCATTACTCCATTTACTATCATAGCCAAAACACAAACCTTTTACATGCTTTTATTCCACTTTTTGAGGTGTCAATCTAGTAGGTTGGTGAAATGATGGTGTTATAAAGGTGCATTCATGAACATTGGTCAAAGATATTCATTTGATCATATCTTTTTTCTCAACCATGCATGCCTTTGGTATGGCCTCAAATAGAGTATTGGGATGAAACATGTGAACCTCCAATTAGATGATATCTTTGAGGCCACCCAAAAATAGGTTATTCAAATTTTCCTTAGTGATATATGCCATTCATAAGGAGAGATTCTAAAATTGATGAATGTAGTCCTTGATATTCCTAGTTTGATGCAACTAGGATAGCTAATTGAAGTAATTTTCATAGAGTTTATTATGATAGTGGAGTTGCAACTCCTAAGAAAATACCAACCATGAAATTGGGATGCCTTTCTTTTTATTTTGAGCACACAACCAATGATACCAAATTAATGGCTCAGGTTCTAGATAGAGAGAGGCCATAAACACTTTTTATGAATATGGAGTTTGATCTAGATCAAATAAATTTTCAATTTGAGTGAGATAAGTGAATGGATCATTACCATCAAACTTGTGCAGGTCCACTTTTAGCAAAATTAGCTTAGGTCTAGAATTTGTATTGGTATTATATAGAGTAGGAGAACCAAACAAAGTGGTGGGAGATTATTTTATAGTGGCTAAGCTAACAAGTTGGCCAGTTGACTAGATATTTGTTATAATTGATCATTCATGCTATCTAAGTCCCCTCTCAAACCTATAATGTCCCCTTGAACTATATCAAAATCATATTTTTGTACCATGCCCTACAACTCTAACTTAATTTGTTAAACTACCTCCAAAATAGATGAATCAGAAGTTTTAGATTCCATGTCATCCTTTTGAGTATTTTTTGGATTTTCTTGCCCTTTCCCATGACTATGAGTGTTTGGACTAGCCATACACAACTATAGGAGGGTTTTAGCCCCAAAAAAATGTATTTTTGGAATACAACATTGTGATCATCTCACTGAAATGAATCCAACTACTACTATGGTGTACAAGGGTGAAAATCTTCAACCCAAAAAATGTACAAGTGGAATACACCATTACGATTGTCTCATAGAGATGAATCCAATGACTATTGACTTACACAAGGTGAAAAAATTCCAAACTTGAATTTTTTTTTTGTAAAAAATGTCATAAAAAAAATTGTGATGACAAAAAATCAAATCCTCCCAGATCACAAATTATGTTTTTTGGCCTTCTAGTGCATAGGATGCTAGATCTAAAAAAATGCACCATAGAAGATGCTTTGATACCACTTGTAATGAAATTACTTAGATGATTCACAATAATAAAATTATATATGCTATAATTAAGAGAAGAATAAGTATATCCACAACAAAAATTGGTGAAAGAGTAGAATAATTGAATATTATGACTGAGCCACTTAGAGGGGGCAACTTTTGCAATAATGCAATACAAACAGAATCCATAAGATGATGATAAAAGACTAACTAATACCTCCTATATATACTCTAATTATTCATGACTATTCCATAGGTTGACCATATTAATAGCATCAAGAAATGCAATAAGCTAATATGAATATGTGTAAGCCATAATTTGGCCACACATATCCCTAGATCCACTATAGGTTAAGGGCACAACACAAACTATAGTTGATTATGATTAGATATACATACAAGCACTATCAAGAGGATATGTGAGATGTGAATTAGGGTGAGGAAGTACATGTTGGTTATCTACATTTATAACTATAGGGTGGGTCAACATACCTCTTAGGATAGTGATAATATGGACCTAGTTAAAGGGAAATTAGTTATCACAACCTTGAGGAGGGACAATAAAAATTATATAAATATAGAAGATGTATTATGATTAAGTAAAACCTTAATTTTATTTTTCATTTATTTTCTCTAATTTATTTCATAATTATGAAATATTTTGAATATTCTAGCTAACACCATGTAATTTGAATAAATTTTGATTGAATAAAAATTATATACCAAAAGTAAACCATATATCCATTATATGATGTCCATAGTAAATAACCAACCACTAAATAATATCTATTAATTATTTTTATATTTTTAAATATGGTTTTGATAAAATAAGTGAAAAAATGAAACCCTAAACTTTATTTGAAAATAGGTACACCATGCATTACCTATGCCAAATTTACTAAAAATAGTAAATTTTAAAATCTAAAAAATCCATAAACAAAAATATTTTTTTAATTATATCAATAGGAATAACAAAAACCTCTAATATATTTGAAAATAAATATGTCATGAATCAGATATGATTTGAACAAGGTAGGATGAGTCACAAGTAAGGTACAGGAAAACCCTAACAATAAGATGAGGGTGAAATCATAGGGAAAATTAAAATGTATATTTTGGTTTTACACCAAGAAAAATAAAAAAATAGATATAATATCTAAAACCTTAAATAAAAATGTGAAATATTAGAAATAATATATAGAACCCTAAGAGAAACTGAGGGTATGAAGCAATGCTTGAATAAAAAATGGGTTCACCCATATGTTTTATCAAAATTAGGATAAATAAAAATACTTAAATCCTAATTATGACAAATTTATGAGTAAAATAGAGTGTATAATATATGTAATAAATTAGACAAACTCATATGGAACTTAAATTATGTAAAGATGCTAAAATGGAAATTATAAAAGAAGAATGACCTAACTAGAAAATTAGATTGCAGGATTGTGTTTGTGACTATGTAGCTAACTATAAGGCTCTAAGAGGTCAATGTTAGTTAATAACAAGGCTTTACATATATCAGGGATAAGACCACACTAATCAGACAAGGCCATCATACATTCTCATATGTAGAGAGTGTCAGTGTCTAGTAGGCTCTTTACCCTCTATGTGAAAATGGGTATGTGTGTTATCACTTATATGTATTATGTGTGTGATATGTGTTATTAAATACATTGTATAATACATTTTGTACCTTATTATTCACTTTTAACCCTAGCTCAATAGAAAATGAAGAAATAATAAAATGACTAGATAAAATGGATTAATGGTTGAAGTTGTGTTTTGACTCAACACCCCTTGTGTTAAGTGATGCCAACATACCAATAATTCAAAGAAGTATAAAACTCTCCATGCTATAGTGGTTTCTCTAAAATACTAGTGTAATTCTAGATGCTAGTGCAATCTTGGTCTAATTATGTGTTTCAACAAAGACTTTTGGCCTCAAGGGTGTATGTAGACTTAGCTCAGGGCTACTTGGGATATGTGTACTCATAATTGGAAAAAATAGGTGCTTTCTTCTCAATGTGCAATATATATTCTAGATATTTTCAATGATATAAGCCTCTAGTGAACAAATGGTTAGAAAATGTGAATTTATATTAATTTTTTGGAAATTCTTTGAATGGACTTACGAAACATGTGGGATGACCCATTAGTTGAATTTAAATTTGAGAAATGAGATATCATTTGGTGGGAGGACATAGAAAATAGGTTTTATGATAAAAACAAGTGGGATATTCCTAAAAGAGTGGCCTTGTTTGATTAGAATAAACTAAACTATAAGTTTGGATTATTCCAATAGTGATTAGTCTAATAGTGAATTTAGGTTACTTAGAACAAGGAATAGTGATATCATGTATCATAATTTTGATCTAAGATAGGAATAATCCATATAGAGATAGATTAATATCAATCAAGTAATGTGGAATTAGGCATGAGCTAAGTGTGTACAATAAGTAGTCACAAGTGCAATATTTTACCATTAAATGTTAATTTTACTGACTACACTCACCCACTCAAATAATACCATGAGAAACATGTGTGTAACATGTATATGTAAACATTAAACATAGGTAGATAACATTATATGTATCTATTTACGTATATAAAGGAAATAAATTATTTGTTTCTATGTTTTATAATGTTTTTGAATTTTTATGATTTTATAGAATAATAAGATCACACAAAAAGGAAGCCAAGGGATAGAAGAATGTCAATACAAGATAAGCATATAAACTACATTTTAAACCTATAATAAAATTAGGGATGGAAAAAAATAAAAGGATGAAGGCACATGAAAGGAATGACATATATAATAAATATGAAAATAAAACTATGGTATAATAGGATGTATTGATAAGGCACAAGGGATTGGCTAGCATGGCTAACTGACAAGACCATCTAAAATATGGGGTATTTTAGCTTAGTATTCATATGCATCACTATAATTATCAAAAATATGGTAATGAGTTTCTATATACTTAGGTACATTTTCTACATATTTCCAATTATTATAAGTGTGGATCATAACACGAGTTGTATAATAACTTGAATCACTATCCCAAGGAGAAAGATCAAATTAATGGGATTGAGGAGCCAATTTAACCTCTATAAGAGTAGTAAATGTATTTTTTTGGATATTTATTTGTATAATTAAACTATTTTTAGGTGATTTATCAATAAATAAATCAAAAAGTCATATAAAAATCATGGGACATGAGAAGGTAGGTTATTGTAACTCATGGCGATGCAATTTTAGGAGTTGTGATTCGAAGATCTATGATCAAATGAGCCAAAGCTCTAGGAGTTTTAAATTGAGGTAATGTGATTATATATTAAAGTATTATAAGAACCATAACCATAGGTATGAAACTATATCATAAACCACATGAGGTTTAATAATTTACTTGTTAAGAATCCTATAGGTAATTCCTCACATTGTTTATAATGTGTGATGGGTAACTCATAATGTGTGTCATGAATAGTATATACTTTCTTATCATATACAAAATTAATACATCAATGTAATTTAGAAGGGATTTTTTACATTTTATTTATCAATGGGAATCCAAATAATAGATCATAATTATCATTATTTTCCAATACATAAAACCATACCAATAAGGTCTAAGGACCTACGGTGAATGGTAATGTAATACCACAAATAAATGTGTGTGTAATAGCATCATAACTCTTAATTATCATGGTTGTGCCAATTAAGTTTTAACTAGAACCATTTTCTATCATCATTCCATGTGTAATTAAAGCATGAGAATTTAAAAAATCGTGTATGTAAAGTGGACCATCACTAGAATCATCTTTTGGAATATTATGGTCATAAAATGTGATAGATGGAGTTTGTTTTTAAAAACCAGCCACCCTGTCAATAATACCATTTAATGAAAAATCATTACAAATCATTGGTTGATGTATATATAGTGCCATGTAAACATTTTATTTTTCTTATTATCATGCTTTAGAAGTGGATAGTTAGTATTTCAATCATTGATTAGGCATAGTACAATATTTGTTCAATTTTTTTTATTATGGGCTTCAACTTAGATAATGTAGTTATTGATTGTAACTTGTATCTTTTGTTTCAATGAATATTATCGATTGGTATAATGTCTTGAAGTTATATAGTATTGTAGATACCCAAATTTGGTACAAGCATTGTTTCATTGAAACTTTTTAGCAACTTTGAATATATATATATATATATATATATATACATATATATATATATACATATATATATATATATATACATATATATATATATATACATATATATATATACATATATATAAATACATATATATGTATATATATATATATATACATATATATATATATACATATATATATATACATATATATATATATATACATATATACATATATATATATACATATATATATATATATACATATATATATATATACATATATATATATATACATATATATATATATATACATATATATATATAACCATAAATTGAGTACTTAATGGAACTTTTCTCTTGATCTTTTGATTGTATTTATTAATTATATTTGGTTGTGTGGCCCCATTTTTTACATAATAACCAGTTTCACATGACACATTACATATATATTTATCCCTCCTTATCATTCTTATATTTTATTAATCCTTGGTCAATTTTAATATTTACGATTAATTTTGACTGTTGATACTGATTGCAAATAACAAAACTGATTTATGTCCCCTTTTAATTCCATTTGGGCAATTTTCATATTTTGACCATTGTTTGGGCATGTTTCAAATTATTTTATCATATTATGCATGCCACTAGATCTTTGATTCAAAGTTAAAATCTCATATATATACAAATCTACTATAAGGCCTTTAGGGACAAGCACACTTTCATTCTTAAGAGCTAGAAAATATTACTCATTTGCACCTATAGAATTTCTAGAGCTAATTTTAAAGTTTACAAGGGTCAATTCATATATGTATGCATGTACTAAGGTAAAAAATATAAGAAAGAGAATTTAGGCTTGTATACACAATTACACACTCACACACATTATCGAGAGAGCTACATTTGAGTTTGAGCCATATTTGGAGTGTTTTCAATTTAGTTTAGTGTTTGGTATTTTAATGGAGATTGATAAAGGTTTGTACAAATCAACACTTTCTCCTAACACCTCTTATATTTAATGTTAGATCTATTTTTAAATACTAGGGTTTTATATATAGTTTCTCTTAAAAATATATGAAAAAAGACAAAGTTAGATATGATTATCATAAGTATAGTCACACCACTTTAGAAATAAATAATCATCATTGTGTGTAGGTTCAATTATGACCAATAAATACATTATCCTTTATCGATATCAATTGAATTTATCATAACTGACCCAAAAAAATTAAATACAAAGTGCATATAGATTAGTGACATAGTCTTCATGTGCATAAATTAGATAATTAAGCTTTAAATTTTTGTGACAAACAAGCTCAAATTTATCTTATCCCTTGTCAATAAATCATTGTTATATTTAGTATATTTTATTTTCATATGTATTTATCTAAATTCTATTTCAAATTTATATCAAAATTATTTTAATCTTCATAATTAATTTAAATCAGGATAACACATATGGGTGAACCTATATATATATATATATATATATAATCCAAAAACCCTAGGTCCTCATTTAGGGTTTCATCCTTAGTAGGGTTTTAAATATGATTTATGATTTCATGTTTATTTATTTACTTAGACTAAGCTTAGTTTCTTTTGAAATAACTTATCTAAAGTAATGTAAATCAAAAATGGTTAATCAATTAGAAATACCTAGTGAACATCACCTTATCGACTTAATATTTAATCAAACTCAATTCATTATGATTATTATAATGAATGGAATAATAACCAAACATCCATAATTAATTATGAAAATTATATGCATGAAGAATAAAATAGTGAAGAATTAGATTATTATGGTAATTCAAGATATAATTATAATAATGATAAATAATAGGTTTGATATGATAGTTAATACTTTAATGAATAAGAAAATGAACCTACCAATAAATAAATAAATAAAAGAACCTTCATCTCTTAGTTCCTCTATGTATGCTTACATATTCAATATAACAAGATAAGCAAGATAGTAATGAACTTATGATATTTATACCATACCTTATAAACTAATAAGTGAATATTCCATCCTAATACACCTTGATTATCTTTGAAATAATCCACATCATTTCATCTCATTAATCATTATATAATTAAAAAGCATAGGCCTAGTGTATAAATGGCAAAAAAATGTGATGAATATGAAATTAATTCTCTCTCTAGAAATGGTAAAAGAACGTGATGAATGTGAAATTCCTACTCTCTCTAAATGGAAAAATAATGTGGTTAATGTGAAATTCCTACGCTCTCTCTCTATAAATGGCAAAAGAATGTGATGAATTTGAAATTCCTACACTCTAAAAATGGAAAAATCATGTGATGAATGTGAAATTCATACTCTCTCTAGAAATGAAAAGATAATGTGATGAGTGTGAGATTCCTTCTCCCTATATATAATTTTCAATAAAATGTGGATAAAGTGAGATTATTCATTCATATTGAAGAATATTAAATAATATAAACTCATGTTAATTATTTATCTTCTCTTTAAATATAATTAAAAATGTCTCTACAAATGAGCTTATTATTGAAACAAAATTCAATGATAATATAATGATATGCAATGATACATATACTGAATACAAATTTATAGAAGAAGAAACTACATATGAGTGTGATGATTCTTCTCAACTTGTGCCTTTTTTTTTCTTATACATCCTTCACCTTTCTACAATAATGTACCTATAGAAACTTATAATAATAATATCTAACCATTGAATGACCCTATTGTACCCAACATACCCCCATTATCTTTTTGGAATAGGGACCCATTATGTTCTTAAAAAGTCTAAGCCTATCTTGAAAGTATTCTTACAAGAGAGCTTTATATGTTTCACCTAACTTTGCCATTCAAAAAATGTATATGAACATGTTTTACTTATTTGGACTAACCTATTAATACTCTTTGGAAGTTTTGCATAAGTATAAGTTTTTGAAAGATACACAAATTTTGAAGTCTCAAGATTTGTAAAAATATGTCTTTAAAACTTTTGTTTAGAATTCTCTCTTTATCAATCTTAAGTATTTCACACTTATATGAAACTTTGTGAAAAGTAACTCTTGGGGACTTTTGTTTTCAAGTCTTGTTCACATGTTTTGTTCAAAAATTCTATTTGCAAGTTGGGCCCTCACAACTTTATTCACCACGTATTAAAGTATTCACCATTTGATCTTTAAAAACTAGTTTTTCAAAAAAAATGCATTTTATCATTTACTCTTTAGCTAAAATATTTGAAATTCATATTTCAGATTTTGGTATTTATCAAAATTGTTTAATGAAACTATTCGGGGAAAGTGTCTGGCATTTTATCTCTTCACATTTACTCTTCCACCAAAATTCTCAGTATGACTTTGGTCTTGGGATAAATTGTTCAAAGAAATTATTTAGTGAATGTGTTTAGAGAAAATGTTCAACATTTTATTCTTTAGAACTTTTATCTTCAGCATTCTGGTTTTTAACATTTTGGTCTTCGATAAAAGTGTTTGGTAAAAGTGTTAGAAACTTTTGTTCATAAAATTCATTCACTTCAAAAACACTGTTTTAATGCAACATCCAAATCCAAACTATTAATATACTCTATGTCATAGGTAGAAAAAAGTAAAAAATTCAATGGAAGGACACTTGGTAAAAGGCAAAAATATGGAATTTTTTATAACATCTACAACATCTAAGGGGCATACCCACCAAATGAAATGGCAAATTTCAAACTAAACAAGCAAAGCAAGTTTATAAATGTTGGACATTAATGGTGCATGAATTAGAATTTAATTCCAAATATATATAATTTATTGGAAACAAACATCATGCTCATTGATCACAAACTAACTTCAACTTCACTTTCCTCCTTGCAAACAAGCCCTAACTACCTATATTTTGATCATATAGTGCATCCAAAAGAGTCGAGCTGCAAAATTGAAAAATCAAAACTTTATCAACATAGTCAATTAGCTATCTAATCCTCATCTAAGACATTTATAGTAACCCCACCACCATCCAAATTCTCTATTAAGGATTCAATTAAGTACAAAGACACCATCTTTGATCTAATAGTGTTCAATAATGACTATATCAATTACTCAACGTGATGGGAAGTTATTAACCATGTGGATACACAAAATCATGAGGATGATTTGACACCATCTCAAATACAATTGGATGTATACCTAATCCATCTCAAGTGATAGGCTTGCATTTTTTAGAGGCCAAACATAAGGTTATGCCATGTATAGACTTCATTTGATACTTGTTCTTCATTGGAAAAGTGATTAGGTGAGTGTGTTTATACCATTTAGAGCATAAAACCATCATAGCATACATATCAATATACACATTCCATAGGTGTTTATCACTACCTACCATGGATGCTACATATTATTTACTCATAGTGGTTACATGGAATAAGAATAACTCAATTGAGAAAACATTGAGCAAGTGGATACTTCTTAGGGAGACTGTCACCCTCAAACAGAAGTGGGTAGTTCCTATAAATAAGTTCTATATAGGAATCCATATTGGTATGGACCTCTTTAATTGGTTATATGTCTACCCCATCATATAATTCCTTCACCTTGAATGGGTTTCATTGTTGGCCTTACTAATGACCTCAAAGATAAAATTTATTCTAGGTAAGGTAATTAGTTTTAATCTATGGGAGTAAGTATTGCACAAGGATAAGAGGCCTCAATGGGTTCATTTATATATGATGCCATAACTTTTATATGATATGTTGGGCATAGTTTATATACATAATGGGTCACTCTAGAGCCTAATTCCAAATTTCATTAAGATCCATAAATGTGATTCATATTCTTTTTTATACATATATGCCTATACTAGAAACACCACTTGCATTACAAAGTATGTATACTATCAGGTGTGGAGGGACATTCATGAATCCCCACTACTGAGGGTATCTAACACACTAATGTCTAGAGGGGACTACTGGACATATCTTGACTACACTATAAGCATGTAGTAGCTAAACTAGTGGAGTAAGAGATAGACTACCAACTATGGTGGGAAATAGATGAAGATCTAAAAAATAAGAAGAAGAAGAAGAAGAATATTACCCTCCATGGCTCTCACCTCATGATTGGCATAATGTGTTAAGTTAATTGTAAGAACTTTTAGGAGGCTGTCATATTTAAAGAGTATTAATCATTAGCCACACTACCACATAGGGACTAGGACCCTCATTGCAAATTTTAAAATCATATTTAAGGCCTTGGTATTCCATACCAACATGATCCTTATGACCATGATTTCCTATTTATAAATTCTAAGAGTGATGCCCACATTAAATATAGGGCACATATGGTTGGATTAGGTGAGGACCTCTTGAAAATCATCTAAGGAGATCCCTCCATTTTAATTACAGATGCACACATCAAGATCCCACCCATAGGTGGATGGGTTGCCATCATTTATTGGATCAATGGGCCTTCTCAACCATTAGTGGAGTAATGAGAGCCTTCACATACATTCCCTATGGAATTTAAAATCATAAATAAAGATCTTAGGGTGGCTGAAAAAACTTTAGGGGGAGCACAAGATGAGATAATTTACCTTGACTCTTCATACTTATAAGGTCATGTCCATCTTATTGCTATAATAGCCCAAGATACTATAAGTGTGGAATTTTAAACCACACCCACTCAAGAGGATTCCCCCATAGTTAATAAAGTTACTATTTGTTATAAGAGGAAGCCAAGATTTCAAATCCCACCAAAGAGTCCAACTATTAAATAAATATCTACATAAATACCCTCAATAGACTAGCAATCAGAAGGAGGTGAGTCTACAAGTGAGGAGGAGCTATAAAGAGCTAAGGTTTGAGCCTCCAAGACACCAAAGGAAAATCACCACTACATAGATATCAATCAAGTGAGGGTGTAGCTCCTTTAATTTCTACCACTCAAATTATATATTTTGTTTCCCCCTTTATCTTTTGGTTATTTTGATTTTATGTCTCTCAATCCTAGTTTTTCCCCTTCCTTGGTGGTACCTAAAGTAGATGTTGTTTCCCCATAGCCTAGTGTCTAACCATATTTTATTTTTTTAATAATAGAGGATGTTTCCTCTACCCTTACTATATCCATTTCCCTATAAGTTCCTACTCTTCCAATTATGTCCTCAACATTCATTCCCCCCACTTCTATTGTGGTTACCTCTAACACTGACCTAGTATCCCCCAAGACTAAAAAGAAATTATCTAAGAAAGACAATTGAAAATTGACAAGTTTATAGCTACATGTGTCATCTACTTAACTAATCTTACCAATGCCTTATTTTAATTCTTCTCAAGCCACCATTGTCATGTCATCAAAGAAGGCTGAGAATAAGAAACAAGTTTATACAATCCACCCACTACCCCAATATGGTGGGGTGGACTACTAAAAAATACTTTGGCCTTCCCTTCCTAACCCATTGCTAGAATAAGCCTTGACATAGAATTTAGGGGATCTATTGACTAAGATTACATCCTAGAATTCTCAACAATATACATAACTAAAATGGTCATCCCATAATAGGAAGCTAATTTGGAATCATAAGCTTCTCAAAGGCCAAATATTATAATCTCATAGCTTTCCATGGTGAGCTCCATATTTTATAAATCCATAGGGAGTGTCCAGATGGTAAATAAAATAAATATTAAATATGAGGCTAGAAAGGGGATTATTCTAGAGTTAAAATAAGAGGTGTTCACCTTGTCAAATTTGAATAATAATAAATTGGGGTAGTCCCCCTAAATTAAGGATTTCAAATCCTATTTTGAGACACACAAGGATGCTCTACTCGAGCTCCATGAATGAATATAATTAGCTATAAAGGAGCTTGATCAAGAGCTAAAGTAGGTTAGGGAGTAATATAAAATAGTCCATATTCTTGTATAGATTGAAATGGATTTCCAAAGTGCTACTTCAAGACTATATAATATTTTAGAAGCCATCACTGAAATGAAGGTTGAATTATCTCTTCAGATCATTAAAGTTTATAAATTATTTAATTATTTGAAGGAAGATGAGAATAAGATGAAAATCTTCACTATTTACATGAAAATAAGGCATATATCCACCTCAATCTGATGACACCATTGGAGGCTTCAAATGCCCTCAACCTAGTGGTCATTAGGACACAAGAATAAATGGAGTAGTTCAAAGCAATAGAAGAAATAATGTCTAAGTAGGCATAATGTGAGAGCCTCATTTTTTAAATCCTAAAAGATTTGAATCTCCCAAAAGCAAGGGACTCTATAGGTAGGCTAATAAGTAGAGCCAATTTTGACTAGCTTATTCAATAGGCCTTAACCAACTTTAAGCAGAATCTATAAGGATTGACATTGGAGAAGATTGAAGCTTAATTCAATTTTTCATAGAATAAATTAACTAAAGTAGAGATATTCTAAATCAACTTTAGGAATAATAAAGGTGAACATGAGTGGTTAATGGGACAAACAAGTAAGGTACACATACGTCCACTATTAAACATGGATATCATTAGGTACTATCATAATGTTGAAACAAGTATTTTAAAGAATTTGAGGTCAAAAAAAGGTTAATTCTCAATCCACCACCTCAACTCTAACTACTAGTGTATCTCAAGCCACCACCGTAGTGCCTACCATGATGGTGATCAGTGCCATGCAGTCATCAATAAAGCCTTAGGTAAAGGCTAATTTTATATGTAGTCATGCATATAAGACTAATATTTGTAATTATAGTTTACTTAAACTTAGTGCATGAACATAAAATTTAGCCTGGGCCATTTTTAAGCATACACACACTACATTGCATCAATAGAAAAACTTACTTTTTACATAGTTGTAATTAATTATAAGCATGAACACATACAGTTTTGACACTAAAATTAGAAATTAAGTTCTAATTACTTGTTGTAACTTTGATTTTGCAGGAACTTGGAGGATGAGGTAACCCCTCTCTCTCTCTCTCTCTCTCTCTCTCTCTCTCTCTCTCTCTCTCTCTCTCTCTCTCTCTCTCTCTCTCTCTCTCTCTCTCTCTCTCTCTCTCTCTCTCTCTCTCTCTCTCTCTCTCTTATACCTCATTCCAAAGGGGAAAAAAATTTATCAATACAAGAAGAGATCATTTTGAATGTCATGTAACTATGTGTATGTACTTTCCTTCCATCTCTATGGAATTAAGGTTTTATTTTCTTTGGGTTATTTTAATTTAGTAATTTAAAGTGTGTAAAACTATGAATAATTATTTTTGTTATCATTGATATATGTTAATTTTATATGTGCAAAATCTATTGAATAGTTAGCAAGTATTATTGATTTTAAGTAATTGGTTGACTATTTTAACTTTATAAGTGTGGAGTATTTCCCCTTGATACAGTCTTCTATGTTTGAGTCATAACTTCACTAGATACATTTCTAGTCTGTTTTGTAACCTCTTGAATAAGGATGTGTAATAGATACTCTAAAAAGAGTAACCTTCAGTTGAAACTCTTAAGTTTTCTATACCATTTTATCTTAGATTTCATAACTATGTTTGTTTATGAGTGTGAAAAAGCTACAAATAGAGAGAATTAGTTATGGAAACACTTATCCATAAAGGAACCAGCCCAAAAAGTGACCCCTTGAAACCATAGAACCTTCTTTTCTACTCTACCCTTTCCTTATTTTGAGGTTTCTTTTTTTTAAATTACCCACTCTAGAATATATTCTAACCATCCATCCAACCTAACTAGGTTTTCATTTCTTTATTGGGATTCATTTCACTACAAGTACACCCAATTAAAAAACTACATGCTTAGCCTACTATTCCACCACCAATATGTTTAACCCATACCTAAAAATCATGTCCTTGAGTGGATTTTACCTCCATTGAGATCCTAAAATGTTATAGGATACCTCATTAAATATAGGGATGTGTACAAGCCTCACATCAATAGAATAAAAGGTAGTGCTAGAAGGAGGGCCACTTGTGTGCCTTCCCTAGTGAGAGGTTATCCCCAACATTTGAGTTACACTTGAGACACCCAAAAGAATCACCAGGTCTAGGGCCCAAGCCAATCTTTTGGTTTCCCCTTTATTGGCACATTGAATTCTTAGATCCATACTAGTTATTCCCAATATACCTCAGTTTAAGACACCTTCTATAGTAAGAAATATCCATCCCATCAATCATCCTATAGCCAAATAACCTTTGTTAGTTGGATATTCTATTTCCATTCTAGGGGATGTGTATAATTTACTAGGGAATCTAAAGAAGTATCTACCTTTGTTTTCCCCCTTAGAAGGAAGAATTTTAGAGTAATATATCAATTCTTTCAAGGCTACTTTGTGGTTAATAAATATTATTGATGAAGATGTTGCATGTAAGATTTTCTCATTTACCTTACAGGATACTACATACGATTGGTACATCAACCTTTAAGAGAACTCAATTACTTCCTAGAATGCATGTCAAATCACTTTTATTGACCAATTTGGACAAGTTACCAACTTTGGCCTAGTATATCAGCATTTCACCAGTATGAAGAAGGATCCTAATGAGATAATTTTGGACTTCTACATAAGGTTTTAGAAAATGTACACTTGGCTAAGTCTAGCATATATACTAGATTAAACATTATCATTTGAGATGTGCAAAAATGCCTTGGATCTAATCATTATAGTATTCCAACATAGAGTTGTTTCTTCCACCGTTTTGGCTTTAGCATATGAAGAATCTATCAATATTAATAGATAACTAAATCCTAAAATACTAGGCACCCCTAATATTAATGTTGGTTTCCCAACCTTGAATCAAGGGCCTCATGTTAATCAAATATTCTTGAATTTAACTAGAATCAATTATATGCATTAATTTCTCTGATGTAGTAGATACCTAATCAAAACTATATTTATATGAACAATCAGGTATAAATTAATAGTTATTGATAGAATGAACATTGAATTCCATCTAATATCATAGTTACACAAGGTGTTAGTTATACCAAAGTAGAATTGAATTATATATAAATGATGGTCCAAAAGTTAGGTAATGACTTAGTAAACATGTAGAGGAAGATGGGCAATGTTTTTAGTTAGAATAATAATCAAAATTTGGGTTTCAAAGATGTAATAAACCTTTCAATCAGTGTACAAATAATATAAAATGTAATAGCCCAACAAGTCTCTAGAAATCAATATAGTACAAATAGCTCTACCTAATTGGTGTAGAGTCTATAATACATCACCACATGGTGAACTTAAATGTGTGTAATTTTTTAGAACATTTTAGATCTTCCAAATGGATATGGTAAGGTAATATTTGATGAGTAACCACCAAAGTTCCACCCATAATTTGGTTCCTCAAACACCATCATGGTATTTAGAACACATGAATCTTCTTTCCCAAGTGAGGATGATAATGAACCAAAGGATAAATATGATGAAATATAAGCCTTCCATTAGTATCAAAAGGTAAATTATAATATAATGAATAAGTAGTCCTTCACAACACCTAATCCTCCAAATAACACCACTATTACACCAAATCCAAGGGATGAAAATAATCCACCACCCCCAAAAGGGAATACACATCCCCAAAATAAGGAAGAATATATTAAAATAGGATATAACATTATTGAAGACATGAATAATATTAAATCCAACATCATTATTCATGATTTGGCTCATATCACTAAACAAAAGGAGCTCATATGGATGTCCATTATAGGAAAGTCAACAATAGAAAAGATAAAGTATACTCATATTGTAGTCATATAAAATGTGAAAATTGGTACCTTGAGTGTGGCTTGTGACACCTAACCCATAGGTCCCTCTTACATGCTCTCATGACATTTTTATCCACCTTTTCACTAATTCCCATTCATTCGTAAACTTCTAAGACCTGATTTTAGCTTAGCCAAGCTACTTTTCCCATGACAAATCCATCCCCCTAGGTCCCATACCCTCAGGATAATAGCAACCAAGTTGGACTATAGAAATAGACCCTAGGGTGTCCCATTTTTAGTGATATTATATAATCATTTTTTGAGCCCATATGACTATTTTCTCTTGATTCTTCTTCTTTATTATGTCAGCCTAGCATGAATGCATCTAACCCATGACCAATATATCTCTATAAAATCCCATTAAAAGTTCATTTAGAAGGGGTTGGAAATTATCAAAAAGAAAAACAAGAATATAATCAAAACCACTAAGGCAAACTTCCCTATTCTCTACATAAAACCATCTAATATAGCCACCAGCATATTCAAACCCTCACACCAATCCCTAACCACCTCAATCATACATAGTTTAGCATTTTTACATGTTCATTACACTATTTCACAAAGAACATCAAGTGGGAGAACTACATATGGCTTGATCCATCTTCAGAGTATTGGTATGTAGGTAGCATGCCCACACACAGAGTTTGGATACATATTTAGTGCATCTTACACACACTAACCCCCCATTTTTCTCTAAGTTTTCATTTAAGTTCAAGCATAAGGAAGACCTAGGGTTGAATATTAAATCATATCTACAAGGAGCTTCAATGATAATCAAGACTTGAAATTTCATAGGTGGACTAATAAAGGGACAACAAACAAAACCCAAAAAACTTAGATCTCTATGACTATTTTGGATAATAACAGTAGGACCTGAATTATAACATCAGACCTTGAAGTGTCCTATTTTTATAACTTTTATCCTTTCACCAAATTAAATCCAAATCTTGATTTATGATAGTGTCCTATTCCTACACAGTCAGCACCAACTTTTGTCTTAGTTGTATTAATTATATTTAAGCTAAGTTACATTTTTCCTCACTTATTACTATTTTTAGAAAAGTTTAAATTACAATCAAATTATACAAATTAGTAGATTAATTATCCCAATATTATTTACTACTTTAATTAATTTAGACCCTTAACTAAATTAGGAATAAAACTCCAATATTCCCAAAATAGTTAAATTATTTGGTGAACCTGACTTACTTTATTTGTGCATAAAAACCCTAAAAACCATAGGTTAAATGCCTTCCTAATTTTTCCAATAATTTTATAATTTTTTACTTGCATATTTAAATTAGAAATTAAATTAAATTTGTAAAATTCTATAGTAGTTTTAAAAAATTATTTTTCTCCCAAACCCTAGTTGCACATACTAGGTCCCTTCAAATCAAAAATTTTCCAATAATTTTTTGATTTTTTACTTGCATATTTAAATTAGAAATTCAATTTAATTTTTAAAATTCCATAGTAATTTTTAAAATTTATTTTTCTTCCAAACCCTAGTTGCACATACTAGGTCCCTACAAATCAAGAATTTTCCAATAAATTTTTGATTTTTTACCTGCATATTTAAATCAAAATTTCACATTAAATTTTAAAATTCCTAAGTAATTTTTTAAAATATCATTTTTAAAAACCCTAATTACATATACTAGGTCCCTTTGTTTGATTGAGGTATCACCTTACATCTAACTCAGATTTCACATAATAGCAAAAATGGATCTCACTTATTTACACATATTTCTTGCATTTATTACAAATTATAAGGAGACCATACTCAGTCCTATCATGTACATGAATGATGAAGTTTGCTATATGTTAGTACAAAGTTTTAATATTTTCATTTCATGCTTACTTTTCATAATATGGGATGATATTAAGAAATTTATTGTTAAATATAGTAATATCCCTCTCTTTCAAAGCAATTTTACTTGTATTTAATGCAAAGTTTCATTACTTACTTTTTATCTCTCATATGGAAAAAATTTCAAGTTTATCTTGCTAAACATATTATAAATATCATATCACATGTCAAATTTTTTATGAATTCATGCACCATTTCATGCTTTCGATCCCTTGCTCTATATCTCTCATATGGAAAAAATTTCAAATTTATCTTGCTAAACATATTAGAAATATCACTACACATGTCAATATTTTTTATGCATTCATGCACCATTTCATGCTCTCTATCCCTTGCTCTATATCTCTCATATGGAAAAAATTTCAAGTTTATCTTGCTAAACATATTAGAAATATCATAGCATATGTCAAAGTTTTTTATGCATTAATGCACAAATTCATGCTCTCTCTCCCCTTGTTATTTGTCATGTGGAATGATATTCATAAACATACTATTATACAAATTATAACTCAAATTTCATGAATTTCATTTCATATTTATGATTTCTACCTATATGTATATAGCTCATTAGTTACTTTTTAGTATTTCCCTATCACTACTAGACATAAACAAACACTAGTAGGTATATCTATCCCTCCTCCCTTTAAACTTGTTACATCTAGCTCTTATCTTGCACCTACTACTATCTCTATGCATATAGTAGATCATGCAGTACATGTTATCACCCAGGTTTATGAAGATAGGTAGGCTGATTACACCCATGACTATAACTTTATTACTTAGGTTAGTATCCCTTTCAATATAATTTCAATTATCGAGCTCCTTTAGTGATCAGATGTTTACAAAGATGTTTTATATGCAACCCTTCACAATAATAGAATTCTTATTTCTACCAAAATAGCTTATGTTTCCTCTATCCTCAACACAATGTAATGGATTGAAGAGCATATTTCCTTTGAGAAAGAGGATTTACCCCCATGACACATCATTGAACAACATCTACCTCTATATATTCAATTAAGAATCAATGATGTGGGGGTAAAAAGAGTGTTAGTTGATAAAAATTTAGGACTCAACATTTGTAACATTTATTTTCTTAAACATCTTAATATGTAACCTCAAGATTTAGACCATTCTGGCATGAACATCATAGGTTTTGATAACATACCATAGAAATTCATGGGTCAAATAACACTCAATATTACCTTAGGGCATAAGACATTACAAACTAATTACCAAGTCATGCCAAATGATCTCAATTATAATTTATTACTTGGTTGGCCTTGGATTCATGAGATGCATGCAGTCCCTTCTACATTGCATGCTTGTCTAAAATTTCATCACAAAGGCTATATGTACACATGCCCAATAGACAACGAACCTTTTAAATACTTCAAAATTATCTAATCCCCATATAATTATATTCTACACTTTAATCTCAGCAATATACCTACACAACCCACTACTCATAGTGCACCTTTGGACCATGCAACACATCATACAACTCTAAGTTCCATAATATCACCAACACCAAATCACTAGTTTACTTCCCCTTTTTCACTTAATTTTTTAAATAAGATGGGATATCATGGCAAAGGTCTTAGAAATCATGAACAAGGAATTGTCAATCCTATCGAGGCATCCACACAACATAAAAAGCAAGGGCTGGGATATCAACTTACCGTTCTTCATGATAAACCTTTTTCCACTTCTTCAAAGCTTATAAATTTTTGTCCACCCAATATATTGGTAAACCACACTATTAATCATACTTCAACATTATCATTTATCTATCTTAATCTCATTTATGATATAGTTTCCCTAGATATGTTCACCTTAGATGAATCATCTAATGATGAATCCCAATTACAATTTCTCAGAGCATATGAGGACCTCCCATATTGATATCTTAAAAATATATTTCCTCATCACATAAATGCCCATTAATACTTTTGAGAAAATATAGATTCTCCCCAAGACATACCAGTTGATTTAGATTATACTATTCCTACAACCCCATACACATCAGATCATTCCACATTGATTAATGAGTAAATAGTTAATTTTATTTTTGGAACCGATTAAGATCCCCATATTGTCTTTTTAGTTACTACCCTATGAAAGGAAGAGGATACAAATATTCATCAAACTTTAATAGATTTTCCAAAACTCTTTGCTTGGTCTTACTCAAATATGCTAAGAATTGATACATCTATAGCAGTTCATCAAATTCCCTTATACCTAAATGTTAAACTAGTTAAACAAAAAATTCACAAAATGCATCCTAAGGTGGCTCTCTTAGTCAAAGATGAGATCCAACACCTCTTAGATGCTACTAGCTTCATTCAACCAGTAGTACACCCTAAATGGGTTTTAAATATAGTCCTCATAGTAAAACCCAATGGACAAATTTGGTGTTGTTTCAATTCTCAAGATTTAAATAAACCATGCCTAAAATATGATTTTCCTTTACCTAACATTGACATGATCATATATTCCACAACCAAAGATGAAATTTTATCATTTATGGATGGCTTTGTAAAATACAACCAAATTAAAATCACTAAAGAAAATTAAGAGAAAAAATATTTTATAACACCTTGGGGCACATTTTGTTACATTGTCATGCCTTTTGGATTATAAAATGCCAAAGCCACATATCAATGTACCATGATGCATATTTTTCATGACTTGATTCACCATATTGTCAAAGATTATGTCGATAATATATTATCTAAATCCAAACCATGAAAACATCATGCTATTGATTTATGAAAAATCTTTCAAAAACTTAGGTAATATAATGTCCAATTAAAGCCAAAGAAATGTGTCTTTGGGGTTACATTAGGAAAACTCTTAGGTTTCATTATTTTTCATCATAGCATAGAGGTTGATCCTAAGAAAGTAAAAGCAATTATCGACATACCACCTCTAATGAACTTAAAGCAAATTTGATCCTTTCAAGGCAAAATCTAAGTAATACATCATTTTATAGCTCAATTTATTGATAAAACTCAGTCATTCACTTGATTATTA
Source organism: Torreya grandis (assembly GCA_037957365.1). Taxonomy (NCBI): domain Eukaryota; kingdom Viridiplantae; phylum Streptophyta; class Pinopsida; order Cupressales; family Taxaceae; genus Torreya; species Torreya grandis. Next base: position 167,625 of record JARHVA010003947.1, read on the forward strand.
AATAAAGATATAAAGTTTGTCTGGGATCAAGCCTATCAAGAAAGATTCAATACAATCAAGTAATATCTTCTTAATCTACCTATTTTACTACCACCTATACCTGACAAACATTTCTTCCTATATATCTTAGCAACATATCATGCATTAGGTACACTCTTACCACAACATGATGATCAACATATTGAGTGACTAGTTTATTACATTAGTCACACATTAGTTGATTATGAAAAAAATTATTTTGCCATAGAAAAATATGTTTAGCATTAGTTTTTTCCACACAAAAACTTTGACATTACATGGTAAATAATGAGACTCGTGTTATCACAAAATTATATCCCTTGAAGTTTCTCATGGAAAAACCACATCTCTCTGGTTGTATCATAAAATGGGTCATGTTATTAATAGATTTTAACTTAAAAATAGTTCTCCAAAAATTAATAAAGGGTCAAATCATTACAAAGCATTTGGTATCCACACCACTCCTAGACACCAATCCTATTAGTGACACATTTAGAGATGATTTCACTACCTATTATACTCATTTTGATACTTGGACCATATTCTTCGATGGTTCTTGATGTGCATCTAGTGTGGGGGTAGGCACTGTCTTTATTGACCCTTCTGGTCACATAGTTCCTATTACATATCGATTAAGTTTTTCCTGCACCAATAACACCATAGAATATGAAGCACTTATCTTAGGTCTAATTTCCATCTTGTCCCTCTAAATTATATTTATTTAATTCTTTGGTGATTCCTAACTTGTGGTAAATCAAGTAAATGATGTCTATAGATAAAAGAAGAACATCTTATCCCATACTAAAATATGGTATAATGTTTATCATCATAGTTTAACTACTTTTATATAGAAAGTATAACAATAAAAGACAACCAACATACAAATGCAATGGAAAGTGCCACATCTTTGATTCCTATCGACATCAATGATGATTAAGCTATTTTCACAATTAAATGATTAAAATCACCATCAATATCCAACTTGGATTTGATTGCACTATCCATTTTAGCCACTACATGTAGTTCTATAGATCTAGAATGGTTCTCTGATATCTATAACTTTCTAAACAAATCTATTATACCAGACACTTTTTCACAAAATTAAAAACATAAGTTACACAAATAAGAACTCCATTATGTAATCATTGGTAGAGAACTTTTTAAATGATCCTTCAATGGATAATTGCTTTGATGTTTGACTTTAACAGAAGCCAAAATTGCTCTTACACATATACATGATAGTGAGTGTGGTGGTCACTTTAGTGGAAAGGCCATGTCAGACAAATTGCTTTGACAAGGGTACTACTAGCCCACCATGGAAGATGAATGTTGAAAATATGTAAAGCTATGTGATAAATGTCAATGACATAGTAACCTACAACATGCATTGTCATAATAATTGCAACCTATTATCTCTCCATGGCCATTTATGTTATGGGGATTTGACCTTATAGTAAAAATTAACACCGAATCTACCAATGGTCATAATTTTATCATCACAACTATAAAATATTTTACCAACTGGGAGGAAGCCATTCCACTCTAATCTACCATAGGGGAGGACATTTGTATCTTCATTATGACTCATATTATTTCATGCTTCAACCTACCTGTAGCTATCATTTTTTTATAATGGAACATCATTAAAGAATAAAATTATCAAGAATTTTTTCCCAAAATATAAGATTAAACACACGTGATCCACTCTATATTACCCACAAGGAAACAGTCAAGTAGAGGCTACCAATAAAACCATCAACAACATTTTGAGCAAAATAGTGACCAAATTCAGAGATGATTGGCACAATCAACTAGTTTTTACATTATGGGCTTATTGCACAAGTATTCATACACCCATAGGAGCCACTCCTTATTCACTCGTCTATAGCACAAAAATAGTTTTACCATTGGAATTAGAAATCCTATCTCCTCATGTATCACTTAAAGGTATCCTCACTTATGACCAGTATCACAAAAAGCATCTACACCAACTCGAGTGGTTAGACCATACACGTATTTAAGTAGCTAAACATCTCAGAATCTACAAATAATGTATATAATGGACCTATAAAAAATGAGTTCACACAAAATAATTTGAAGTTAATGATCTCTTTCTCAAATAAAATCTTTGCAATGTCAATGCCAAAGAAGAAACCAAAGGAAAATTCAAACTGAATTGGCTAGATCCATACATTATTACCAAAAAGCTTAGCCCTAAAGTGTATCATATAGCCTCACTTGAAGGTAAAAAACTTAAAAATCGAATGAATTCTATGCATCTACATAGATTCCATGTCTATAATTTTATTTCACACATTTTATTGTACATATTTTTTCAAAATTACTTGTGTATAGTTGCCTTTTAAGTACTTGTACATAGTTTCTTTTTGCTTACTTGTACATAGCTTCTTAGTATTTATTTTACATAGTCTCCTTATGATTTATTATATATAGTTCATATCAAAAATACCAAAAACATTCAAATATATTCAAAAATACCAAAAATAATACAAAATTTCAAAATCCAAATACATTCAAAAACATTTCAATTATATGCTTTATTCATGTTTTACATTTCTACTACCATGTTAGACTTACATTCTATTGTTCTATGTTATTGTTTATCAATTTATCTATATTATCATGCTTCACTTGATCTTCTTTGAGTATGTGTAGTGACATCCAGATCCTTGATTGATTCACTCTACCCATTGAGGGGGCATACTACTTTTACATTCGAGACATACATCTATATATCTACCCATTGGGGGTATCTTATACATGACTACACCATCTAGGTTATGTCATTCCTACACCACACACTCTAGTTATCATGTCAATGTACATTAATTACTAGCTTGCATAGATTACTCTATCAACATTCACTAGTATATATCACTTGTTTATTTCTTAGCATATACCTAGTCTTGTACTCTATGTCTTACATACTTTTGTTTCTTGCTTTGATTAGTTAGATTTGATTGTATTTCTAGTATATTACATGCCTTACTTCCTTACTTTGTATAGCTATATGTGATTACATTGTTTGGTTCCTATTTTTTCTCTTGTATGTGCCTTAAGACATTTGCCAATATCCTTTACTTCTATTCTTGTGTGTGCCTTAGGACATTTTCCAATGTCATTTTCTTGTACTCTTCTATTTGATTGTGGCATTCATGCCAACCTTGCCAGTTTTCAATTAAATGCATATGTGGAATTTGAATATGCCTTGCATATTTTATTTTTAATTTGAGTGACATGTGCCCATGTCCCTTGTTTGTTTGGCCACTCTTGTATGCTTCTTGCTTCTTGCCTTGTGTGCTTATTGCTTGTTTACTTCTCACTGTCTATAATTCCATGATCCACATCATGCATTATCTTGCTTTCTTGGATGCCATGATGGACATCATGCTCCATCCCTCCTTGACAACTAACAACTAAAAACTAACATTTCTAGTTTTAATTTAGTACATTCCACATGTTATTACATTATTATATCTATCTAGGCATACCCTTATTTTATCTAACAATCTCCAATACAAACCATGTTATATCTTGAGATATATTATCAATTATCATTATTATATCATGTATTTCATAGCATATCACACTTGTAGGCCCATTTATTTTGAGGGTAGTCATTGTATGGTATTTATTCCTACCCTCAAAAGAGAGGGAAACAAACAAGGGTTTTGTCACAAAGATCAAATCTCCTACCAGTCAAAAAAATAGTTTTTAAAACACTCAAAATAGTATCTAGACTTCAAACTAGGCAGAACAGACCAAAAAATAGTGACAATTCTAGAACAGTCTTCAATTTTAGCAAAAGACAATAGCACTAAACAAGGACAAGAATATCACATACTAGGGTGCCTTATTTTCAATATTACTATCCAAATAGAAAAAAAATCAAATTTTCTAGAAATAGGTAGAAAGGTAAACTCAACTACAGTTTTACACATACAAACTAGTTTAGATTTAGTAGTTTTGGTATAGTTTTTCTCAAAAAATCCAAATATAGGGGTCAGCATGCATGGTATGATGGCTCTTTCTCCTAATTTTAGATTGGTAAATTAGTATAACTTCTAGATCAAAATCCATGTTATAAACACTAGTGATTGGGGGTAATGTGCATAAAACATTAGTCTTTTTTATTTTTGAATTTAGCATATTACCCAAACATTCTCAGTAGTTGCATGCCTTACTCCATCTGTAGGTGGTTGGCATCATTTCAGAGTGGATTTTATACAAGCCTAACCTTCATATTTTTGAGTGGCTTCCACATAAGCCCATTACCCAATTTTGGAGTGGCTTTCATACAAGCCCAATCTCCACCATTTTTTTGAGTTGGCTAAGAGTGACCTAGCTTCCAACACACATTCAAATATCCATGCCACATTGTTAGATTATAGTATATTCATGGGCTTTAGGATCCACCTTATATGACACACATTTCATATTGATATTAGTTCATAGCTTCACTTCATAAGGCAATGATAGATCCAAAGGACTATCTAGCCTTTGTATTATTGAGCAACCTACTTAGAGGGATTAGAAATATATTTCAAACATCGATAACACATGCATGACCACCTAGCTTCACTTAGTGGGTGACAATGGAGCCAAAGTGTCAACCTTTACATTCTTAATCCACTCTTAGGAAATTGATCACTTAGCCCCATTTGTGATATTAATTTTGGTAGAACACATGCCGAGTATTACTCATCATCATCTAGCATCACTCAACATCACAATATATTTACACTTCATAGTGTGCTCTCTCTACACACACCCAATATCACACATCTTAATGAGCTTCACCCTTATAGGTAAGTTTAGGTACTCTTTCTATTTTTCCTTTATTCTAGTATTCCACTTTTTTGCATCACTAGAATAAAGGCGGAGAAATGTAGTCATATAAAATGTGAAAATTGGTAGCTTGATTGTGGCTTGTGACACACAACCCATAGGTCCCTCTTTCATGCTATCATGACCCTTCTATCCACCTTTTCATTTATTATTAGTCATCCATATACTTTTGAGACTTGATTCTATCTCATCTAGGTTGCTTTTCCCATGAAAAATCCATCCTCCAAGTCTCGTACCCTTAGGATAATATCACCCAAGTTAGATTATAACACCAGACCTTAGGGTGCCCCATTTTTAGCACTCTTATCCAATCACCTTTCAAGCCTAGATGACCATTTTTTCCTAGTTCATCTTCTTCATTATGTGGACCTAGCACAAATGTATCTAACCCATGACTAATATATCTCTATAAAATCCCATTCAAATTTCATTTAAAGGGGGTTAAAAATTATCAAAAATCAAAGAAAGAATATAAGAAAAACCATTATGGAAAATTTCCCTATTCTCTACATATAGCCATCTAATATAGCCACCAACATAGTCAAACCCTCACACCAATCCCTATCCAACTCAAGCACACCTAGTTTAGCATTTTTGTATCTTCATTACACTACTGCACAAAGCACATCAAGTAGGAGAACTACATATGGCTTGATCCCTCTTTCGAGTATTAGTGTGTAGGTAGCATGCCCACACAAGGGGTGTGGATACATGTTTAGTGCATCTTAAACACACTACCCCCCCTTTCTCCAAGTTTTCATTCAAGTTCAAGCATAAGGAAGACCTAGGTTTATAGATTAAATTATCTCTACAAGCATCTTCATCAACATTCAAGACTTGAAATTTTATAGGTAGACTAATACAAGGATAGTGGATAAAACCCAAAAAACTTAGATCTTTATGACCAATTTAGATAATATCGACAGGACCTAGACTATAATGTTGAACCGTAAAGTGTCTTATTTTCAATGTTCTTATCCTTTTGCCAAACAAAATCTAGATCTTAATTTGTGATAGTGTCTCAATCCTACATAGTTAGTACCAGCTTCTGTCCAAACCATCTCAATCTTATTTAAGCTAAGTTACATTTCTCCTCACTTATTACTATTTTTAGAAAGGTTTAAATTAAAATCAAATTATATAAATCAATATATTAATTATCCCAATATTATTTACTAATTTAATTACTTAGACCTTTAACTAAATTAGGAATAAAACTCCAATATTTCCAAAATAGTTAAATCATTTGGTGAACATGACTTACTTCATTTGCACATAAAAACCCCAGGGTAAATTCCTTGTTTATTTTCCAATAATTTTATAATTTTTTACTTGCATATTTAAATTATAAATTCAATTTAATTTTTAAATTTTCATATTTATTTTAAAAAATTATTTTTCTCCCAAACCCTAGTTGCACATACTAGGTCCCTTCAAATCAAAAAATTTGCAATAATTTTTTGATTTTTTACTTGAATATTTAAATTATAAATTTAATTTAACTTGTAAAATTCCATCATAATTTTAAAAAATTATTTTTCTTCCAAACCCTAGTTGCACATACTAGGTCCCTACAAATAAATAATTTTCTAATAAATTTCTGATTTTTCACCTACATATTTAAATTAAAAATTCATATTAAATTTTAAAATTCCTTAGTAATTTTTAAAAATATCATTTTTCAAAACCCTAGTTGCATATAATAGGTCCCTTTGTTTTAATGAGGTATCACCTTACATATAAACTCAGATTTCACATAATAGCAAAAATAGATCTCACATATTTCATGCATTTATTGTAAACAATAAGGAGACCATACTCGGTCCTATCCTGTACATGAATGATGAATTTTACCATATGTTAGTAAAAATATTAATTATTTGCATTGCATGCTTAATTTTCATAATATGGGATGATACTAAGAAAGTTGTTGTTAAACATAGTAAGATCCCTCTCCTTCAAAGCAATGTTTACTTATCTTTAATACAAAGTTTCATTACTTACTTTTATCTCTCATATGGAAAAAATTTCAAGTTTATCTTGCTAAAAATATTAGAAATATCATATCACATGTCAAAGTTTTTATGCATTCATTCACAATTTCATGCTCTCTATCCCTTGCTCTATATCTCTCATATGGAAAAAATTTAAATTTATCTTACTAAACTTATTAGAAATATCATAGCACATGTCAATTTTTTTTATACATTCATGAAGAATTTCATGCTCTCTATCCCTTTCTCTATATCTCTCATATGGAAAAAAATTCAAGTTTATCTTGCTAAACATATTAGAAATATCATAGCATATGTCAAAGTTTTTTATGCATTAATGCACAAATTCATGATCTATCCCTTGCTTGTTATCTGTCATGTGGAATGATCTTTATAAACATATTATTATATAAATTATAACTCCAATTTCATGCATTTCATTTCATATTCATGATTTCTACCTAGATGCATATAACTCATTGGTTACTTTTGAGTATTTCTCTGTCACTACTAGATAAAATTAAACACTAGCAGGTATATCTATCCCTCCTCCCTTTAAACTTGGTACATCTATCTCATATCCCATACCTACTACCAGCTCTATGCCTACAATAGATCATGTAGTACATGTTATCACCCAAGTTTATGAAGATAAACAAGTTTATTACACCCATGACTATAGATTTATAACTCAGGTTAACACCCCTTTTGATACAGTTTCAATTATTGAGCTCCTTTAGTGATCAGATGTTTACAAAGATGTTTTATATGCAACCCTTTTTAATACTATAATTCCTATTTTCACCAAACCAGCTTATGTTACCTCTATCCTCAACATAATGCAATGGACTCAAGAGCATATTTCCTTTGAGAAAGAGTATTTATCCCCATGACACATAATTTAACAACATCTACCTCTATATATTCAATTAAGAATCAATGATGTTAGGGTAAAAAGAGTGTAGTTGATAATGGTTTAGGACTCAACATTTTAAACATTTATTTTCTTGAACATCTTAATATAAAACCTCAAGATTTATACCCTTCTAACATGAACATCAAAGGTTTTGACAACATCCCATGGAAATTCATGGGTCAAATAACACTCAATATTACTTTAGGACATAAGACACTATGAACTACTTACCAAGTCATGCCCAATGATCTCAATTATAACTTATTACTTGGTTGGCCTTAGATTTATGAGATGTATCCAGTCCCTTTTACACTCCATGCTTGTCCAAAATTTAATCACAAAGTCTATATCTACACATGGCCAATATATAATGAACCTTTTACATAAAACTAGGTTGTTGAATCCCAACAAAATTATATTTTGCACTTTAATATCAGTAATATACCTACACAACCCACTACTCATAGTGCACACTCAAACCATGTAACACGTCATACAATTCTATGTAATAGCACCAACTCCAAATCACTAGTTTACTTCCCCTTTTTCACTTAAATGTCTTAATAAGATGGGATATCATGGTAAAAGTCTTAGAAAGCATGAAAAAGGAATTATCAATCCTGTCAAGGCATCCACACAACATGGAAAGTAAGGGTTGGGATATCATCTTACCCTTCATGATAAACCTTTTTTTACTGATTCAAATTGTATAAATTTTTATCCACCCATTACACCTGTAAACCACACCATTAATCATACTTCAACATTATCATTAATATATCCTAATCTCATTATAATATGGCTTCCCTAGATATGTTCACCTTAGATGAATTCTCTAATGATGAATCCCTCTTATAATTTCATAGAGCATATGAGGACCTCCCATCTTGATATCTTAAAAATATATTTCCTTATCACATAAATGCACATGCATACTTTAGATAAAATTTAGATTCTCCCCAAGACATACCAGTTGATTTGGATGATATTATTCCTACAACCCCATACACACTAGATTATTTCACATTGCTTAATGAATAAATAATTGATTTCAATTTTAGAATTGATTAGGATCCCCACATTGTCTTGTTAGTCACTACCCTAAGAAAGGAAGAGGATATAGACATTCATAAAACTTTAATATATTTTCCAAAACTCTTTACTTGGTGTTACTTAGATATGCCAAGAATTGATACATCTATAGCAATTCATTAGATTCCCTTATACCTAGATGTTAAACCAGTTAAACAAAAACTTCACAAAATGCATCCTAAGGTGGCTCTCTAAGTCAAAGATGAGATCCAATGCCTCTTATATGTTGTCTTCATTCAACTAGTAGTACACCCTAAATGGGTTTCCAATATAGTCCCTGTGGTAAAACCTAATGGACAAATCTGGTGTTTTTTTTTATTATCAAGATTTGAATAAAACGTGCTCCAAAGATTATTTTCCTTTACCTAACATTAACATGATCATAGTTTCCATAGCCATATATGAAATGTTACCATTTATGGATGGATTTTTAGGATACAACCAAATCAAAATGACCAAAGAAGATCAAGATAAAAAATCTTTTACAACACCTTGGGGCATATTTTATTACATTGTCATGCATTTTGGATTTAAAAATGCCACCACATATCAGCGTATCATGATGCATATTTTCCATGACTTGCATTGAAGCACAAAGAATACCTAGGGTTAGATGTTAAAATTAGCTTTACAAGGAGCTTCATCGATAGTCAAGACTTGAAATTTTATAGGTGGACTAACATAGGGATAGTAGATAAAACCCAAAAAACTTAGATCTCTATGACTAGTTTAGATAATAACAGAAAGACCTAGACTATAGCACTAGACCCTAAAGTGTCCTATTTTTGGTGCTCCTATCCTTTTTTCAAACAAAATCTAAATCTTGATTTTTGATAGTATCCCAGTCCAGCACAGCTAGTACCAACTTTTGTCTCAACCATATCTGTCATGTTTAAGCTAAGTTACATTTCTCCTCACTTATTACTATTTTTAGAAAGGTTTAAATTACAATCAAATTTTACAAATCACTAGATTAATTATCCCAATATTATTTATTGATTTAATTAACTCAGACCCTTAACTAAATTAGGAATAAAAATCCAATATTCCCAAAATAATTGAATCACATACCAATGTCATATATAAGAATAAACCAAAAGTTCCTCATTTCTTATTAACTATTAGATCATTTAGAAAGAACATTCATTAATATTTAGTTGATTATAGAGATTCATCCATGGTGATGCCAATTTCCATTTTCCAAAATCTTGGATTGACTCCAAGCCCATCAAAGAGGATAGTTTCACATCTAGATAAGACAGTGGTGCCTATAGTGGGAGAATTAAATAATGTACACATCAAAGTAGCATCTGATCAATGGGTAAAAATGATAATTGGCATACTTGTATTTGATATCCTATAAGGATATAGACTCCTCTTTAGCAATTATTAGTTAAAGATGTTGAATGGGTATGTATCAATAGATTTTTCTCATATTTGGTTTCCATAGAGAGGTATTATAAACCATATTTGAATTGATCAGAAACTAAAAATGAAGTACCCCATTACTAAATACAAAACTAAGAATGAAAAGGTAAGCTAAGAATTTCCTAACCTTGGGATTTATACCTTTACCACAAAGCATGAGGTGTAGGAACTAGAAGTTTAGAGACATTCCCAGTTGTAAACTCTCCACTTTGATGGTACAAGATCTAAACAAGTATCAGGAATTGATGTTAAATAGTAGATCTATAAATTAATAAATACTTGGAAGAATATAGATTAAAATTTCCTTACACCAACAATATATCATAATATGTACTAATTTTTGGATTGCATTTTTCTCTCAAACATAATGTCAAATAGTTGTTAATCTATGAAGATTTAGAACTGGTAATCAATCATGTCAAGAATAAATACTAGTGTAAGCTATCATAACTGAAGAGGTACAAACATAGATCTTATGATTTAATTGAGTCTTTTTAGGCCTTTAATATAGTGGTTGTTCCTTAAAAATAGAATCAAGTTGTTGACTCACTGGTTGCTTCAGCTATTGATTTGGCACCGCTATAAGAGTTGAAAGTACATAAATACTCTATTAAACTAGTAACTCATCCATATATTCCTAAAAACATGGAAATTTTCCAAGTCTTTGATGATGACTAGTACATCATCTAGTTCTTGACTAACTTAACATAATTTGACTCTCAAATAATTGATGATAAGGAGATTAGTTACATATGCCAAGAGGAATTGGGATAAGGATTCATTTAATTGAAATAAAACTATCTTCCCTTAGGAATGGTCTATTTGGAAAGGAAATTTTATATGGGCCCTCAAGCACAATAGTAAAGGTAGACAAAATTAAATGAATCTAAGTTCAAAAAATGAAATTAGGAAATGAGTATAATTTTCACTATGTTAACATTGGTCTCAATTGTACTCCAAAAGAAAGACAAAGGATGGATAATTTACTCACACAGTATAAGGATGTGATTTCATAGATGTATGAATACTTGAAGGTTTTTAACCCAAGGGTCATCATCCACATAATCCTATTGAAATCAAAAAATTGAGCAAGAAAATATAGAGGCCAATGAATCTTATCTTAGATCCTCTTATTTAGAAAGAAGTGGAAGAGTTATTGAATGCAAAAATAGTTTTTCCTATAAAACATTTTACCTGGGTGGTTAACTTAGTCCCAGTCAAGAACAAGAATGCAAAAATCAGACTTTGTGTTGATTTTAGAAACTTGAATAAAGTTTTTGAGAAATAAAACTATCCTTTGTCTTCCTTGGATGAGATCATTCATATAGTAAGTTGGTCAGGAATGATGTCCTTCTTGGATGGATTTTTCGTATATAACTAGTTGTTGGTTGAGTTAGAGGATAGAATGAAAAAATACATTCACCATAAAGTGGGGTACTTATGTGTATAATAGGATGCCATTTAACCTAATTGACATAGGAACTATATTGAAATGAGCCATGGATCATGTATTACAAAAGGATAATTTTTTATCATGGTCATTAATGTTTTAGCTTATCATTGATGTCAAAGAGAGCATATGGTTCTAGTGCATGAATGACAAAGAAGAGTTTTATATATTAGAGAGTTATGGCACATTTTTATGTATGTAAATATAAATAATAAGTTATGAGGCATCCATAAATGTCTTGGTGAAGTTTAATAATGTCACTTGATCATTTGAAAAGAGAAACATGCATATTCTAGCATAAGAGAAGCCAGACCATCACTACATATCATGAAGATATGAATAAGCTAGTAATTTTTTGTATTTAATATAGGTACTCAAAAATTCAACTAAGGTCAAAGTATTTCATGGAAATTTTATCTATAGTACCAAGAAGGTACCCTAAAGATTTGGACTCTTGAAGTGTTTTATATCTCAAGATATAAACATTCAAAGTTGATCTTGTAGACTGTGATGGGCAAGAAACTATCTAGTTTAACTACATTGAAGTCTAAGGTCACTAGTCAGTAGATCTAATGGTGAGCGTTCATCATCTAGATTATGAACCAATAGTGCATGTAAATTCAAATAATCAAAGGTTCCTTAGATTAAACATATTTTTGACATGTTTCTAAATATCATTGAGTTGATAGTAGATAAATGGCATGCAAGTGCTCATACAGATGGATATCGATGGTGAGAGTTGAGTCAAAGATTCAAATGTGTAGAAGGCATGTAAAGCTACCAAGTTGCACAATCATGGGAGCTCTAATCTAAGATCAATGGTGAGCATTGCAAGATAAATATTAGGATAATCCAAGGATATCAATGGAGTGATTTTATTCATAGTTTTTAGGAATAATGAGATGATAAAAGAATGATCAATGTTTAATAATTGCTTAGTTACTATTGGAATTCAAATATTCAAATTAACAAGGGAAAACTAGTCTATAGTTTTTGAGCTATATCTTTTGATCCAAGACTAATTTCATGGTGGTGTAAAAATAAAATTTGAAGAGGACTTCAAGTTTCATTCATAGAATCTAATTAAAATGTTTGAATATTTTTTATATTCAAATATATTAAGATCCAAAGTTTATTATGTGTTCGACCATGTTCTATAGGTGACCTAAGAAGGATAATTAAGTTATTTTAGATAGTATTTTGATGTTTAGAGATGATATAACTATTAGATAGTGTTTTATGCTCCACTATTACCATTTGTGTGTATTTTTTAGGTTTGACCAATCCATCTTCAATGTTAAAAAATTCTTATAAGTTGATTGTGTTTGTTGAATGCACTGGTATTTTGAGTGACCATCTTACAGAGGTAAGTTGAAGGTGTTCTAAGTAGAATTAAAGAAGACATTGAGTGTGGAGATGTTTTATAAGTCTCAAAGGTATATGATAAGGAATTAGTTTTCATAATTTTCCCTTGATCAAATATGGAGATTCAAAATAATATAATTGTAGTTTGATTGTGTATGACCAGCCTAAGTGTTCATTTTGAGAGAGTGGATTTAAGTGCTTAGATCTTGTGTTGGAGTGTCTAGATCACATGGAGGTGTTGAAAATATCCTAAATGTTTCACCCATGTGATATAATCATATGGTTAAGTGAAACATTTGAGTTTTTATTTTATAATTTTGAGACTATGCTTTTTAAATATGAAGATCTGAAGAGCAGGGAAACCTATTTGGTAGGTTTAAGTTTTGAGTTGGTGTTCCATGTGCCATGGACCCATGATTAAGTTATCAAGTGGATATTATAGATATTTTTTATGTTTTTAAATCATTGGTAAAGGATAAATGTGGTCCAAATAGTCTCACATGTAATGTGTGAGTATGAAGGCCTAATGTTTTTAGGTCTCACCAAGACCTAATGATTGTTTGGGGCTAATAAGGTAATGGTAAACCTATGATAATGAATATGAGATATGTCTTAGAATGATGTAATTATTAATATTTAATTTAATTCTTATGGCTAACCAATAATATAATATTCATAAAGACTCTATAAAGAGTGAAAGTAAATGTGATGGTTTCTAGACTTGTGAATGGAGACTTGAGCTAGTTATGTGAGAGTGGATTGAATTGAAGAAGATAACCTTTGAAAGAGAAGGTACAGGTTAGTAAGGACCATTATATAGTGAAGAGGATCAGTCATACTTTTCTGATCAAGGTGATCAATGTAGACATATAGGTCATTAGACTTAATGAGCATAGAATAGGTAGTTTGAACAAGTTAGCCCTAGAGGCAATGTGAGAGAGATTGAGGGGTGAAGAGTATAAGAAAGAGGATTCCATCATCATGTGTGTTTGACATCAGATCAAAGGTAAAGATAAAATCATAGGTAGTTGAGTTGGTTCTTGGTTTCTTAGGGGCTTGTAGCCTCCTTGCTAGTTGGATCTAGATAAAGGTCAAGTAGGTGTTTGACTAAATTAAGGGGTGGGTTCTCCTTGATCATTTGGTGTTTGTATAAATGTTGGATATTGTTTTATAGGAATTTATTCCATCTTATAAGTTTTAGTGTGCTTTAATCCCCAATATTTTTTCCAACATATATGATGTATGCTCTTATGTAGGCTTTGGATGTATGTGTTTTCATGTTTATGTTGCTTGATAAAATTGATGTATGCTAAATGTTTAAGAGTTTGGAATTGAATTAGGTTATCTTGTATCATTGATTCACCCCCATCTCAATTATTTTACCTCTAAAAATTGGTATTAGAGTATGATCTTCTTTACAATTTTAACCACTTGAAGGTGATCCAATGTACAATATGGATAAGCAATTGAAGAAAGATAATCAAGAGTTGAAGGCTAAAGTATAGGTTACTTATGTATGTCTAAAATCAAGTGAATAAAAATTTAATTAGTTAAAATCACTCTTTGATAAATATAGAGGTAAAATGAGAGAGTATGATCAAGAAGAAGCTCAGAATAAGATCATAACCTCAAGATGTAAGGCTATTATGGATGAGTGCATCAATCTCAAAAAGGAGCTATAATCCTTGAAAGCATGCTCAAGATAAAAACATGATAAAGAGAATATTATCATTCCGAATGATCAATTAAGGGTTATAAATATAAATCTAAGTTCAAAAGAGGAAGAGTGTAGACATCTCAAGACTTAGTTAGATGAGATAAATTCCAAGTTGAGTTCAAAGCAAGGTGAGAATGATGAGTTGAAACCCAATATTTATTATATAAATATTATTAAAGATAAATCATGTATATTTAAGTATGACATGGATAAATAATCTAAGAGGGATAAAGAGACCATCCAAGATCTCATAATTCAGTTAAAGGATGCAAGTTCAAGCATGAGAGCTAAATAATATGAATGTGCTCAATTAAAGACTAATATTATTTCTATAAAGAATAAGCATGAAAAGGTCATAATAAATATATAAAATATTTAAGGAGAAAAAAATAAATTAAAATAATATAAAGAGGATGACAGCATTTAATTGAAGATCAAACTAGATTAATTAAAGGATAAGTTTGAATAATTAGTATCAAGATGAATAAGACTGAAAAAGAGCGAGAGAGGTTAGCTCAAGATAATAAGTATGAAAGCACCAAGATCAAAAAGAAATAAGTATGAAAGCACCAAGATTAAAAATAAAATATCCATTAAAAATCCTAGTTCCATTAGGTATTAAATATATTTTAATGATCATTGTTATGCTTATCACATGTTTGGTCATAAGGCAAGAAATTATAGAAGAAAGAGCAGCTAGTCAGCTAGAGTTATGGATAATGTAGTCTACTATAACTATCATGACATGGGACATATTGTTATATTATACCCTAAAATTCATGGTAAAATATTAACCTATGTATAAATACCAAAGATAATTAATCTTGATCATAATGAACCTAAGAGACAAGGTGGTATGTTTGCTAAGATTCATAATTTTCATCAAGCAGAAGGTATGAATGATGTTATTTTTTTCAATTATCATCAAGTCAATCATTTTTCAAGATATTGTTTAAGCAATATCTCAGGTCAAAAGAAGGTGCATGGACATCCTAATGTTCTCAATAAATTTCAATCCTTAGTATGGAAACCTAAGGAAGTGAAGACCAATAAAATTAATTCAATTTAGCTAAAAGATATATTACAGGACAAGAAAGGTCATAAGAAGATGTGTTAGTTTAATATGGAAGTACATGATAAGATATTTTAAAAAATAGTGATGTTAAAGATAAATGTTTAATCAAATTTGAAGGTTGTTCTAATTGGTCAAATGGTGAAGAATGAATATGTTTGTTTAGAAGGTCTGCAAGCAGAGAATGAAGATCTCTAAGTGTTTAATCAAGGATGGTGAGTTGTCAAGATATTTTATTGCTTATAAAGGTATGTTGATATTATTATATTGTGTTCAAGGTATGTTCAGTGTTTTTTGGTCTGAAAGGTAATAATTTATCAATTATTTATTGATAAATTAATGGAGACTTAAGATAAGGTTGGCATGGAGCAAGGGGGAGCTAATTTAGTTAGCTTGAGTGGCTTGAAGAAGCTGAGCATATTTAATATGTTCCGGTCATGGTAGAATAATGAATATGTATGCTATAGTTGAGAATTCAATAAGATTGACATGATGACTTCATCAAAAAATTCATGTGTTTTGACAAGGTATTGAATCTTCATGCATAATCAAAGACAGATTGAGAGTTCTGTAGGTAGGTAGGTCTAACGATTAGAAAAAAAATTAAGCTTAGATTGGTGTATGTAAAAGAATAGATGACATGAAATGGATCTTAATTTTAAGGGGATATTTATAATCTCTATGAGTAGTTTTTTAGGTCCAAGGATTGGAGAAGTCTAAGTTAAAATTAGTGCATGTCAAAGGGGGATCAATTGATTAATATTATTGAAAGAATGTAAGTATTATGAGCATCTTAAATAGTATTTAAATGCATACATGAAGTTGAGGAATTATTTTTGTCATGTTAAGGAAGAGACCCTTTGTCATTAATCTCAAAGGGGGAGAAAGATTAGAATGAAGGAGTTCAAATGAATTCTTTTTTCAATTGAAGTCATTTTGAGGGTGTTTTGCCATCAATGACAAAGGGGGAGATTTTTTAGCATGGTCATTGATGGCTTAGGTTATCATTAATGTTAAAGAGAGCATATGGTTTTGATGAATGAATGAAAAATAAGTTATGTTTGATATATTGGAGAGATATGACACATTTTTAGGTTTGTAAGGATAAATAAGAAGTTATGAGGCATCCATAGATGTCTTGGTGAAATTTCAGTATGTCACTTAAACTCAGAATGAAGCTATTCAAATGAAGTATTTCTTAAATTGAAGTCATTATGAGGGTGTTTTTCCATCAATAAAAAAGGGGATATTATTGATCATGGCCATTTATGTCTTAGTTTTTCATTAATGTCAAAGAGAGCATATGGTTATAGTGCATGAATGACAAAGAAGTTGTGTTTGATAGCTTGGAGATATATGGCACATTTGTAGGTATTTAAGGATAAAGAATAAGTTGTGAGGCACCATAGATGTCTTGGTGAAGTTATGGTATGTCACTTGATCATGTGGAGAGAGAAACATACACCTTCTAGCTTAAGAGATTCCAAACCATCACTATATGTCATGTAGATATGAATGAACTAGTAGGTTTGTGTATTTAATATAGGTACTTAAAAAGTAAATTGAGGTCAAAGGATTTCATGGAGATGTTGTCTATAGTGCCAAGAAGGCACCCTAAATATTTGGACTCTTGAATTTTTTTCTATCTCAAGATATAAAACTTCAAAGTTGCTCTTGCAAACTATGATGGGCTAGAGACTATCTAGTTTAACTACATTGAAGTCTAAGGTCACTAGTTAGTAGATATAATAATGAGCATTCATCATCCATATTTTGATCCAATGGTGCACATGAATTCAAATTATCAAATTTTCCTAAGATTAAATGAACTTATAGCATGTGTCTCAATATTTTTTAGTTTAAAATAGATCAATGACACGCAAGTTCTCGTATAGATAGAGATCAATGGGTGGGTCGAGTCAAAGAGTCAAATGTGTAGAAGGCACATAGGTCTACTAAGTAGAATAATTTTGGGAGATATAATCTAAGATAAATGGTAATAAATATAATATAAATACCATTTTAATCTAAAGATATTTATGGAGTCATTACTTTCATAGTTTCCAAGAATCACGAGATGATAACAAAGTGTTTGATGTTTAACAATTGCTCAATAACCATTGGAATTCAAATATTCAAATTAATGAGGGAAAACTAATCTATAGTTTTTACATATATATTTTTATATAGTATGAATTTAATGGTGGTTTAAAAATAAAATTTGAAGGCGGATTTAAGACACATACATAGAATCTAATTAGAAGGTTTGAATGTTTGTGCAGTCAAAGTTATTAAGCTCCAAAGTTGACTATGTGTTTGACCATGTTTTACAAGTGACCCAAGAAGGATAATTAAATTTTTCTAAATATTAATTTTATGTTTTAAGATTACATAAGTATTAGATAGTTTTTTATACTCAATTAGGACCATCTATGTGGATTTTATAGTTTTAAGCAATCCATATTTAGTGTGAAAAAGTGCTTATAAGTTGATTGTGTTTGTTGAATGCACTGGTAGTTTGAGTGACCATATTGCAAAGGTAAGTTGAAGGTGTTATAAGTATAATTGAAGAATAAAATGAGTATGGATATGTTTTATAAGTATCAAATGTCTATGATAAGTAATTATTTATCATCTTTTTCCCCTGATCAAATATGGAGAGTCAAAATAATATAACTATACTTTGACTGTGTATGACTAACCTGAGTGGTAATTTTGAGAGAGTTAATTTAAGTGCTTAGAGCCTATGTTGGAGTGTCTAAAGAATATTGAGGTGTTTAAAATATCTTTAAGGTTTTACCCATGTGATCTAATCATATGTATATGTGAAATATTTGAGTTGTTACTTCAAAAGGTTGAGACTTGTTTTATGTATATGAAGATCTGAAGATCAAGGAGACATATTTGGTAGGTTCAAGTGTTGACTTGGAATTCTAGGTGGTATGGAACCATGAGAAAGTTTTAAAGGGTATATTAGAGATAGGTTTTATGTGTTATAATCATTGGTAAAGGATAAAGGTGGTCCAAGTAGTCTCACATGTAATGTGTGAGTATGAAGGCCCTAATTATTTTAGGTCTCACCAAGACCTAATGATGGTTTGGGGCTAATGAGTTAATGGCCAACCTATGAGAATGGATTTGATTTATGTATTGGTGTGATATAATTATTAATATTTAATTAAATTATTATGGTTGACCAAGAAGATAATATTCATAAAGACTCTATAAAGAGTGAAAGAAAAGGTGATGGTTTCTAGACTTGTGAATGGAGAGTTGAGTTAGTTGTGCAAGAGTGGATTGAAGAGAGGAATAGAACATTTGAAATAGAATTTAAAGGTTATTAATTACCATTATAGAGTGAAGAGGACTAATCATGATTTTTTAATCAAGGTGATGAAGGTAAACGCATAGGTCATTATACCTAATGAGCCTAGAAGAGGCAATTTGAGCAAGTTATCCCTAAAGGCAACTTGAGAGAGATTGTGGGGTGAAGAGTGTAACCAAGAGGATTCCATAATTATGTGTGTTTTACATCATATAAAAGGTGTAAATTATATTATATGTATCTAATTTGGTGTTTATTTTCCTATGGGGTTGTAGCCTTTATGTTAGTTAAATCTAGCTAAAGGTCAAGTGGGTGCTTAACTAAATTAAGGGGTGGGTTATCATTGATCAGTTGCTGCTGGTCTAAATGTTGTATCTTTTTTATAGTATTTTATTTCATATTTTAGGTTTCATTGGGTTTAATTCCATAAGAATTTTTCCCACATATATGATGTGTTCATGTGATGTATGCTTTAGATGTATGTGCTTTCATGTTTATGGTGCTTGATCAATTTGATGTATGTTGAATGTTTAAGAGTTGGGAATTTAATTATATTATATTTCATCACTAATTCACCCCCCAATGATTTTACCTATAACACTAATACATAAATTTATAATCATCTACATGGATGACCCCACTATTTTCTCAAAGATAATAACTAATCATGTAGGTCAGCTATAGTTAAAATTTGAAATAGGAAGAAGGTTTGGTATCTTTTTGAACCCCTTCACTGAAGGTAATATATTCGGCCACATCATCACCAAATATGGATTACAATATACCTAGATATAATTTATGGGATATCAAATATTACATTCCCAAATAGCAAAAAAAATCTCAAATATTTCTCTAGGAAGATAAATTTCTTGAGAAAGTTTATCTCAGGCTTTACAGAAATTATTAACCTATGAATGCAATGCTAAAGCAAGATGTTAAATTGAAAGATAAAATAGGCCCAAATTTTTTTTTAATACATCAACGATGCAATATCTTAAGCTTTGTGTTGATAATCCTAGACTTCACTAAAGATTTGTTCTTGTATTCATTCACTTTAGAACATAACATTGTCATTGTGCTTACCTAGAACAAGGATTAAATTGAACACCCTATTTCATTCATGAGCACAAACTTAAAATAAAAATAACTCGAGTATTCCATGATATATAAGCAAATATTAACCCTTGTTAAAGTAGTAAATAAATTTTGACACTACATCTTGAAGAATAAGACCATCACCATTGTGTTGGATCCTATAGTCAAGCTCACTTTGGGGAAAAACAAATTGGAGAACACAAATAAAAATGGATTGAAAAATTGTAGGAGTTTTACATAGAAATCAATCTTACCAAGATTTTTAGATGTTAGGGCATCATTCATCTCATGATTGAACCAAACCCGCACATCACCTTGAATAGGTTTGTGAAACCTAAGTATCTAGAGGAGATTGGTATATTGATATTATTCAATACTAAATCATATGTACTTGTTCCTTATAACTCAATCAAGAATATAGGAGAGATATAAGGCTCAAAGATACCCATTATATGATCAAAAATGGGATTTTCTATATAATAAATTATGTCCATCTACCTAAGATGCATATCATGAGAAAAATATCAAGAAATTATGGAAAATTTACACTAGAAGGTAGGTAGTGGTCATACCTTTAGAAAAGCTATAGCCCATAAAATACTTAGAATGGGTTATTACTGGTTAACAGTCTTCAAGGATGCACATATTAATGTAATAACATGACATGAATTCCAAGTCCTATAATAAAGAGAGGTACATTTAGTAATATCTTTATACCCTATTGTTGAAGGAATACCATTCACTTAATTAGGTTTGGAATTCATTGGTGTAATTAACCCCAATTATTTATTTAGACACAATTTTTTACTCATTTCCATAAACTATTGCACATGATGGATTGAATCAATGGATACAAGGCATTTTAGAACACAAGAAGTAATCAAGTTTATAGAAGAAAACATCATAACTAGATTTGGTACCCCCATTTCTTTAGTTTATGACAATAGGCTAGCATTAAAATTAGATGAATTCACTAAATGGGCCCACAATAATCAAATCATCATCAGGTCATCTTCCATTCATTATCCATAACAAAACAAATTGGTTAAATCAACAAACAAAAACCTAATTGATGCCATTAAAAAGTTAGCAGTATATAAACCTAGAGATTGGCACAATCTACTAAAGTATGCATTGTGGGCTAATCAAACAAGATACAATTAGGCCTTTAAGGCTTCACCTTACTTGTTGGTACATGGATAACAACTATTTTTCCCAATCATGCTTAAATTACCAACATATCAATTTATGCAAGATTACATAAAACCAAGTGAAAAAGTAAAGTCTTGATTATTAGACATAATAGAGATGAAATATTCAAGGACTAAAGCCTTATAGAATCTAAGTAAACATTGAGACATAGTCAAAAGGTGGTTTGATAAAAAATCAAAATTCTAAGCATTTATAATATTTGACCTGGTACTTATATGGGATAAACCCCATGAAAATAAAGGAAAACATGACAAGTTTACCCCACTATCAATTGGACCTTATTAGATTTTAGAGATCTTGGGTAACAATGCTTTCTATTTGAAGGACCTCCAAGGTAACAAGCTAATATATCTAGTCAATGGACATTTTTTGAAGTACTAATTCATGGATATACCATCTCAAGATGTCCTTAAGTAAAAATAAGTGTTATGGTACAGTAAGAGTATAATATATCTATTATATTCTTAGTTAGATTTATCACTTTCATAGTCAGTTCCTTAATTCCTAGGTTAATGTTTCTTATTTTTAGCATTTTGTTTTCTTTAATTTCATTACATGTTTTCTAGATTAGATGTTTTATTTATTTTGTGGCAATATGATTGACTTCCCCTAGTATTCTAAAGTAAGTATCTGATCCATTAGACTTCGTATAGATGTTCATAAGCTAAAAGTTTAGTCTATGGGAAATACATTGAGTAAAGCACACAAATTTGTTTACTTATAGGTTTTACACCCTTGTATTTTAAATTTTTAGAATTTAGCCATGTAAAAAGAAATTTGATCATGTCCAAGCTATCATTGAATGTTTATATGAGGGATATAAAGGCTACTCTAATTATTACATATAAATTTAGAAAGTTTTCTCACTATCACTAGATCAAATGCACCTCTCGCATTAATACGTGTTTAATGAAATAGCCATGGATATGGATGTAGCTAGCAGGGATAATCTGGTAGAAATTATACTTTCATATATGCCATCTCACTATGACTTATTCTCTCTCTTCTAAAAATATTTTTTAAAATAGAAAAATAAGGATTAATGGATCCTAAAAAAGAGTGATTCATCAAACCTAAAGATAAAATAAAGGTGATCAAAGGCTCAAATTAGGAACTAAGATCAATGTATCATGTAATAATACAAGAAGAAGAAAGAAAAGGAACCAAAGGTACCTCTATCAAGTCTATGGGTGCTTGTTTGGTAGTAGAGTAATATGAGATCTTCCCCAATTTTAAATATGTTTTCTTAGAAACCAAAATGAAACCTAAATTTATCCCAAGTCTCTATTAAAATCCTCACAAGGGTAAAATAAAATCACTTCCTCATATAAATCAAAGGTATGAGTAAAGAAAGTAAGTTGTATGTTTTTGTTAGGAGTCTCTTTTATGTTTTTGATTCAACTAATCTTTTTTGAAGTAGTTCATGTTTGATTTAGAGTTTCTAACCAAGGTTTTTGGGTTCTCTAATACTCAAGAGTATTCTCTTTGTAGGTCACCATTTTTTGTACCCAACATATCTCAATTCTCTTTTTATAATAGGGACCCATTGTGTTTTGAAAAGGTCCAAACCTATCTTGAAAGTCTTTTTCCAAGATAAATTTATATGTTTCACCTAACTTCACCATTTGGAAAAGTATATGAACATGTTTTGCTTATTTGGACTAACCTATTAATACTCTTTGAAAGTTTATCATATGCACAAGTTTTTAGAAGATACACAATTTGAAAAGTCTTAAGATTTGAAAAAATATGTCTTTGTAACTTTTGTTCAGAAGTCTATCTTTGACAATATTCATTATTTCACACCCATATGAACCTTTGCACAAAGTAACTCTCTAGGAATTTTGTTTACAGGTCTTGTTCACAAGTTTTGTTCAAAACTTATATTTTTAGGTTGGGCCCTCACAACTTTATTCACCATGTATTAAAGTCTTCACCATTTTCTCTTTGGGAACCAGGTTTTTGTAAATTTTACATTTTGGCATTTACACTTTGGATAAAATGTTCAAAATTTGTATTTTGGGATTTTGCTCTTTGAAAAAAAAAATCAAAACTATATATGGAAAGTGTTTGGCATTTGATTTCTTCACATTTACTCTTCGGCAAAGTGATCAGTATGAATTTGGTATTCAGACAAATTATTGAAATAAATTATTTAGCAAAAGTGTTAAGATAAAATGTTTGACATTTTTTTATTTGGAACTTTTTTCTTCATCATTTTGGTCTTCCAAAAAAGTTTTCTATAAAAGTGTTTGAAACTTCTGTTTAAAAAATTCATTCACTTCACAAACACTATTATAACACAACAAATAACTCTTAACTAAAGATAAACTTCATGGTATAGGTAGACAAAATCAAAAAGGGTGATGGAAGGACACTTAAAAAAGGCAATGATGTGGCATTATTTTTAACATATATAGTGTTTACATGGCATACCCTCCAAAGAATGTGGTAAAGTTTAAACTGAACAAGCAAATCAAGTTTATGGATGTTAGATATTAATGGAACA
Source organism: Torreya grandis (assembly GCA_037957365.1). NCBI lineage: Eukaryota > Viridiplantae > Streptophyta > Pinopsida > Cupressales > Taxaceae > Torreya > Torreya grandis. The sequence goes on from JARHVA010003947.1 coordinate 191,687, forward strand.
TGAACTAGAATTAATGCCAAAAATATATGAGTGAATTATAAATAATCATAGTGTTCATTGATTAAAAACTAACTTTGAGCTCACTTTCCTCCTTTTGAATAAGCCCTCGCTACCTATATTTTGATTGTATAGTGTAACTATAAGAGTCAAACTACTAAATTGAAAAACTATAAATTTGTTAACCCAATCAATTAACTATGGCATACTCATCCAAGATATTCAAAGGATCCCTACCACCATCCAAATTCTCTATTAAGGATTCAACTGAGTAAAAAGACACTATCTTTGATCTATCAGTGTTAAATAATATCAATTACTCAACATTATGGGAAGTGATTCACTAGGTGGATACACACACTTATGAGGAGAATTGGACACTAGCTCAAAGATAATTAGTTATAGACCTCCTCCCTCTTATGTGACAGGGCTTACATTTCATAGTGGCCAAGCCTAAGTTTATACCATGCATAGACCTCTTATGATACTTTTTCTTCACTGGCAAAATGATTATGGTGCATTCTTACACCATTTAGAGCATAAAACCATTATAGCATGCATCTCAAATGATTTATTATATATTTATTTATCCATACCTATCATGGATGCTACATATGATTTACATAGAGTATTTACATGAAAAAATGATAACTCAATTAAGAAAACATTGAGCAAGTAGATACTTCCTAAGGAGATCATCACCCTTAAAAAAAGGCAATTAGTGCATGTAAATAAGTTCTAGATAGGAATCTACATTAATATGTCCCTCTTAAATTGTTTATATGTCTACCCCAAAATATAATTCCTTAACCTTGAATGGGTTCCACTATTGGAATTACTAAATACCTTAGAGCTAACATTTGCTCTGGGTGAGGGAATCGGTGATAAGCTATAGAAACAAGTTCTACACAAGGATAATAAGCCTTGAAGGGTCCATTTCTATATGATGGAATACCTTCTAGATGTTTTTTTTAGCATATTTTATATACACAATGGGTCACTTTGGATCCCACCTCCAAATTTCATTAAGAACCATATATGTGAATCATATTATTTCATGCACATATATGCCTATACTAGGAACATCACTCATATTACATAAGACATATACCCTTAGGTGTGGAGGGAAATTCATGATTCCCCACTACCTAGGGTATCCAAGATCATTTTTAACACATTGATGGCTAGAGGGGACTACTAGTTATATTCCAATTACATTGTAACTATGGTAATGGCCCACAAGGTTTTACCCTTGTGTATCCATAAGCATGTACCAAATAAACTAGTAAAGCAAGAGATATCCTACCAACTATGGTGTTTAATAGATGAAGATATGAAGAATAAGAATAATAAAAGTGCCTTCCATGGATCTCACCTCATGATTGGTAGAATGTGTTATGTTAATCATAAACACTTTTGGGAGGTTGGCATATTCAAATAGTATTATTCATTAGCCACACTGCTACATAAGGATTGGGACCCTCATAGTAAAGTTCAAAAGCATATTCAAGGCCTTGGTATTCCATACCAACATGAGCCTTATGACCATGATTTCCTCTTTATCAATTCCAAAAGTGATGCCCACATCAAAGATAAGGCACAGACAGTTGGATTGGGCAAGGAGCTATTAAAATTTATTAAAGGAAATCCCTACATTTCAATTGTGGATACACACATCAAAATCCCACCCATAGGTGGATGGGCTACCACTGAGTTTTGGATAAACATGCCTTATTAGCCATTAGTGGAGTAAGGGGATCCTTCACAGACATTCCCTATAGCATTGAAAATTGTAAACAAAGAGCCTATGGTGGCTAAAATAATTGTAGAGGGATCTCAAGATGAGCCAATTTTCCTTGAATCTTTATACTTAGAAGGCCATGCCCATATTCTTGTTAAAATAGCCTAAAAGGCTACAAGTTTTGAATTTTTAACCACACCCACTCAAGAGGATTCCACCATAGCTTAAAAATTTACTATTTTTTATAAGATAAAACTAAGATCTCACATCCCTCCAAAGAGTCCAACTATTGAATAAATATCTATATAATGACCCTAAGGGGAGTAGTATTCAATAGGAGGTGAGTCTATAGATGAGGAGGAGGATTTATAAAGATCTAAGGTTTTAATCCTCTAAGACAACAATGTCAAAACACCACTACATGGATATCAATCAACTGAGGATGCAACTCCTTTAGTTTATATCACTCCCATTATATATTTTGTTTCCCCTTTGTATGTTGGTTATTTCAATTCCATGTCTCTCAATCCTAGTGTTTCCCCTTCCTTGGTGGTACCTAAAGTAGAAGTTTTTGTGCATGCTCCTAGTGTCTAATCATATTTGACTATTCCAAAGGTAGAGGATATTTCCTTTAACCCTATTATCTCCATTTCTTTAGTAATTCCTACTCCTCCAATTGTGTCTTAAGAATTAATTCCCCCCAATTCCACTATGGTTACCTCTACCACTACCCTATTAGCCCCAAATAATAAAAATAAATCATCAAAGAAATCTAATGGATAAGTAGCAAGTTCACAACTACATGTGTCATCTACTTAGCTAGGCTTGCTAATGCCTTCTTACCATTCTTGTCAAGCAACCACTATCATGTCATCAAAGAATGTTAAGAAGTAGAAACAAGTGTATGTAGTCCACCCACTACCCCAATAATGTGGGGTGGATTAATCCAAAATTATATGGCCTTCCCTTCCTAACCCATTTATTGAAGAAGCTTTGAATCAATATTTAGGGGGATCTATTAGTTAATATTACAACCCAAGACACTCAACCAAAATACACAACCCAAATGGGAAGATGATTTGGAATCATAGGATTCTCAGAGTCCAAATCTTGCAATCACAAAGTTACCCATAGTGAGCTCCATATTTGAAAAATCCACAAGGAGTGTCCAGAGGGTGAAGAAAATAAAATTGAAGATGAGGTTAGAAGGGGGATTATTATAAAAGAAATACAAGAAGTGTTCACCTTGTCAAAGAGGAAGAATAGGAAATTAGGGTAGTCCCCCTACATTGAGGATTTTAAATCCTATTTTGAGATACACAAGGATCCTCTGATTGAGCTCCATGAAAGAATAGAATTGGCTAGAAAGGAGATTGAGAAAGAGTTTAAACAGGGTAGGAAGTAATAATAAATAGTCCATATTATTGTATAGATTAAAATAGATGTCTAAAGTGTTGCTTCAATATTGTACAATATTTTGGAGGCCATTATTGAAATTAGGGTTGAATTAGCTCCTCATATCATTTAATCTACTAAATTATTTAATTATTTTGAGGAATATGAGAATAATTTAAAACTCCTCATTCTTTACATAATAAGAAAGGTGTATAGCCACCTCAATATGATAACACCATTAGAGGTTTAAAATACCCTCAACCTGGAGGTCTTTAGGATAAAATAAGTAAGGGAGTGGGTCATAATAGAAGAAGCAATAATGTCCAAGTATGTAAAACATGATATCCTCAATTTACAAATTTTAGAAGAGTTGAATCTCTCATAAGCAATGGACTCTATAGGTAGTCTAATAAGTAAAGCAAATTTTGATTAGATTCTTCTACATACCTCAACCAGATTTAAGTAGAATCTATAGTTATTGACATTAAAGGAGATTAATATGAGTTGATTTTTACATTGAAGGATGTCACTGAAGTAGAGATATTCCAAATTAACTTTAAGAAAACTAAAGTTGAACATGCGTAGATAATGGGATAAATAATCAAGGTACACATACCTCCATTGTTTAACATGGATATCATTAGGTATCATCACAATGTTGGTAACAAGTATTTTCATGAATTAGAGGCCAAGAAGAAGGTTATTTCTCAATCCACCGCCTTGGCTCCAACTAACAATTCAGCTCAAGCCACCACTTTAGTCCCTACCATAATGGCAAGCAGGGCCATGCATTCACCATGTAAGCTTAATTAAAGGATAATTTTGTATATAGTCATGCATATAAGACTAATATTTGTAATTATAGTTTACTTACATTTTTTGAATGAATGTAAAAGTTAGCCTAGGCTATTTTTAAGCATGCACACATGTAGTTTTGACACTAGAATTAGAACTGAAGTTCTAATTACTTTTTGTAAATTTGAGTTTGCATAAACTTGGAGGATGAGGAAACCCCTCCCCACATCTATATATACATGTAATCCATCATTATAAAGAGTCAAAAAAATTATCAATATAGGAAGATATCATTTTGATTGTCATGTAACTATGTGGATGTACTTTCCTTCCATATCTATGTAATTAAGGTTTTATTTTCTTTGAGTTGTTTTATTTTAATAATTTTAAGTGTGAAAAATCTACAAATAATTATTATTTTTTTTATAATTTATATATGTTTATTTTAGGTATAAAAAAATATTAAATATTTATCAAGTATTATTGATTTTAAGTATTTGGTTATTTGTTTTAACTTTCTAAGTGTGTAAGAGTGTTTACCCTTGATATAGTCTTATATGTGTGAGCCATAGTTTCCATAGATACCTTTTTTGTCTGAGTTATAACCTCCTTAGTAAGGGTGTTCAATAGTTACTCTAAAAGTATAATCCTTTAGTTGGGACCCTTAGTTTTCCTATACCATTTTATCCTAAATTTCCTAAATTTGTTTATCTATGAGTGTGCAACAACTACAAATAGCAAGCATTAGTTCAAAAAACGCCTGTCCATTAAGGAACCAACCCAGGAAATGACCCCTTGAAACCATATAGCCTTATTTTTTTCTCTATGCTTCCCTCTTCATGAAGTTTCTTTGACTAATATTTACACACTATAGAATATATTCCATCCATCTATCCAACCCAACGAGGTTTTCATTTCTTTACTAAGATTCATTTCACTAAAAGTAGACTCAATTAACAACTTGCATGTTTGGCTTGCTATTCCACCATCATGTTGTTTAACCCATACCTTAAAATCATGCCATAGAGTGTATTTTACCTCCATTGAGATCCTAAAATGTTAGAGCCTACCTCCTTAACTCTATGGATGTACACAAAACCCACATAAACAGAGCCTCTTCAAAATATTAATATACCTTCCCATGAAGTCATTTCCTTAATTCATGTTGTGGGTTCCTTAAAACACAAAATACATCACCTCACCTAAGAGATCAAACCTTACCACACTTGGGTTGATTATAATGTTATATTTGGAAACCCAATTTTACATGAACTTTTAAATTACCCATTACCCTACAACTTCCACATGCCTAAATTTCATGTGTTTAATAGAATTAGTGATTCTTATCTACATTTTAGAGATTTCAAATCTTCTATGGGAATATATGATGATAGTCATATTTTACCAAAAACGTTCCCAAAAAATTTAACTAAAAAAAAATTGGATTGGTTCCATTTCTTACCTAGTGGGTTGTTACATACATATCTAGAGTTAGAAGAAAAAAATAAATGTGATGCATTCATAATAAGGGACCAATAGTAACACATGAATATTTACCTTCTCTTCATCAATGAAAATTAGAGATATTTTTTGAATAAATTTAATTATTTAAATCTTGTACACATCAATTGATATATCAACCAACAGAATTGGAAATATAATAAATATTTAATAGATGCCTCATTTATCCTTTCAAAGTAGAGCTTCTTTATGACACTTGTGACACATTTCAATCTCTTTGTCATAAGACTCTTACTTTATAAGTGAAATTGAAAACTAATGTTAATCTGATAAAGGAGCATGAATAAATTAAGCTACAAAAATAAGAGCCATAAAAGGATGTTAGGGTAACCATTCCACCTCCTAAGGCATAGATTCCAACCAAATAAATTCAAGTGAACATTTTCTAAAAGGGAAAGAATCAATTTACAAAGTGGCACCCAAATTTAATAATCATATTTATAATAAATTAAAACCACTTAAATTTGATATTTTTAGAGATCGCCAACATTAAAAATTTTAAACACTACTCGACGAGAAACCAATCACATTGCCTCCTAATTATTATCATCCTCTTCACCATCTTGAGAAAATTGAAGGAAAAACATCTTATATTTATCATGGTATTAATGGACATCTGTAAAATTATTATTATGTATTATAAAAAAATATTAAATAACTTACAAATAGAGGGGTTATCGCATTTGGAAAATCTGACACTCAATCAACAAGATCCCCTTCTCCATATACTTTTCCTACTTAGTAAGTGAAGACCAATATTTCATAGGGTGTTCCTCACAAAGAACCAATGGCTTCTTATACTTTTAATAATGATTTTTCTAAGAGAATATCTTTTTTTAGTGCATAATCTACTATGACCAATCTATCCCAATATATTCCCATCAGGGAACCATTGGTCATTCAAGCTCCACCTAGATTAGAAACTAGAGAAGGAAATTTTTTAAAGGATAAAGTCTAATATAATATAGGTATAGTAAAATTATCATCTAAAATTATATGGATACCTAAGGTAAATCTAGATATTACATATCATAAGAAAGTGTAAGTCAATAATATATCACAATAACAATAGAAAAATAGAGTTATTCAATTTATCCAACAAAAGGATCAACAAAAGATTACACAAGATTACAATAATTCTTATTACCATTGGAGGGGGTAATAAATATTATCAAGATAATTTATAATATTATCACATCGAATGCATCTAATCCAAGATAACATAAATTCATATAAGTTAAACATGCAATAATAAAATAAGACATAATCAAAATGCATAAAATAAAACCATATGCAACAATCAATATCTATAAGATAAAAATAACTAAACTCATCATATACATATGGATCAAATTTTATAATACAATCAATCAAATATTAGGGAAATATAGCCTGATGCATATGAATCCTCACTATTTCTATATTTACCCACCATAAAAGTAAAGGCTCCATTATACTCTCTATGCCCATGTGATCGATACATATATCATCTCACACACTCTGAAAAAATACCAAGATCGATTGTAGTATGTGCATGCTCTACCTATAATTCACCATAACATGCCAATAAATCTATAAATAGATCAATCTTCGGCATGACTATTGGTCATCTATCCATCTCGGCTTGAATATCATCTCACTTATTAACAACTATAGTATAGGTGGCATAAATAATAGTAACACGATAAAAAAATGGATGCATGAACACTTATTATATGGTATGCATTCCCAAGTATCCCACTACCAAATTATCAAAGGGTATATCCTATGTTAAGGTCTAAACAGATGCATCAACCATTATCGACCAATATTCATCACCTACATAAAATAAATATATATCATCAATCTATATATAAAATAAGTACAAACTTGAACCAATCATAAACAAATATATATACTCATGGGAAGGTATAATAATAGTTATAACATTGATCAGAGCAACCTGAGGGGTAGCCCAACATACTCCTCCATCTCTTCCTCCTTAAATCATAGGAACTCTGACTAGATACACAATAATAGGAAATATAATATTCCATCTATCCTTATCCACCACTATTTACATGCTTTATTACAACCCACATCATCCAAATCTAAAGAAACAAGAGAAGGATCAATGTATTTTTTAGGTAATGGTGATAATTCTTTACCATTTGGCCCTAGTTTATCATTAAGATAAAGAGTTAATCTTGTCATCTCAATCTATGGATATGAAAATATGGCACACCTTATTATATGTTTAACTATCATTTACCTTATAGAACTAAAATAATTATACAACTAAAAGGAATTGATCATGAAGCCAAACACTCATGTGAATATGGTGCAACTCCACTACATCATCAGACCATCAACCATATCCATGATATGGTCTCCATATAATGATAACATGTGTCATTTTATCGATTACCACATGATATTCAATCATACTAAGGCCCTAATGCCTCTCTAAAATCCATCACTTTGCAAAAATATAAGGGTGGACCCAACCCCCACAAGGTCCTCCAATAAGTAAAATGACAATAATGTGCTCTTAATCCCACTCATGTAGCAAGGTCACTAGACTAAGGACTCTACCATTTACATCTAATATGAATTTGTAAATGTCTTTATGTGTGTGTGTGTGTGTGTGTGTGTGTGTGTGTGTGTGTGTGTGTGTGTGTGTGTGTGTGTGTGTGTGTGTGTGTGTGTGTGTGTGTGTGTGTGTGTGTGTGTGTGTGTGAGAGAGAGAGAGAGATCATAGTGCACCCCCATAAATATATCTTGACTCTCTCCTCGATGGCATACAAAAAATCATACATCTAATAATAAATTATTATAGTTTTTAAACCCTAAATTTTGATGATACAAGGGTAAATAGGGTTAATAATAAATAAATAAATAAGCATAAGGGTGATAAATAGATCTATAGCAGGCCAATTAATTTGAAAATTCAAATAATCAATGCTTTTATTTTTCAATGTTGAGATATCCAAAAAAAGAAAGTAAATATATTGAGTGATATTAAAATAAATTTAAAACAATATTACTTAGTTGGTTTACTATGCATATGTAGATCTAGACTAAAATAGGCTATAAGTGGACTGAATCAAGATCATATAATAATCATTAAATTCTAAAAAAAATCACATTATAGCCTTAGAAAGTTACATTAGATTTAGATGGTTATGTCAACACTAGTGTCTGAGTTAGATGCATATGTCTAGTTACGAATTGTGACTAGATTTAGTTGTGACTACCTAGAGCCATCTATATTTTTTCACCTTTGTTTTGATGTATGTTTATCATGCTCAAAAAATTTCATTCTTTATCAAATGATCAAACCTTAACTCCTTCACCCTTAGAGTGACAATGGAAAAAATGGGTTAGTGGGCACATGGTGTCAAGATAGCCCAAGGATCCCTCTATTAATAGGTGTTACCTACATTTAAAATATTCCAAAGTGGGCCTCAAACTTATGTATTTCTCCTCTATGTGTTGGATTATGTATGCATAAGGATGCAATGTGTGATAAGCAAGTATATAAAGTGACCTAGCTTTGTAACTTGGAAAATATGGCTCATGGGATGCTCCTTTAGTACTTAAAACTTTTGGAGATACTACTCCTATGATTGATATGGAAAAAGGTATGAATATGATATAATTATTCAATTAAATTCTTGATTGAGTGCTCTTGGTAAGTTTCCTTATGAGTTTTCTATATTTTGTAGGGCACTAGGTGAGGAATGAGTGAGGGTTGATCTTGTATATATACTAATCCCTTTTGAAAATATATTACACTAAATCACTTAGTTATACCAATAAGATACATTTCATTTTTAAATTAGATGAATTTTGGGTACTGGACACTTGGAAAAAGAACACCTATAGCGATGTAGGCATCTAGCTATGATGCAAGTGTCTAGGAAGATAAAAATTAAGTATAGGTCCAAAACTAATAGAGAAGAATAATGATTAGTTTTATAGAATTTTACATGGTATAAAATGTATGGTCATCATAATATTAGTGGTTAGACTAAGAGAAGCAATTTGGTACAAATAAATAGTGAACACAAGCCTTTTGGCAATGGTAAGGTCTTAGAACTAAAAGGTATAGCCATGATAAGTATCTTCCAAGTATACAAAACTAAGGTGTTATATAATTCATATTTAGTGTCTACATATCCCCCCTTTTAATCTAGTAATGAAATTGATAATTTAAAGGAAAATAAATGTGTACTTAGGTGTGTATAACACACCTTGACTTTGTGTGAGTTAAACTTGAGTGATTTTTTAGTGACTAACCTGCAACCAAGATCATGTAAAAGTATATAATCATTGCATATAATATTTAATTGAAATAATTTAAAATGCTTAAAAGTAAAGAGAGTGAGGTTAGGAGTACACTTGTGTATTGATGTAACCACCTTTCCTTTTGGCAATTTGATTTAAAGAGATGCTTTCTTATGAAGCCTTGGAGATGAGATTAGGACTATTTGAAAACCTATAAGTGAATACTTTCATATATATATTAGAGGATATCATACCCCCAACCTTGGTTAAAAGGTGAGATGCCACATGACCATTGAGTTTATCTCAATCGTGCAAACCAATCCTACTTATAACCTGGTAGGTATGAGTGATCCTATCAAATCACATTATATATCTAGTAAGGGTAGGTTTTTTAATCACTCCATCCTATAAATCTAGTCAATTTAGATGATTTAATAAATTCTAAGTTATAAACTTGGTAATATTGAGTGATTTAATGACCTCAACCTTTCCAAAATGTGAATCAACTACTTCAATAGAATGGCTCAATAAATTTTGTAAAATTAAAACTTGGGTATGATAATAGTCCATAGTAGTATTTGAAATCTGAAATTGGATTTAGTTTTTTAATTTAATGTCTCTTTTGTATGGTATATGCAGCTCATATATGTCTAAATTTGAAACTTGGATATAACAATGGTAATAATGTACAGAATGTTACCACAAATGTGTATTTAAATCATATAACTATGAAATTTGACCAATTTATAAAATTAAAAGTGTGGACAACATGTTCCCATGACATGCCTCCACTAAATTTGGAGAATCTAAAAAGAGTTGTAATTGTGGAGAGCTTGTTTCTATAACATGCCCTCACTATAATCTAAAACTATGAAAATTTGGAAGCCATGCCTCTATGACATACCCCCAATAATATGCCCCACCCCTTCTGAGGTGAGAAGAAATATAAATTTTTAGTTACCTCACTTGAAAAGAATAAGATAACTATATAATTTGTGTATGGATCATGTAGCATATAAGAGTAGCATGTCTAGGTAGATATAGTAATGAAGTACATAGTATGTGATCAAATCAAGTCCTAAGATTCATGACATAAATCATGGTAACATATAGAGAGTAATAGTATAAGCTCATCAAGTAATCAAGAACACACAATATCACTCAAAATCAATACAAAATGAAATGGTCCAAGGAGACATCATAAAAGGGGCATGTTTAAATTCTACACAGTTGAAGGGATGTGACTTAATTAAATTCCCACAAAGAATAGAATGAAATATTCAAACTTTTACATACAGAAAACTATGACATGTTTAAATATCAAAATAGGAAAACAAAGGCATGAGGGTTACATGGATCATATTAAAATGCTTGAACAAGCAAAACAATACAAAACAAATCAATCAAGGAACACACTCAAGGAAGTGTTAAAAAATGAAATCATGGAACCATAAGCAACTAGTATAAGCATATCATATTAGTCCTTGGATATATGTATTAGAAAAAAATGCCAAGTACATAGCATATGGATTACATTACAAAATATATAAGTATGGATAAAGGCATGTGTCAGTATATAAAATCAAATATGATAATGTAAAATGATCATATAATAATGTAACCTAGGTATATCATGATGGATGCCCCCAATGTACTGATGAAATGAGTAAAGGGAAATCATAATATACGTATGTGTACATATCATATGTTAGGGTATGCATGTATCACACTTAAAATATGGTTGAAACATATGTGTATATATAGAAAGAAAATATATGTTATCTACCAACATGGAACCAATAACTTAAATGTTAATAAGCTAATAAAAATATGGTAATGTTGAATATTTTTGGATTTTTTATTTTTTTACTTATTTTGAAAGTATTTTTTGAATATCAAAAAATAAAAGACTATTATATGATCTCATCCAAGGGATTTTAATAGCTATATCCCCCCACATAACCTAGGGAAATAAACTTTAGGTACTTCTAAGGAGCATGTGTAGGTGTAATATCTGGCACTATAGGATCTGTGAGGCTCTACATATGTATAATAAGACTTTGTGGTCATTAGGAAATAATAGAAGGAATGGGGGTTTTTGAAACCCATTATTGAGGAATGTTCAATTTTTTTGGAATAGTATAAATAGGAACATTTTTGGTTACTCTAGATAATTGAATATGTTGTATACTAATAAATAAGGATTTCATAGAATATACTATGTATCTTTGATGCAATGGTCTCTCAAGTACAAGCTACCTAATAAATGGGATTGCCTATTTTTATTTGATAAGGTGAATGTCAAGTTTAATAGGAACCTAAAACCATGAGTTTAAACAAGAATTAAAGTCAAGCAAAAAGGGATAAAATAAAACCAAGCCAAACAAGCCAACTAACCACTATACTTACACAAACTTTCAATAACAAACCAAGATCAAAAAATAAAATAAGAATCAATAACTAGGACTCCCACTATATTTCCTCCGAGGGCACATCAAAGACATTTTATTTCTCAGTAGGCACTGAATCCTTATTATTACTGCTAACTTTTTACTTGATACTACTATATTTTCATATGGTCTGGATGTTAGGGCCTTCTACCATTCTTTTTTTTGTTTAGTTATCCCTTTGTACTTCTTAGGCCTTATCTTCTCTTTGTTTTTTATGCTTGCAAGGGATTTTACTAGGGTGATAGTTATGGATTCCTTTCCTTTTCTACTGGGGGTGTCCTCCATCCTATGCCTACTACCTTTAGTCATCTTTGGATTTCCCCAAACTTCCCTCAGCCTATCTGACTCTAATTTTAGGGTATTCCATTAGAGGTACTAACTATCATCCCATGCTCTACAAATTATATTGTAAGTCCAGTAGATTATGCCTAATTATTTTGGGGAGATCTATCAACTATTTATCATCTCCTCACATCTTAACTTCAGCTTCCTTCATCTCATAAATTTAAAATTTAGGGTTTTTATACCTTGGGGAAACTCCAAACTTATGTTAACCTTCTTCTCAATATTCTTCTCATGGTAGGGAGAGTCATGGGTCTTTGTTTTTCCCTCCTTGTTAGTAGCTTAGGGAAGGGGTGGGGAGACATGGAGTGGGAAGGTGAAGATTGATCTTCTTCCTAGTCTTCAATAGATTTTTTTGTGACCTCCCTTGAACCTTTTTCCATACTACTTTCAGCTAGGGTGATATCACTACCACTCAATAGTTTTCCTTTTTTGGTGATGAGGAAGATTAACCCCTAGTGTATTAGGTCAAAGGAGGTTTTTCTTAGAAGGTCAAGATAGGGAAATCATAAGATATGATCAGGTAGAAAGGTAGGATAATATGGTGTCCATTAAAGTGGTTTAGTAAAAATATGTGATGGGAAAAGATGTAAGTTTTCCCTCAAAATTTAAATATTTTATTAATTGGAGATATATGTCCAACTAATGTCTTAGAAGATTGGCTCTGGGGCATTTTTTTTATCAATTTAGAAGGCTGAGTCCATTTTGAAAAAATTCTACATCAGCTCTTATTTTTTCCTTGTATCCTTCAAGGCCTTGGTTCCCTCACAAGACATGCCTATGAATTCCCCAATTTTTTCCTTAATGATGTTAACTTTGGTTCCCATAAACATGACTTACCTTTGATTCCACCCTATGGAAAAATCCTTAACAAGCATTTCATCATTTACTTCAATGCAAAGTATAAATTCCATAAGCCCTCTTTTTTTGATCTTCTTCTATACTTTATGATTCATTCAGATATTGGTATAGGATATTGGCTCACACCTATCCTTGTTTCCTCTCATGGCTTTGTCGTTATTCTTGCTCAAGTAGTGTGAAATGTAGAGTGTGGACTAAAGGGTCAATCTACTATAATTTTGATTTATCTAACTACTCTAACCATGGTGATTTTCAAGATGACATCTACCATCCTAAAATTTGAAATGAGTGTCATCATTATAACACTTAGTGAATGGAAATCTTGGCTTAAATTTGATGTATGTTTGTGCATGTACTTTTGACCCTTGGTTGAATGTGGGATTTTTATAAATCATAAATAATTAGGGGAGAGATATGGGGGGGATATTGGTGGGGCCAATCTATATGATTAAATTAAGGATAGTGATGTTAATGTTTGTTATACCATATGCTACAAAATTACCCTCCTAATATATGTGGGTGAACAAACATTCACTAATGGCCTAAAAAAGACCCATGGCATTAGCAATAAGTTGGCTAATACAATGGGAAGGGTTCATTTTTCATAAAAGGGCATTAAGGATGTTTAGTAAATATCCTTCAATTACCAACTTGGATATGTTAACTTGGATTACCAACTAGATTCCCTAAATAATAGCTTTTCCCTTATCCACATGGTTTATTTGACTCCCATTAAGCCCACATAGGTAGATATAGCAACCCTAGACTCATTTTTGATGACTTCACCACCTCCCACACTTCTTATATTTCTCTTGGATGTTTCATTAAAATTTAGCTTTGACTATCCTAGAGGGCGATATGACCATTTCATGAGGCTTATGGCCAAGTTTAATCTAGGGGTTAAGGTTCCACTTGTTGAGGATGACATGTTCATCTTTAAAGGTAACCATTTTATTATTGGGGATCTTCACACTCTAGTTCTTGACAATGGTATCTTATAAAGGGTGAAAAGAACTTAAGGGGTTTCATTTTTGTGTTTGAAGAGGTGGGAATTCTTGATAGTCCAAATTTTCTATAAAAAATGGGGAAGGGCCAAGAACCATAGAAAGGATAAGGGAAGCTTTCAAGGGGGTTTTCATTGGATGGTGAGATCAAGAATGGAGCTAGGCTTAAACCATGGAATATTAAAGAGCTAAATGAGATGATTCCATATGGTTTTCCTAAATGGGTGGTCAAGGAGAATATGGGCCATAGATTCTAGGGTGTATTTGTAGAGGACACACCTATTAGGGATGGTCATTCCACACTTAGACAGATTATCCATGATGAGTATTTTATCTTGGCTTGAAAATTGGAAAAATATGTTTATCTTAGGGTTAAGGTGCTTGATTCATATATTTATCTAGTAGGTATAGTACTCCTCATGCTTAAGGTTGACTAGGAACCCATATTTCATTGATTACTCCCCATTATCTTCCATCAACCAAAGTAGTCTTCCTTAGGGAATGAAAAAATGTGAATTTTTTGAAGTTGGATATTTATATTTTAGACTCCTAGATAACTTATGCATTATCTATCTATATGGTTAGGTGTGTCCACCTTGTTCTCCCCTGTAAAAGTGACCATTAGTCCTTAAACTTATGGTCTATGGAGATTTTGAAGATCTCACTTGGGTTGTTAGAGAGGTGAGATGATGCTAGAGGATAAAATGTTAGCCATGGATATTCCTAGAAGTTTAAATTTTCACCATTTCATACATGACAACTACCTCACTTCTTAAGTATATCTTTTGAGCTCAAGATGGATTTACATAATGTTAGAACCCCACTAGGTTTAACTCAAAAAATGGTTTAAAAAAATAACTTTACTTTAATAATCTAACTAGATTATTCCCAATTAAGATAAGTTAATCAATCTTTAACTAGATGCATCTCATATAATAAACTAATTATGATTCATCTAGATAATGATCAAATTAATAAATTTAATTTAATTAAAAATTTAATTCATCACATAAAGTATATTTATTGAATAATAACTTAGACAACTAATGAAAGTTAATACAATAATATTATACAATAAGAGTAGCCAATTATTATTTATCAAGGTAAAATAATACAAAGTTATTACATCAGAGTGAATATAAACAAATACATTTTTCCATGGATCTAATGAGTATCCACAACCTCATCATATGTATATAAATTAAAATCATGATTAAAAGTCTCTATAGGATAAGTTTTGGAGGATAGGGATAGCATCATCAAAGTGATTTTTCACACCAACCACAGACCATAAATCCCCTACACAATTGCTCGACTATGGAATGGTCATCCCTTCATGGATGAGTAGATGATAATGGTATAGGTATCAATAATTTAACTATAACCCATGTGTTATAATCTTTTAATGATTTTAACTACATGTATAATATCATCAAAAATTACTTTCTAACATGACATCATGCAAATATGCATAGTAATCAAACATGTAAAATGATAATGTTTAACTATAAACATTACTTTGGCCAAAAAATTTGTATAGTTTAATGATCTAATAAATCAATCATATTCACACACACACACACACACACACACACACACACACACACACACACACACACACACACACACACACACACACACACACACACACACACTCAATCAGATTTCATTTAATCCATGTATTGATGACTCTAAACATATTCATGAGAACCTTCTCACAATAATATTCCTTACTGTCAGTAATACCATATTTACTAAATAATTTATATACAATATTTCCACATATTTATCATATAGATTTAGTATTAATACCACAATAATTAAATACAAAAAATAACTTGAAATAATTACATGCTATGTAAGAACAACTTAATATATATTAAATATTTTATAAGTTCTAATGCATTCCAAAGTCCATTTTCTAATAAGCCATTATTACAAATAAATTATTTTCTAATAGTCTTCAAATTCCATACAAACATCCTTATTCACAAGTATTATAATAAAAATAATACAATTCAAGAATTTCATAATAAATCCTAAACTAATCAACAAATAATGCATACAACATTTATTTTTTCTAATCATTAATTAATCATTTTCCTCAAAATTAATAACTGAATCAACATATTATAAATTGATAATATATAACCTAGTTTGCATATGAACACATTCATCACTATTAACAAACATCTACATACCAAATTATCCACATACATATATATATATATATATATATATATATATTAATTATGTCTACTTATATTTATATACATTTTAAAAACCTTAGCCACTAGTTTCCTAATGGCATGATATATACATCTAAATTGTCACACACACACACACACATATCTTTATGTGTATAATTTTTAAGTATTAATTATATATGTGTATGTGTTTTTATGAACTATTCATAAATAATATTATATCAAATATATGTATAATCCATAATTACATGTATACATATTTATATATGTTCAAGTTATTCTCATATACTAAGTTCCCTAATTAAGAAATATTAACTCATGTTTAAACTAAAATATAAATCACATAAACACCACACATCACTTAAACCTGAATTAAATGCATTAAATCATAAACACAAAATATGAAATATTTTGTTATGTACCATATAGTACATTGACTTATTGAAATCATTTTACATAAGTTTAGCCCCCAAATTAAACATCCAAAACCCCAAAATAGTTCAAATTTAACCATTTGCAAATGTATAGACTTAATCTAATCTAAACATTTAATACAATCAATTAAACATTTATTTAACCATATTACACACATTTGGTTAACATAAGGAACAATTCAATTGATATTCGTATCCCTATCTTTATACTCATTTTTGTATGTTCAAGATGACGTAAACTATAGTAATTTTTATGCCACACAGCCAATATATCAAATAAATTTTTATGTTATCAACATAAAATATTATAACAATTATATTCAAAGAACTCAACATTTATAATAACTCAATCATTTCATTAAAACTAACTATGGTTTATATTAACTCAATCTTATATATGTATCTCAAACCCATGAGCCTACATTAATATAACCTTCGTATATATCCCATTCAAAATACTCTTAACCCTTCGGTTTGGCAATCGACTAAAATAACACACGATCAACAAATAAACATTTATACATAGTCAAATATAATATTTTATACACAATTGACTCATATTTATTTATACATAATCAACTATAAAATTTTATACACAATCAACTCATATTCATTTATACACAGTCAACTATAAAATTTTATACACAATTGACTCATATTCCTTTACACACAATCAACTAACTAAGTTAAGTCAAATAACATTCATAAATAGGTGATAACAAAGTTACAACACTCAATGAATTCTAAATAAAAATAAAATGACAACACAACTAATAATGTCAAATGAACCTAGTTTTAAAAAAAAAATCTAACGTAACCCAAAATCTAAGACAATATCCCAAGCCACGGCCATTTTAATATATATATGAGCTAAAGTAAACACAATTAATAAATGATCATCAAAAACCCTATTTTTAACCACCTAACCAAAATATTATCTCTAGTCATTACAAAAACACTCAGCCATTTTAGCTTACTCAACATAACACACATCCATTTAGGTACAAATAAAATAACACACACGGCCATGTAAATAACCCACACAACATAACACACAGTCATGTAAATGAACTAGACAAGAATATCTTTTCAAAAGTCACTCCAACCTTTCATACCCATGTTATATAATCAAATCATTGATTCAATTATGTGGGAGGATTCTTCCTCCCACAGGGTTTAATAATTCATTCTCCCTTGGGTTTGAAACTCTTTAACAATGATTTTTAAAAACCCCAAAATAATCTTATCTACAAACTATATAATAGGAAGATAAAATTTTAGATTAAACCAAAAATAAATCCTACCTCTTAGTTCCCTAAAATTAGTCTTTTCCCTTTGGTCTACTAATAAAATTTCCTTTCTTTCCTCTTATTCTTCTCTATCAACCTAAACCTCTATCCATTTCCAAAAACTCCATTCTTGATTTTATGTTTTCATAGTCATTTACATGTTATTCTAGAACCCCTAATTTCATGGTGAACCCTTATCCACCATTATTTATCTAATAAAGACTCATCATAATACTATAAATTTATGACATGCTTCCAATAACTCATATATAGACCACCACACAACATAGTCACCACAATATTTCCTCCAACTCACAGTCAAACCCTAGCCACCCAAGTGGCATGGTTTGAATAACCAAGACAAACCAAATGATCATTTCTAAATTAGGGTTGACATCATGTTATTTCAATAAACATAATTATTATGTTTAATAAAAATTGAATACCTATCCACTTTAAACATTAAATAATTAAATATTCATACCTAGTTAACCATTAGGTAATTAAAAACTAAGCCACCCTAGGTACCACCTTAGTAACTTCCACTTAGGTCTAGGTTAGATAAATTTTAATAAAATCATTTTTTTATGTGATCAAAAATTTAATTTATTTCTTTACCATGTATATATATGTTCTAACAATACTTTTTTGTTGAATTCTTACAGGTACACACTTGTATGGGTTATGCAATAAACAATTATTAATTATAGTTATCCAAAGATAGATATACAATTGAAACATTATGTAATGAAAATAACATTATAATCCAAAAAATAGTAACAACTACAATCAATACCAAAAATAGCATCTAAACACTGATCTCAACCAACTCAACATGATCAAGCATGAATTAATCAACACAACTAAAATTAAAGCAATCATATATAACTATTCACTAACAAACAATCATGCATTAATATACTATGTGGTGTGTGCTAGGTTTTTTTTCTAATATCTACACCTCCAACATTTCCATCTATTGTACCCTTACTTATGATACTCTCCCTCCATTTATGTATGGAAAGTGTAATTTCTCGTATATACACTTCATTTGTACAAATGGTAGTTAGCCTGTAACAATGATAATCGATACAAATGTTGCTAAAACATAATAATATAGAATGAGCATAATCTACATGCATATAAAACTCGTGTACAACTAATAAATCAAGTAATGATTCACATAAAAATAATAATTATATTTATATCCATACATTAGCATAATAAAAATAGTTTTCTACAACAATAATTAAACAGTAACCCCATTAATATTTGTTTTATAAGAAAATAAAGTTTAATGAATAAATTGAAATGTAACATTATTCCTCCCTAAAATTAGTCATCATCCCAATGACACTTATTTCAAACCAAATTTCTAAAATCAAATAGCACATATTAGTAAATCAAATAACAAAAATAAATGCTCTAAACAAATAAATGTGGAAATAACCTATAGAACTCATCATAGTCCTCCCAAGTGGCATTATCCTCATAATATTGGTCCCACTAGACCTTTTACTATGATACTTCCTTGTTATGTAAATTAAGTTTGCAAGTGTCAATTATTTTAACTAGTTCTACTATGACTACCTTGGGATCCAGAACCTATAAAACATTCTAATTCAATACATGAGAAGGATCAGCTACATACTTTTTAATAAAGGACACATGAAAAACATTATTTCAGATAGTTAGAGATGGTTTCAAGGCAAACTTGTACACAATAGGATTGATCACTTTCAAGACTTTGAAGGATCTCACATATCCTAGTGAAAGCTTCATTGATTTACCAAACTTAATCAAGCTCTTTTGAGGCTTAACCCTTAGAAATACTTTTATCACCAACAAAAAATTGTCTAGCTATATTTTTTATATTAATATAGATTTTTTGTCTATAATTGGATTTATCCAACCTTTATCTAATTGATTTAACCTTCTCATCCATTTCTATAATCATTTTAGGACCAAAGACTACTTTGTCTTCAAGTTTATCCTAATTGATTAGTGTTTGACACGTCCTTCCATGTAGTACTTCAAATGGAGTCATATTTAAAATTGATTGGTAAGAGTTATTATAAGAAAAATATATTAATGGAAGATACTCTTCACACTTGTATTATTGATCCATGTAATACATTCAAAGAAGATCCTCTAGAACTTGGTTTACTCTCTATTTATTGATCCATTTTTTGATGATATGCAGTACTAAAATTCAATTGTGTGCCCAAATTTGAATTTAGATTCAACCAAAAACTAAATGTCATCTTTGAATCTTGATCAAAAATTAACTTCTTTGTAAACCCATGTAACCGATACACCTCTTTCACAAATATTTTTACAAGCATTAGTGTATCATCAGTCAAATTACTTGGTATTAAGTGAGCTACCTTAGTTTTGTCAACTATGACCAAGATCATATCATGTCAATTCCATGATAACAACAAACCTTTGACAAATTCTATACTAATTACCTACCACTTCTATTATAGTATATCATGAGGATACAAAATTCCTATTAGATGTAGATTTTTAGCCTTCACACACTGACACTCCAAAAAATAAGACACAAAATATATTTCATCCCTTTTAATTCATTTCCATAAATAAAGAGGTCTTAGCTCAATGATGATCTTAGTCACTCCATGGTGACCTAAATAAGAGGCATTGCGCAATTCCTTTAGTGTCATGTTCCTTAAATTCTCTCTATCAGGTACATACATCCTACCATTGTACCTCAAAATACAATCATTTTTCATCTTGAATCTTTTGAACTTAGGGTTCTAAGCATCCTTTAATAAAGCTTTCTTAAATTTCTCATAAAAATCATCTCTAGGGGAGAATTGAACAACTTGATCATGAAAGGTACTTTTGATAGTAGTCAAATTTACTATATACCTTGTATGACTTAGGGTGTCAACAAATTTATTTTTCTTTCCCTTGATATAGCTAATATCAAAATCATAATTGTATAAGAACTCTAACCAACATCTTTAATGAGCATTCAAGTTTAGCTAGGTGAAGATATATTTGAGCCCCAAGTTGTCAGTATTGAACTCAAACAATTTCCCCAATAGATAATGCCTCCAAACTTGCAAAGCATGCACTATTATAGTAAGTTCCAAATTATGTGGGGCTTAATTTGTCTTATATGGTTTAAGCTTCCTAGACTCATATACTACAGTTGAACCATCTTGCATAAAAAATCCTCCAAGACCATCCCCAAATACATAAGTGATTACTGAGAACTAACCATTACAAACAAGAAATATTAGGATAAGTGCTGATATAAGCCTCTTTTTTAACTCCTAAAAGTCTTTTTCACACTTGTTTGACCAAACAAAGCTTGGATTCTTTTGCTGAAGAGAGGTAATTGGGTTATCTATTTTCAAGAAATTTGGAACAAATTTCCTATAATACCTTGCTAGCCCCATAAAAATTCTTACCTCATGCACTTTTTTGGGTGTTGGCCACTCCATTATGGCTTTTATCTTCAGCAGATCAACTAAAATTCCATATATGGAGATAATGTGTCCCAAATATTAATGGAGATAATGTGTCCCAAATATTATACTTTCCACTATAAAAATGCATATTTTGATAACTTACCATAAATTATGTGCTTCCATAAATGTTACAAAACCAACTCTAGATGTTGCAGATGTTCTTCCTCACTCTTAATAGTAAATGAGGATATAATCTAGAAAAACTTACACAAAGTGATCTAGATAATCCCTAAAGACACTATTCATGAGATTCATGAACTCTACTAGAACATTTATTAACCTGAAAGGTAACATGTAAATTCATATTGTCCATACCAAATTTTAAACATTATTTTGTGAATATCTTCTTCTTGAATCCACAACTGGTGATATCCCGCTCGGAGATCTATCTTAGAGAAAATTATCACCCCACATATTTGATCAAAGAGATCATCAATGTAAGGCAATGGATACATGTTCTTGATAATTTATTTTTTTTACATCCTATAATCAATCCACATACAAAGAGTACAATCCTTCTTAATGATGAACATGACTGGTGTACTACATGGTGACATACTTGGTTGAATTAACTCTTTAGATAATAACTCTTGTAGTTAAGCTTTCAAATCAACCAAATCTATAGTAATCATATTATAAGGTGCCTTCAATTGTAGTTCTAAACTAGGTATTATGTCAATTGAGAAATCAAACTCCTAATTGGATGGTAATCACAACAATTCCTCTAGAAACACATCTTGAAAGTTCCTAAGAAAAGGGTAATATTGAAGGGATGATTCCTTATATTTCCCCCTTTCATTTATTTTAATAATAAGTGTCTAACATCCTTTCTTATGATATTTTTTAATTTTAACTATGAAAATCTACCAAATTTTTAACTCCTTTTTTTCAGCCTAAATCTGATTTTCGATGCCCAAAATCATCCTAACATTCTACCTTTTTAAGATAGGAATCTACTTTATCTTTATGCTTAGCAAGCCAATTCACCCCTAGGATTACATAAGATGACCCTATTGGATCTGCATAAAGATATACTATTATGGTTAATCATGTGATTTAATCTCATATTCCACTAAACACCTATTAACTTTGACCGTGGCTTCTTTCTTGTATTGCATTCTTTCTTACATTGAACCAGCTTTCCTAGATAACTTAAAAAGCATTCATAGATAAATAAAACACTCTATATCTCTAGTATCAATTAAAATAGAAATAGGGTGAACAAAAATATTACCTATAACCTCAATAGGTGAGACTTAAAAATCAGTTTGATGATTGTTAACAGTCACATGGATTCTTTATTGAAAGTTTCCTTATTGTGTAGTACCCTTAGCTTTACCTTTAGATTTTCCTTAAGTACATTCCTTAACATAGTGATCACCTCTACAAATGAAATATCTACTAGGTATTCCTTTCTTTTCTAGTTGTTGGTTCCCCTTGAAACCAATTTTAAATCCACCTACTTTCTTTCTACCTGAGAAGTTACTGAATTTAGCATTCTAATTCTTGAACTGATTCTTGGAATTTTTGTTTCTTTTTCAATTATTCTTCTTAAGAGTGGGTTTTGATCCTCTAAAATTCTTCTTGAACTTCTCTCTAACCTAGGAAAGATAATTTAGTTGACTCCTACTTAACTACCTTCTCAAAGACCTAATCTATCATAGATGACCCATGCACATCTACCTCACATCTAATTTCGGGTTTTCATCCCATAATGAACTTTTGAAAGTAAAATGTTTCATCTGCCTGATATTTAGGAACATATTTTATGAGCTTAGTTAATTATTCCTAGTATTCATTCATTAAAACATCTACCTACTTTAGATTCTAAAAATTTGTTAGCTTCTAATCAAAATACAACCAGGGAACCATCATGATCTAAACAAAACCATAAATTATTCCCATGTGGTAGTAGAGGAGTCAAGTTTCATCTTGATCTTCTTATTTTATCACCATGTTTTTGCTTCTCTATAAATTTAATATGTTCCCCAAACTGCTTTAGTGACTTTTGAGTAATTACAGATCTCAAATTACTTTTCTATTTATGTTAACCAAGATTCAGCACCATTCCTTAACATAGTTATATCAAACTTAAAAGGATTAACTATTTTCATGTCGTGTTTAAGTGTTGTAGCTACATGATCCCTCACATCCTATGACACCTCATCATGCCTATGCTCTTTTGAGCCTCTTACTAATCTTCTTGTTGAATAGGGTACTCTTTAGGCTCTTCTTGATTAACTTCCTCAACATGTCCATTCACTTCCTTCTCTAAGGCCATGATTTGGTCCCTAGTTTCATGCATGGTTGCAAGAATCTAATACAAATTTATAGTTTGATCTATGGAAAATTGTTTTGGATCTACTAGAGGGTTAGTATTCAAAGTAACCTCATCTCTAGGTCTACCACATAATATTCTTCTTTTTGATTAATAGGATAATATGATTATATTAGACTAAGTCTTAGAGTTTGAGCCTCAGCTCTAATACCACAATGTTATAACCCCATTGGGTTTAACTCAAAAAAATGGTAAATTTATTTTTTTAAACTTTATTTTTGATAATCTAACCAGATTATTCCTAATTAGTATAAGTTAATTGATCTTTAACTAAATACATCTTAAATAATAAACTAATTATGACTCATTTAGATAATGATCAAATTAACAAATTAAATCCATCACATAAAGTATATTTTTTGAATAATAACTCAACCAAATATCAAAAGTTAATATAATAATATTATATAATTGAAAGTTAATACAATAATATTATATAATTGAAAGTTAATACAATAATATTATATAATAATAGTAGCCACATGTTGTTTATCAAGGTACAATAATACAAAGTTATTACATTAGAGTGAATATAAATAGATACATTATTTCACATAACTAACGATTATACACAACCTCATCATATGTATATAAACTAAAATCATGAGTAATAATCTCTATCAATTATTTTTGGAGGAGAGGGAGAGCATCATCAGAGTGTTTTTTCACACCAACCATAGACCATAGATCCCCCTCACAATTACCCAACTAAGGAATGTCCCTCCATTCATGGATGAGTAGATGATAACATTACAGGTGTCAATAAATCAACTAGAACCTATGTTGTAATATTTTAACTACATGTAGCATATCATAAATAATTATGTTCTAACATGACATCATGCAAATATGCATATCAATCAAATAGGTTAAATGATAACATTTAACTATAAACATTACTTTGGCCAAATTTTTTATATAGTTTAATGATCCAATAGATCAATCATATTCACACACTCAATTGGGTTTCATTTAATCCATGTATTTATGATTCTAAATATATTCATGAGAACCTTCTCACAATAATAATTCTTAGTGTCATTAATACCAACTTTACAATATAATTTATATACAAACTTTCTATATATTTCTCATATAGATTCAATACTAATACCACAGTAATTAAACACAATAAATAATTTTAAATAATTGCATGTTATGTAATAACAACTTAATATCTACTAAATATTACCTGAGTTCCAATACAGCCCAAAGTCCATTTTCCAATAAGAAATTATTATAAATAATGTTTTTTATATAATCTTCATAATATTTAAGAATTTACCAATTCCATACAAATATCTTTGTTCACAAGTATTAAAATAAAGCATTTATTTATTCTAATTAGCAATTAATCATTTTCTTCAAAATTAATAACTAAATCAACATATTATAAATTGATAATATACAACCCAATTTGCATATGATCACATCCATTCGCTATTAACAAACATCTACTTACCAAATTATCTGCATATATATATATATATATATATATATATATATATATATATATATATATATATATATAAAGCATGTCTTCTTATATTTATATACATTTTAAAACCTTTAGCCACTAGTTTCCTAATGGTATGATATATACATATAAATGGTCATACATACATACATACATACATATACCTATGCTTATAATTTGTAAGTGTTAATTATGTGTGTGTGTGTGTATGTATATGTATTTTTATGAACTATTCATAAATAATATCATGTATGTATGTATGTATGTACGTATCTATCTATGTATATATGTATGTATGTATGTATATATGTATTTATGTATGTGTGTATGTATGAACTATTCATAAAAAATATTATATCATCTGTATGTATAATCCATAATTACATATATACATATTTATATATGTTCAAGTTTTTCTCATATCCTAAGTTCCCTACTTAAGAAATATTAAGTCATATTTAAACTAAAATATAAATCACATAAACACCACATAGCACTTAAACCCAAATAAATGTATCAAATCACAAACACAAAATATGAAATATTTTATTAGGTAGCATATGGTACGTTGACTTATTGAAATCATTCTACACAAGTTTAACCCCCAAATTAAACATCCAATACCCATAAATAGTTCAACTTCAACCATTTGAAAATGTTTAGACTCAATCTAATCCAAACATTTAATACAGTATAATAAAAATCAATCAAACATTTATTTAACCATATTACACACATCTAGTCAACATAAGGAACAATTCAACTAATATTTATATCCTTATATTTTTACTCGTCTATGTATGTTCAAGATGATGTAAACTATATTAATTTTTATACTACATAGCCAATCTGTCAAATAGATGTTTATGTTACTCAACATAAAATATTTATAGTAATTATATTCAAAGAATTCATCATTTATAATAACCTAGTCATTTCATTCAAACTAACTATGATTTATATTAAATCAAACTTAATATGTATTGCAATCCCATGATCCTACATTAATATAACCTTCATATATTTATAATTTAAACTGATCTTAACCCTTTGGTTTGGTAATCAACTAAAATAATGCACATTCAACAAATAAACATTTATAAATAGTCAACTATAAAGTTTCATACACATCCAACTCATATTCATTTATACACAATCAACTATAAACTTTTATACACAACTGACTCATATTCATTTATACACAATCAACAAGAAACTTTTATACACATCTGAATCATATTCCTTTACATACATTCAAATAACTAAGTTAAGTCGAACAACATTTATAAATAAGTGATAAAAAAGTTATAGCACTTAGACAATTCTAAATCAAGATGAAATGAATACACAACCAATAATATCCAATGAACCAAAAATCTAAGAGAATATCCCAAGCCACATCCATTTTAATATATAAACAAGCTAAAGCATAGTCAATAAATGATCATCAAAAAACCTATTTCAAACCCCCTAACCAAAACATTATCTCTATCCATTTCAAAAACACTCATTCATTTTATCTTACACAACATAACACATAATTTTTTAGGCATAAATAAAATCACACACACAGCCATGTAATAACCCACACAACATAACGCACAGTCATGTAAATAAACCAAATGAGTATCTCTTTTCAACAGTCACTAACCTTTCATACCCATGTTATATAATCAAATCATTAATTTTATTCCATGGGGGGATTCTTTGATTTATACCGTGGGGCCCAGGACCAAGTATGTGGGGGACAACCAAGATTAGTTATGCAAATTTAATGAGTAAAGCTAGCTCAAACAAAATTAACCAAAAACATTCAATAGATCAAAAGTCTTATTTGTAGTAAATGCAACTTCTATTCATTAATAGTGAATAGGAAAAAATGGTACAATGTGTTATATTGCATGTATTATATAGTAGATACATGAAGCATGTTATATGTGTTGACTGTGTAAAAAGTATTGACCTTTGGCTAGATGTGTATGCTACCTACTTATACAAATAGAACATAAGATCAATTAAAGCTATTGTCAGTTACTAATAAGATGGTTACATCAGTTCATTTTCCAAGTTGGATGTTGATTAACCTTATAGAGCACATGGACCAAGTAAGTCAACATGTAGATGTGTTATGGAATCCAAGAATTTACGAGTCTATGAGTGGGTACCAATGGGATCATGCAAGATCAAGGCACATAAATCTATGAGCTATGAAGGATGTAGGATTCAATAAGTAGGAATAAAAGTCATCCTAGAGTTATAATGCATGTGAGGGTGTACTTTGTGATCTGAGATGATCACTACACAAAAGTCTATGATCTAGCATAAGACTTGTGTGAAATATTGTCAACTAAATTATTTTAAATGAGTGCATAAAATTTAGTGAGACATGTTTTCACTATGCATAGGTGAAAATGAGAAGTGAACTTGATTGTCCAAAATTTATGCATGGATCATTTACCCTTTTTTGAAGAGAAATGGTCTCCATTGCATTGATGTGTAGTTATAGAAACTACACCTGAAGTTACTACAAAATATAACACTTGAATTGATCAATGAATTATCCCACCTTGACCACTCTAAAAAATTGATGTGTGCCATGGTGGGGGTGTGTGTCTATCACTTCAATGATTTGATCCTTCTCTATGGGATGTAAAAGTTAGGATCCAAATCAGAGGGATGTTGGGTCATTGTTGGCTCAAGAAGAAGTGGAGTGTAAGACTTGAGGATCTCTATGTTGAAGATTGGGTGCATGCCTAAATACTTAGGCAAATCAAGAATGAAGGAATTCTTACCAACTATGTGTATAATGGTGTAAGTACCATATCATGGAGGTTTTATCTTTCTATTTTCAATTAGGAGTATAGCGCTTATGATAAGGTGTGCTTATTCCCACTCTTGATGAAAAAATAAAATCCTTCTAAGGTATGGGTGACCTTGAGTTGGAAGGAATCTCCAAATAGAGGGATAGTTCCCTTAATGCACTCACTCAATTCTACTCTAAACCTACTAACTATTGATTTATGATGAAGGAAAAGGGGTGATAGGATGGTTCTTATACTAAAATTGTCTTAAAAACTTGAAATAAGGGGTGATGCACCAATGTTTTCTACCATTTATGCTTGTAAATAACCCTCTTTTAAGACAAATTGGCCTACACACATTCACTTAAATTTAGGTATATATATTCTATAATAGTGTCTCATGAAAAGGCCTCTACAAGACTTAGTTTCAACATGGAAGGATCGAAATTTTGGTATATTCACTTCTAGTCTTGATTGAGATAGATCCTAAACACTTAGTATGACCTCTAGAATTCAAAAATGTTGAAATAAAGTACAAAAATGAGACATTAACATAGGAAACAATTTATTCACTAAGCTATATCAATGTAATTTACACATACACTTCATACAATCACCTGGATATGGAGTAAAATAGCCTTGTTTATTGATTTAGGTCTGATACAAAATTTTGGCAGCCTTTTAGCATATCCAAAGCATATAATGATATGTTATTCTAAAAAATGAAATTACAATATAGAAGTGAAGAGAGGAGAAGGGTATAAATAAGCCCAAAAATAATAAATCTTTTTTTGTTCAACCATACCCTTGACTCCTTATATTTTACTCATTCTTGTGTACCTCCATTTGTTAATTCATTTTAAACCAACTCTATCTCATGTTCTAATAGGTATGTCTATAGGTGATGATTGGATTGAGAGAGAGGTGTGATCTTTCATGTAAGTGATCTGAGCCTTTTAGATGTCCTAGATTATTTAAGAAGGTGTTCCTAATCTTCCCATAGTATCATGTAAAATGTAGAAGTGTATAGGATTGTATCCCTTTACTTACAATGCCTTAATTTCATAAGCCTGACTATCTAGGCCTACTCAAACCCTATTACAAGTGGTCATGTAGGAAGTATTCATCAAAATCTTGTAATGAATATTTTTCATTAAGATGTCCTTGATTATTTTATATCTTTCATAAAGTCTCCAAAGACTTACCAACTACATTGGGATCCAACCTCACCTTCACCTTATTATTTGAGCCAAAAGAGGATGGTTGTAAGTGTCTTTCAAGTATTGAATAGGATAGTGGGTGAATTGGAGATATGGAGTGAGTTTCTTATGACTCTACCTTGGGCTTGAAGTTACACCACTATCCATTTTAAGATCCTTCACTATTCTCCCTCACTTAAGACCAAAACCTTGACTTTATTTGAAAAATCAATCATTAAGAGAGTTTGTATACCCTATTGTACAAAATGAGATCATCATGTTGGAGTATAAAAATTAGGGAACTTGAGTAAGCATATAACAAACCTAATTTCCTTTGAATTTTTGCATTCATCCTCCCTTATACCCTTCTACCGTTTTCTTACCTCCATGTTCAACATGACGCCTTTTGAAGTATCTTCATGGGTGACTATTGTAGGTGGATATTTTATGCAATAAGACCTTAATAGGTCTATAACATGGATTTAAAACCTATTTTTTCTCTTGAAATAATATTAGCATCTGTAAACTATTCAAACATCATCTCTCAACTCAATTCCTTATGCTTTACAATAAGGCATATGACTATCTTTCCTTGCTTGACTGTAGGTGACTGTCTAGGCTTGCCTATGGGTGAATTTGAAAGGTATTTTTACTTAATTTGATAGTATCCTTTGTTTATGAAATTAATTCATTATTTCTCAATTCATCCATCATACCCAATCCATCCAAATTCTTTTACCTTATATAAAACTCCTCATATTGCCTATAAAGACTGCTAACTGAGCAAAACTATATGGATATAGTTGTATATTGGTCCTTGTACAGATTGTATGTCTTAAAAAATTCATGGTGCTCATCTTATGATTACTAATATCCTTTTTTCATAATTTATATCATTCATATCACTATTTATATCCAACATAATTCCATCTTCTTAGAGACATGTTCATCTTACATATAGACCTAACTGACTGAGCTAAGGTATTATGGTTGTAGGTTAACATTTGAAGTTTGTACAGACTAAGACTAATAGTCACTTTACCTTTCTTAAGTTAATAATATTATTTGGTATTTAATTAAGTCATTTTTTTCCCTTGACTATTCATCTCACAAGCTCACTTTAAATCCTCTTGACTTTGTTGTTCATATTGCACCTTAAACTTGATTGTGTTTTCACCTATATAGTTATAGGTGGCCATTTTAGTCTTTCTCTTCACTTTGATAATATTATTTTTACCTAAAATGGATAACATTATCTTAATCTTATATAATCTACTTAAACATCATATCCCTCTTCACTATCTTCATGACTTTCACACAAAAAGTTCACATAGCATAGAGATTGATGACTATGTCATTAACATATGGTTATAGGTGCATATTTTAATGTTTGTATGGACTATATAAAAGTCTATTGAGATGATTTATGGAATTAAAAATGTTATTAAAAAACCATTGAAGATTTTTATAACCTTGAAACAACTTATAGGTCATCAAAATAACATTATAAGTATGGAGACCAAAGCATTTGGTATTTACCTTTAAAATTGCTAACTTGCCTTGAACTCTACTAAATAGTGTTTTAAGGTAAGTTTTATTTCTTCTAACCTACACCTTGGTGACTTTATTTTCACTCCTATCTCCTCAATCAGCTTGAATCACCCAAAAATTCCATCTAAAATCTCATAAACACATTCATGAAGGTACACAGTCTTTTGGAAGGTCTTACAAGTTAGCATTACAGTCATACACACTCTTGACTGTGTTCTTTAGGAATTTAAGGCTTAAAATGGAATTTTTTATTACAATAGTGTCTATAGACATATTTATCCTTTAGATAATTATTTATGGTATTTCATATTCTTCCACATCTCCTTCATTTCCCTCATGACTCTTATGCCCTTCTAGCCTGCTCATTAGGCCTATAAGTGAGATTTTGAGCTTTTAAGAGACATGGTCTTAAGAAATTATATCTAATGTATTTAAAATGTAAGTATAAAATTTATAATATTTAAAAACCCTTCAAAATCATGATAACCTCACTAATATATCTTCACACACTAAGAATCTCATTAGACCTACAATTGCACCTTGTGGAATGACCAAATGACTGTCCAAGCTATCTCGAGAAATACCTTTTAAAAATGAAGGTACCTAAAAAAAATTCTTGGATTAAAGAGATTTATTATGCCCAAAACATGATCTTGAAAACTCTTAAAAATTAATACATTCAACTGATATATCAAAAATGCTTGAAAACTGCCAAAACTCAAGTCAAGACATACAACTGGTTTCCTATCAAAAATCCCCTTATCAAGAAAATTTAGTTAATTATTAAATCATGAAAAAATTAGTATTTAACCTTTAAATCATACCCCTATAACTATTTTTATCCATCTATCTTTGAATTTAAGAAATGAAGATAAATATGGACCCTATCTAGATGACTAGGTCATAATAACCCCCTTACATTCTTAGTGATTATTCATAATTAAGGGGGGATTAATCTATAAAAAAATCCAATAACTTTAATTTCATTATGGTCCCTATCATTTACCAAGATATTTTTACATAACTCTCTTTCCTACCTGTACTGAGTAAAAATTGATGGCCCTTCTAGTGCTACCAAGGAGGTTGATATGGGGGATAAATCAGTTTTCTTCATTGTAACACCTAAAAATCCTTCCAAATAATGGGTTTGAATTTTTCATGAGAAAACAAGGTCTTTAATATGCTTGAAGATCAATTTCACTATAAAAATTTGTATCAATAGCCTCAAAATAGGCCTTTTTAGCACTAAAATTGCCAAAATCACTTGAGAGGCCTGATGAAACTACTAAAAAATATATATATTGTAATTTTCATTCCTAAAAAAGTACACCATTTCCTTATTATAATATTATACTATCATTCATAATAAAAACCTACTCCATAAGCCATAAAGTGACCCAAAATTCAAGTAACTGAGTCATGAAGTTAGTCAAACATGTCACCAACTAGTTTGATCAATTATATAGCATGAGATTACTTTGGCACAAGCCATAAGGCCTCTTAAGATGGTATATACTATTTTAATCTCTTGAAACAACCTGAAATTAGTCAAGAGGTGGTTAGACAAGCACATGGCCATGATAATCAAAACATTAATTTTATGAAATACCTTAAACTCTACTAATCAAGGTTTTGGATGGCCATTTTAGAGACATAACAAGGATGGCATACCAATAAATAGGGAAAACAACATGAAAATAAAATTTTAAAGTGGTAGGGGTGAAATTTTGACTTGTGAGGTCAAAATTGTCAACACTTCTAGTGTGGACCTTTGAATCACTCTTTTTAAAGTTGTAACCAGACTTTATCACCAACTCAAAATACATGAGGTGTGTGATGTGCATCGTGTCACTCCTTATACTTTGCTTAGGCATGAGAGATTATTTGTTGAAATTTCTAGTGAACAAACTTAATATATAGTAGAAACTTCTCGACTTTATCTACTTCTCATTCCTGTGTATGTGACTCAATGTCTACTGGTGCATGGTAGGATATGTCTAGAGGTGTTGAAGGTTGAAACCCAAGATATGTCTAGAATGGACTATGGCCCATAAAGCTATGAATATCCCTATTTTAGGCATGTTTAATGTATAGGATATTATCATCCCATATGTGAATATGCACACAATTTTACATTTGTAGATGGTGAACAAGTGTGAGATTGACCACTTCGGTTTACCCATATGTATGAGGATAAAAATCTATCAATCGATCCAAATGAATACCCATCAAGTCTCATAATGCTTTCCAAAAATTACTCATAAAAAACAAATCATGATTAGAGACAATGAAGGTTGGTATCCCAAAATGAACCCAAACATGATTAAAGAAATCCTAAACAGTGTCAGTTATATCAATGTATTTTTTACAAGTGACCATGATAGCCATATTAGAAAACCAATCCACTAAAACAAACATAGTGTCATGTTTTCCTATCATCACAAGTATTCTAGTCATGAAATCCATACTAATATATTCCCACTTGTTCTACATTTTTAAGAACTGACATTCATTTTCTAGCTTATTTTACATTTGTAAGAACTAAAGTGGTCGATGGTCTGAATGAAAAACTATCTCCTTCCCAAGAATGTAGTGTTATTATTTCTTAATTACTTTAAAAATAACATATAATTCCTTCTCATAGGTGGAGTACCTTTACACCATGTTATTGAACATCTTTGAGTGGTATGCGATCAGATGTCCATACTGCATGAGTATTACATTGAGTGTATTTTTAGATGCATCAATGTGTATTTCAAAGGAGTGTATAATGTTGGGAATTAAGAAAATATGGATTGTATAAAGGCATTACTTGAGTGCCTCAAAAGTGCACTATTACATAAGAGTCTAGTCAAACTTGGCTTTGGTGTGGATGAACTTGATGAGAGCCCAAGAGATGTGTGAGAAACCAAGGATGAACCTATGGTAAAAGTTATCAAGTCTAAGAAAATTCCTCAATTCTATGAGTTTACATGGAGTATGCCAATTTTGGATCACTTTGATCCTCTCTATATATTCTCTAATACTAGTGTGATCAATGATGTAGCCCAGATATTAGATCTACATCATGTTGAATGTATACTTTGCTAAGTTGGCTTACAACTTATGTTGGCACAAAGTGTCTAAGATGCATGATATGTACTCTATATTCTCCTCTCAAGTCTTTATGAACATGAGTATGTCATATAATTAGATAATGATGAAGGATCTCAAGAAATTCCTAAGTAGATCATCCATCACGCACATGAATGTGGCTAACACATTGGTGAGGCTAAAAGGCATAACCAACCACTCATAAAATCCCTCCCATGTCTTGAATTTTATCTTCTATATTTCTTTAGGATAGAGTAGAACCTAATGATAACCTAAATTCAAGTCAATCTTGGTGAATTATTACACACCTCAGAGTTAGTCCAAGATGTCATCAATGTATAGTAGTGGATATTGATTCTTCACTGTGATTTTTTGAGTACATGATAGTCAATGAAGATTTGTTAAGACCCATCCTTCTTAGGTACAAGGACTATCAGGCTCTTTTAAGGTGAATATTTAGGCCTAATCTTTCCTTTATCAAGGAGCTCTTGTATTTAGCACTAGACTCCATCATTTTCCCCAACTAATATGCAATGCAGGGGCTATTAGGAAGAGGGGATATAGGAACCAAACCAATGTGGTATTTTATTGTGCACTAAATTTGAAGGACTTTAGGTTCTGTAAAGACTTCACTTTGCTACACTAGTAACTTGTAAAGTTGTTGATGTTATGATAGTAAGTGTTGTGCATTGTAAGGGTGTACTTTGTCATTTTCTATTGTGCAAGTGTGTCAGGGTAGACCATGAACAACACAAAATTATGCACATGTGATATGATTTTATGACACTACTTGGCCGAGACCAAGGTGACTTTGATCATGGGCATTGACTCAAATAGGTTATATAAGTGATCTTGTGTATGAATAGTCTAATGTTGTGGTCTAACTTGATATGTAGCTTCACAGTCATATAAATATAGTCCTCCCAGTAAGATGTTGCAAACTTCTAGAGATATGATGTCATAAGTGATGTTTTCCTCTATAGGCTTAACTTTATAGTGAAAAGTGCATTATCATAAGACCTATATATCCTTACCTTACTATATCCATGCTAGATAATATGGCTTGGGATGTACAGTAGTGGAAATACTAAGGCACTGAGATATGGATTATCTAATGATGTTCTTCTCGATACCACTATCAATGATGATGTGGAAAGGATGACCCTTCACCCAAAACTTGGTGTGGAAGAGGCATCTATGTTCCTCAAGGATGTTGATCATAGTGGTGTCGGTACTTAGACAAAAGGCATTTATATTAGTGTCATCCATTGATGTGGGTCTTAATGCATATTGAGCAAGAAAGGACTACTAAGTGTAACATTTAGAATTATCATGAGTGGATGAGTAATGGAAATGGCACCACTCATCACCAAACTTATTATTTATTTTGTCTGAAGCAAAAGATGTTAGAGCCTTTGATTATGAGTAGTATTTTAGTGTTACTCTCCTTTGAAAGAAGTATTCTATTATTACTTTTATGTAGAAGGTTATGATGTGGAGTTGTGTGTAGGTGGAGCTTTACACATTGCATTAGATGAAAGAGTGTCACGTTACTTCATCATTGCCTTGGATTCAATTTTGGTAGCATTGTGGTATTCTTGCCCCAACATGTCATAAGTTAAGAACTCCATCTTTACATGGATATAAGGATAAAGTTTGTTAATTTACTTTAGCACCTTATGTTGCTCATCCAGGTTCTCATGCACGCATGTAAAGTAGTCATAGAATATATTGGTGTAGTCTTCCATGGACTCTCTTTACATTTGTACAATTGTTAGAAATTGATGTATTCATCTTCAAGGTGGTGAATAGGGTAGTATTCCTCCTTTGAAATTTAAAAAAAAGTATTTTAAGATTAAATTAGATTGCACTCTTGTGCATGTTGTGCACTAAAAACCTCCCACCCTTGAACCACCAGAATGGACATCTTCAGCACTACAAAGTTGATCTTCTTAGCATCAATGAAGCAATTTATTAAGAAGTATACCTCAACTTGTCAATTCTAGGCATCTTATTATTTAGCATTGATCTTGACCTCAAATAAAGGGATGTCAATATTGGCTTGTACTTTGAAAGGGGTCTATTACTAAAACCATTATTGATCAAACTATGAAGGCAGTTTGAAAGATGTCAGGTTGAATTGTATTGATAAGTCATGTAATTGGCCAAAAATTGTGGTGTGTTATGCCTCTAAAAATTCAATAGTGAGATTTTGAACTACTAGTGCTACCTTAGTTTACTTCTAGGTGTATATATATTACTCTTACTATAGTGTTCTTCTAGATATTTTGAAATAGAACCAATTGACAAATCTTCATTCTTGAGTTGCGTTCATGTGTTTATATGCATAGAAATAGGATAGAGCTTCAAGCTCTAATACCAATGATATGTGACATAGGGCCTAAGACTAGGTGTAAGGAGGATAACTGAGATTGGTTATTCAGAGTGAATGAGTAAAGATAATATATAAAAATGTAACCAAACACATTCAATAGAATGGAAGTCTTATTTGTAGGAAATGTAACTTCTATTCATTAATGGTGAATAGGGAAAATTTGCACAATGTGATACATTGTATGGATTATAGAGTAGATATGTGAAGCATGTTATTAGTGCTATGACTATGTAAAAATCATTGACCATTTTCTAGATGTGTATGTTACATATTTATATAAGTAAAATATAATAGCAGTTATAATTATTATCAGTTACCAAGAAGATATTTATGTTGGGTCATCTTCCAGGCTAGATGACAATGGAGGAACCTTTTAGATCATGTAGAATAGGTGATTCAACACATAGATGTGTTTTGGAATCCAATAATAAGAATATTCCATGAATGGGTTCCAATAAGAGTGTGTAAGAGCAAGGTGCATGGATTTGTGAAGGATACAAGAGTTAACAAGTAAGCACAAAAGTCAATGCAAAACTACAAGGTGTGTGAGGGTGCAATCTATGATCTGAGATGATCACTCATAAAATTCTATGATCTAGCATGGGATTTGTGTGGAATATTATCAGCCAAATTCTTGTAAAGGATCATGTAAGATTGGGTGGGACATACACACATTATGCAGAGGAGCAAATGAAGAGTGAACTTGATTGTGCATTAGTTGTGCATGGATCATTCTTCCTCCCATAGGTTTGAATCATTGATTTTCCCTAGCATTTGAAACTCTTTAACAATGGTTTCTAAAACCCTAAAACAATTTCATCTACAAATTTTATAATAGGAATACAAAATTTTAGAGTAAACCCAAAACAAACCCTACCTCTTAATTCCCTTTAAGTAGTATTTTCCCTTTGGTTTGTTAGTAAAAGTTATTTTATTTCCTCTTGTTCTTCACTATCAACCCTAACCTCTATCCATTTCTAAAAACTCCATTCTTCCTTTTATGTTTTAATAGTCATCTACATGCCATTCTAGAACCCCTAATTTCATGGTGAACCGTTTTCTACCATTATTTCTCCAATAATGACTTACCATAACACTAAAAATTCTTGACATGCTTCCAATAACTCACATCTCAACCACCACACAATGCAACCACCCCAATATTTCCCCCAACTCGTAGTCAACCCCTATCCACCTGAGTTGCATGATTTGAATAACCAAGACAAACCAAATGATCATTTATAAATTAGTTTTGACATCATGTTATGTCAATAAACATAATTATTATGTTTAGTAAAACTTGAATGCCTATCCACTTTAAACATTAAATAATCAAATCTTCATACCTAGTTAACCATTAGGTAATTAAAAACTAAGTCACCCTAGGTACCACCTTAGTAACTACCACTTAGGTCTAGGTTAGATAAAGTTTAATAAAATAATTTTTCCATATAATCAAAATTGTAATTTATTTATTTTCCATGTATATATATGTTATAACGATACTTTTATATTGAATTATTTCAAGTAAATACATGTATGGGTTATGTAGTCAATAGTTCTTAAGTATAGTCATCCAAATACAAATATACAACTAAAACATTATGTAATGAAAACAACATTATAATCCAAAAAATAGTAACAACTACAATCAAGACCCAAAATAGCATCTAAACACTGATCTAAACCAAATTAACATGATCAATCATGATTTAATAAACACAACTAAAATTAAATAAATCATACATAACTATTCACTAATAAACAATCATTTATTATTGTATTACATGGTGTGTGATGGGTTCTTTGTCAAATCTCTACACCTCCACATTTCCATCTGTTGCACCTTCCCTCAATTTATGTCTAAAGAGTGGACTTTCTCCTGCATCTACCTCATAAATGCAAATGGTAGTTATCCTATAAAAATGATAATCAATACAAATGCTACTAAAGTGTAATAATATTGAATGAGCATAATCTACATGCATATGAAACTAATGTACAATTAATAAATCAAGTAATGAAACACAAAAATAATCATTATATGTTTATCCATACATCATCATAATGAAAATCATTTTATACAATAGTAATTAAAAAACATTGACCCCATTAATATCTATTTAATAATCAAATAAAGTTTAATGAGGAAATAGGGATGTAACATAGAAGGTGGATCCATCAAAGGGGCCCTTTTTTGAAAGGAGGTTATCTTCCTCCCTACCCTCTAGGTACTTGGTTTTGATGATCCAATTCTAGTGGTTATCTTCTTTCATTACTCTCCAACCAAATTTGGTAGTGAGAGCTTGGTTCATGATTTTCACTTGTCTTAATCTAATTCTTCTATAGGCCTCAGGAAGATAGGCTATTTTCCTAGGCTACTAGAATGAATCTAAATTTGTCATTCATGCCTCTCCATAGGAAACTTTTTTAATTTTCTCAATTCTCTCCATAATCTTGTTAGTAATGTAGAACAAGGTCATGAAGTAGACTAGTATGTTTTGTAAAGAACTTTTGAGAAGTTGGAGCTTGCCCACCTATGTAAGGAGTGCACCTTTCCACCCAGCTAATTTCTTATGGGTTTTATCCACCAATAGATTCTATAATTCTATTTTCTTTTTACCCTTGAATAATGACATGCCAAGATAGGTTTAGGAGAGGTTACTAATCTTGCATCCCATTATACCTAATAGCCTTTTTTGGAAGGAATGTAGGGTATTCATGAAGAAGATAAAGCTTTTTATAAAGTTTATACACTAACATGAATCCCATTCATAGTCAAAGAGGATGCTTTTGAGGGATTTTACTTCTACCATTTATGCCTCTCTAAGGAGGAAGGTGTCATATGTGAATTTCTCATGAGTACCTGGGATAATATCTTGAGCTATCTCTAGTATTTAATTATTTTTTGATCCCTAGCCACTTATAATCTTTTGCCCAAAGTTTCTAACATCATAATGAAAAAATATGGTGACAAAGGGTCACCTTGACTGATCCCTCAATTGGTAGAGAAAAAACATTTGGGAACCACATTGATCAGGATCAAGTACATGGGGGTGGATATATAACTATGAATCAAACCCCTAAGATCCACATTAAATCTAATATTTCTCAGCACCTTATCCAAAAATCTCTAAGATACTTTATTGTAGGATTTTTTCATGTCAAGTTTGAGGAACATGCCTACCCTATTAGATTTTTCCATCGAGTGAGTGATTTCATGGATGATTATTATGCCATCGATGATTTATCTACCTACCATGAAGTCACCTTATTATTTATCAATGGTCCCCTAGATCATAGGTTTTAGGTGAGTGGCCAAGTTTTTTGTATAGATATTTTAAATAGTGGAGCATAGAATTATGAGTCTTATATCTTTTAATTGGTTTTCTCCTGGTTTCTTTGGGATGAGGACCAAGAATGTATTTTTGATATCCTTAAGGATAGTTATATCCATAAATAATTCATACACTACAACATCCACTTATATGTGTATGATGTCCTAAAACCTTTGGAAGAATAGAGGGAGGAAGTCATCTGGGCCTAATTCCTTATTTCCATCCATGGAGAAGACTGCATTTCTAACCTCCTCTAGAGAAGGGGGTTTACAAATTTCTCAATCTTGTACATGAGAGAAGACTGAGAGAAGGTTTTATATAAGACTTGCTTCCCTCTGACAGTTAGTAGAGCTAATTTCCTTTAGTACACTTTTGAAGTGTACAATGATTTATTCATTAATAATTTCTTCATCTCTACTTTTAGTGTCATCTTCAAGGAGAAATTCAGAAATTGTATTAGATTTTTTATTTCTAGAGGTTACTCGATGGAAGAATTTGATGTTTCTATCTCATTCCTTCAACCAGGTGCATCTAGACTTTTGCTTCCATAACAATTTCTCTTTAGATTATAGGTTATGGTAAGAGCTTATAATTTCCTTCTTATAATTGGCTAAGATTTCATCTAATCCATGGATTTCCATTTGTTCCTCCAAGGTATGCAGTTCTTCCACCAAGGCATTCTTTTAGGTAAAGATATTCCTCAACACTTCTTTGTTCCACACTTTTAGTTTGGCTTTAACATGCTTGAGTTTTTAATCTAGGATGAACATATTTTTTACCTCGATGGGTTCCCTCCACTAGTATTTTATTGAGTCTTGAAGGTTCAGGTGGTGAAGCCACATGATCTCAAATCTAAAAGGTAGATTTTTTGGTTTAGGAATATTTTATCCTTTAAAGATGATTGGGTTGTGATCTGACCTAATTCTTGGCAAGGATGAGAGGGCACTAGAGAAGTTTAGATGTTAATTTAGTAATACCATATACTAGTCTATCCTTACATAAATGAGGTCTTCTCCCATCCTTTTATTGGTCCAGGTGAAGGGGTTTCCTTTGAGGTCAACATCCACCATCCTAACTCTAACAATGAAGTCATAGAATTCAATCATTCTTTCAGTGAAGTCTTGTATCCCATATTTATTTTCCAATGGGTTTAGGGGTGAGTTGAATTTTCCTACCATGACCTATTTCTAGTTTCTATAAAGATCCTTGAAAACCAATAGTTCTTCCCAAA
Source organism: Torreya grandis (assembly GCA_037957365.1). NCBI lineage: Eukaryota > Viridiplantae > Streptophyta > Pinopsida > Cupressales > Taxaceae > Torreya > Torreya grandis. Next base: position 232,918 of record JARHVA010003947.1, read on the forward strand.
GTTTTTATACCCTTGTTTGGTGTTGGAATCATATGTGTTGGAAAGGATCCACTCTTCCTTGTTAGTTTTATATTTAATCAAGATAATTATGTGGTTATTTTTATTATTTAATAATTCACCATCAAGGCTTTGGGCATTCTAGAGAACTATCAATCCTCTCGAAGTGCTAGAGGAGCCTGCACTTATATAGCTAGCTTTGAACCATAACTTATCACTATAGTTGTTAAGAGTAGTCTCAAAAAAAATTGTTTCATGTAACATAACTACAAGAGGGTTATGTTTCTTCCACATGTTTCTAACTAGTCTCTATTTATCGGGGTTATTTAACCCCCTTATATTCCATCAAATGAGTTTCATTTGATTAATTTTATGAAATGTCCCTCAAGTGTTTTCTAGTTCCCCTTCACTATTTCTTTGGTAATTTCCTTTTTTGGTTGAGAGGTTGGACACTCTCCTTAAAGATCTAGGTGATTCAACTACCTCAATTTTATTTCTTCCCTTTTTGGCTTTAAATAGTGTCCACTGGTCTTCTTATATCTTAGTGACCATCTTGGGGATAGAGTAAGTAGATAATTATCCATGTTCATTAGTTATCTCCTTATTTTTCAAGTCTTTGGAGATTGGAGATAAGAGTCCCCACTAGGAGGGAATAGGTTGGCTGAGTAAAATACCTTCTCCAACTTACATAAGGGGGGTTGATTGATCTTAGAAGAGCTACTATGTTCCAAAATACCACCTTTAATGGGGCTAGGATTAGCCAATTTAAGGATTCCTTAGTCACATAAGAATAATGAGTTGTGAATGGGGGTAGTTAAACTAGTAATATTTCTACTGATTTTCCACTTGTGTCATAAGGGTTGGTGGGGATGTCCTCTACCTTTCCATCAGGGTAAGAATGGGGCATTAGTAGGTTAAAAGGTGGAGGTTATGGGCAGAAACCTCAAATGTAGATGAAAAGGGGTACAAAGGGATATAGGGGTTGGTGGTGCATCTATGATGGGTTGGGCATCTAGGGTAGGGTTTATAGGACCTTATCTAGAGAAACAAGTGGATAGGAGGAGGGGGTTTTTTGGTCCAGAGTGATATGGGGATTAGAAGGGTTAGGCTAGAGGATAATTATTTATTATATGACACAAAATGTTACATTTTTTTCAAATTAAAGTAGAATTTTCATACTCGATGGGTTGGGACCACTCGCCATACTTGGATTTGATTTTGAATTTTTGAAAAAGAGGCTTGTCTATAGGAATGAACACATTAAAGTGTGTTACCACCATTCTCCTCCTAGATCTAGTGATTAAGTCAATAATGATGGGTTGTCCCAATGCTTTATTAATTCCCATGATTACCTCTAGTTATTATAATTCATTGGGTAACTTGGGGATCATCACCCACATGGGGATGTCCTCAAAGGATTAACTACTAAGGTTAGTTCCTAATTTCCATTTACCAATGCTCATATTTGATTTACCCATGAACTAGGGTCCTTCAATGAGAATTTTAATATATTCTTTCTAAAGATTAAATTTGATGAGGAATAAATTCATTGCTATGAAAACTACCTCCAATTGACCCATGGGTCTCCAAATTTGATTTTTCCATTTCTAAAATGAGTCAATATTTAGTCAAAACTCATTGACTTTGGCTAGGATTGAGTTGGTCAGCTTTGTGTCAAATTTTTCCATGATGGTGTCTAGGACATTGAGGTAGGCCTCTTTCTTTTTGATGGTATGATCAATGTAAGCCTTAAATGGCTCTCAATCCATAGGTCTCTTTCCCATTACAAGGTCCATTTGATGGTGGGGTGGTTTTCACACTCGGTCATCTAGACCCATGTTAAACCCATCCTTTCCTGCTTTATCCTCATCTCTTAGTGGTGCATCTATGTTTCCTATAACTATTCCTAATTTATGCACTCAAATCTTGAATCATAAATTTGAATTTTTTCCCTCTCTCTCACTCTTTTTACACATTTTCTCATTGATGTATAAATGTGATTGCATGTTTCTTACCATTTTATAGAGGATTAACATTAGTAGTTTTGATAATTAACTATCTAGGTATAAACTTATTTTATTAAAGTGGATGTTCTATTAAAATTATAGAAAATATAATTACCATTTTAGCATTTAACACACCTATGCATTGTATAAGGTATTTCATATAGTACATATCCAAGGTCATCCCAATAACATATTGAACACTCTAGTGTATGGTATAAGTGAGAATTTAGTGACCACATGTGTTGGGATAACATTTAAAGGTAACTAAATCTCATCAAGGGCCTACTATGAGGTTCCATCAAATGTTATAACCACTTTGTTCAAAGGGTGTAAATAATCATGTGTATATCCCAAATGTATAAGTAATGTCATGGTGAAAAAAATGTCACTAGCACCATTATCAATCATAACATTGTGTATAGTTTGGTGATCAAGGTATGCTCAAATCAATATGAATGAAGCTCCAAGTCATCATCCACAATATCACTATCATCAAAAGTAATATAAGGTCTATGAATCATGGGAGATGTATGTCATATGTAAGTATAAAGAATTCCATATAATGGGTGCCCATAATGTGGTAGAGTAAGATGTGCATTATATACCATTTTCACTTCTCATTCTTGTTGATATTTTTGTCTCAAAAATATCATTACATCTAAAAACCTATGGGATACCCCCTTTGTTTTTTAGTAAAACCTCATTTCCCCAAAAATAACCCATTTCAACTTTTATGTTTGATAAAATCTAGAACTCTAGATGTAATTTGCACTTATGAAAATTGCTTTATGAGCTCCAGATCCCATAAAGCATCAAGACCCTAGAATCACAAAATCTAGAACTCACCATGCACTTTGCACGTTGTGAAAATGTGCAAAATTCATGGTGGGTTTTGATCCCACCATGCACCCATTTGGAAAAATATGGAACCTGGTGTGCACTTTGCACATTTTCATAATGTGCAAAGTGCACGATGGACTCTAGATCCTGCTAAGCCCATTACACCCCCTTCCATAGAACCTAAAACCTTGGGTGTGCTTTGTACATTATGAAAATTTGCAAGTTGAATTCCAAGATCCATTCCCCACCAAATCATTTAACCCATTCATGGAGAGTGGAACTACTCTAAGAAGGTCCAACCTCTGCCAAACTTACCAAGCATTTCTATGAGATGCAGATCTTGAAGTACACATTACACATTTTTACAATATATAAAGTGCACATCAAACCCCAACCTCCCACCAAAATAATCCCAATCATGAAAAGTGTAATTTCTCCAAGTAGGTCCAACCTCTACCACCAACCACCATGACTTGCATTAAATTCATGTTTTCTTATAAAAGCTAAGTTAATTTGCAAAGTTTTATTTCAATTTTTATCTTGATAATTATGTTTTTTTAATCTCGATCCTTATGCCATGACCTTTTACCATGAATCCACATTTTTTCACCATTTTCCACATCACCTACATTATTTTCATGATACTTTCCTCTTTATTTTTCTACCATTTCCTTTCATTTTGATACTTTTCTAGTATTCTTCTTTTCTTCCAAAGTTTTAGATTGACAATCATTTAGGGTTTTTTATTTAGGTTTTTTTTTGTTTAAGGTTTTTTTATAAATTAATTATTAGGTATTTTCATTTTTACAAAATGTACTTGGTGTCAATCTAGTTTTTTAGGGTTCTTAGGGTTTTCTCTTTGCAAATCCTACACATCATCCAAGAAAACCCTTATTTTCTTCCCTCTAAAATTCACAATCAAATTTAGGGCCCTATCAAATGAATATTCCCAAGCATATTATTCCATTTCAAATAGAGAATATCCCCTCAAATATTCTCCCCTAGTGTCCACATAGACATTGGACATGTTCCAAGCACCTTTGAAGCTTGTAAGACATTTAACACTATGGGGAGTAGATGTGCTCTAAGTACCTCCCACTTCCATCAGAAACCTAAGATCCTTTTATCACTATGGAGAGTGGACTTATTCCAAGCACATCCCACTTCCATCAAAGATCCCAAATCACTCAAGCACCATGGAAACCTGATGTGTTCTAAGCACCTCTAATTTTTACCAGAGTATATAAGTGCTTTAGAAACCTACAGTTTCTACCAACTTTCATAGTTAGTTTCTTAGAGGATTTTCTATAGTCTCCATGCCTCCCAAAGAGATAAACTTCAAATCTAAGGTCCCTAAGGTAACTTCTTGTTTGGATTCCAATCTTACAAAGATCATTGATATAGATTTAGATCACATTGAACTAAGAAACTTTTGGGCTAGAATAGCGGATAATTCAAAAATGACTTGATATAGAGTATTTATGACTCTATACTTCCACAAGCTACAACCTTACCCCTAACTATTCAAATTCATGAGTTGGTCCTGATAATAGCTGAACACTATGACCCTAAAAGGAGGCAAGTGTATAATGATAAAGGGCAAAATATTCTAGATCTTGACTCTGACTACATCAACATAGTGTTTGCCATTCTTGAGTTTGAGAGTTATCTATATATAACTCCCCAAACATTTGCACACTTTTATAAATAAAAGAAAGTTGGATGTTAGAATATTATCAATAAACAATGGCTTAATAACCCCAAGTATCCCTCCACCATATTACCTAAGACTATGTATAGATATGATTTTATAGAGGAGGTGGGAGATGTTATAATACTACTTCATAGAGTCACTGGTAATCCTAATGCCCAATGCTATGAATATTAGATGTACCAATATCTATACCATTTAAGATAATAATTAGTATATACATTGGGCATAATTAATCAGTGACTCCCTCCATCAATATTTGTTAGAGGTTTAAACAATAAATAAATTTTACATGACATCATTTATTGTTTATATCTTGGCCAAAGGAAGATTATTCCCAAGCCTCAATGTTGTTCCTGATGAAATAACAAGAGTGTACAACTACTACCCTAACCTCACCCTTTAGGCTAGCAGATAATAGTTTAGAATAGTTAATGATGCTTTGATCTATAGCATCATCCACATGTTCAATCTACAGTTTAAGAAGGAGAGTTTCTCAAGGGAATCAAAGGATGAAATCATGAAATGAAGTTCTCAAAGGATCATTGTTCATATAATTCCCCACATATTCTTACATTAGGGTAGCAAGTTTTAGTGGTTGTCCCTACATTCTTCCCTAATACGTGAGTGATAAATGGGCATTGTTGGATTTGGTGTAGTAACTAGTGGAAACACATAATATCCTCTCCGATAGACATAAGGTAGGGATACATTTCCATATTTTTATTGGTCATTATACATGTGAAACTCTTCTAAGGGCCAAAGGTGTAGAGGCAGTGATGTGCCAAATGGCATTGAGGACTCTAGAGTTTAGGCCATATTTTGACCCATACGATAAAATCACTCATGCACTATATTTGGAAACATATGAACATGTGCAATACTATGAGGATTATTGGGAGGATTATGAAGATAAAGAAATGGTAAAAATGAGGGACTACTCAAAAATGTCCCTAAAGCAAATAAAAGACTATGATATGGTACTAGTCCCTAATGACTTGGTTAATGAAGACTTTAGAGTACATCCCATATATCTAACATATATCATTTCTAGACATCTACCACTAGTTAGGTGGTTATTTCCTAAATCTTTCTCACTATTTTATAGAGTAGCCTTGGTGATCAACAAGACCATCAATTGGTTAAGGAGAAAGGGAGTGAAAATCACAAGAGAAACTATAGGGGTTAAGGAGAAGCTTTTAAATCTTAAGGAAGAATTTATTACTTCATTAGAGGAGGTTCCAAGAGAACCTTTAGAGGATCCTAATAAGAATAAGAAAACAAAGACAAAGGCAAGAAAGGGGGAATCTAGTAGACAAGGAAAATCTATAAATAAACCTATTAACCTTTTAATGGAAGAGACAGTAGTAGAAGCATAGGGATATATAGCTTCAAATCCTACATCATTAGCTCACATTTCCATTGGTCTCCCTTCTCCTACACATATTGTATAAGAATTTTCAACACCTTTATCATCTGCCTCTACTCCTCAAGCACCTCAGGTTCCTATTACACCACAAGTTTTAGCTCCTCTACCTCCAATGTTAATCCATCCACTCATCCCCACATTATCTACCACTCCACCCACCTCAATAAGATAAGTATAAATAGCATAAACAAGTCAAGTGGACACTCAGGGTCCCTCAATAGTGGAAGTTCAAGTTTCTACTTCACTTTCCCTTCTTCCCACTTCACCTTCCCCATTCAATCCACTCCCACTTTCTATTCAATTTACAATTCCTTCCATTTCATCACCTTCAATTCCTAACACCACCCAATATTACATTGCCTTAGATTTATTCATCTTTACTACTAATCTAAAGGCCACCTCAACCCTAGGGGTGAGTATTATTCCCCCTTCATTTCAACCAACTATTTTCACCTCACTAAATCAGAGTGGTCCTATACACCTAATTAACACATTCAGTGTTTTGGCTTCCACCCTTCCATAGATTCCTAAGTTCACAATTCTATGTTCATTCCATCCTCCACTTCCCCATCAATCATAGTTGCTTTCATTGCTTTCACTTCCCCTATTTCTATTATTTCATCCATACCATCAGTTGAGGTTGGAGCAACCCAAACAATTAGTGCAAACATGGGTTTACAAACTATTAGTGAAGGTGAACCCTCATAGGCACATCCTAAACATATACTAGTATCATCTTCCTAGGAGGATCCCTTAGTCACAATATTAGTTAGTGCAGCTACATCATCTATAAATTCTTTGGTGACTATGCCAAAATAATAGAAGGCTACCCCTAGTTGGTTAGCCTAATCAGTGAGTAAAAAGAGGAAACTAATGATTGATCCCAAGACTTTAGAGTTTATCATGTCATAAGTCAAGAATAATTCAAATCCCACTCTCAAGACCCTCTCAATAGCATTCACTAATGATAAGGAAGAGAGATATGTTGAGATTTTTGTTCCCCTACCAAACAAATCAAAAGAAGATCTTATGGTGGTAGATTATTAGTTTTTCAAATACACCTTGGTCAATAGATAAGAGAAGGGTTAAAGAATGATGTGAAGTCAAACATACACTCTCCATTCCATATAATTGACCATGAAAAATCCACCAAATATGACCTTAAAATGAAAGTTGATTAGTTAACTGAAGCACTCAACTAGTTCATAAAGCCTAGTAAAACATCACAAAACCTATAGGTAGTGCAGCCAATTAGTACAGATTAAGCTAAAATTGATTTCATGTGAGAGATTGCTCACATAGGAAGGGATAAAAAATAATAGTCTGAGGAACTGATCACCAAAGGTAATATAATTCTTGTAGCCATGATGGAACATTATGGAGTCATCATGGAGAGAAAAGAAATTTTGAAAGAATAGACTAACAATTATGAGGGATAAATTCAAATCCTAAATATGTATTATCCCAAGTTGACATCAATAAAATCAATTGACATGAATATCCTCATTGTGGAGAAAATATTGAAAGATGATGTTGAGCACAAGGAACTGCATAGGGTTGCTAAATTTTGGATAAGAGTGCTAACAGAATTTATGTAACAAGACAAGGAGGCTCATGATAAGGCTATTTATATGATATATGATATTGATGTCATGATTAATTTAATTTAATGTTGAGAAATGGATGATTCCAATAATTTCCTTTAGGAAGAATAGGTCCAAAATCACTTTAAGGCAATAGTCGAGGAGTCTGTAAAAGACACAATCTTTATCTTAAGTTTAATCATAGGTTCATCAAATATGAGAAGGAAATTGATCATATGAGAACTAAAATATAGGTTATAACGACCTTAAAAAGAGATTTATTTTATGTATAGGTAGATTATGTAGTCTCTAACTTATATTCCTATGGGCCAGATGCAGAATGAATAGAGGAAATATTTAGGGCCTTTGATACATACACAGAGAAGTTATAGGCAGAGAATGATAAGAAAAATGAATAAATTTTGGACATTGATTAATTTTTCCTCCTTTGAATATTTCAAATGTTAAATTATATTTTCATTTTGAAGACATTGTAATTTAAAAAATTTAATTGCAAGGTGCAACTATATATTTTTTATATAACTATTTTTTAGAAAGAAAAAGACATATACTTTACACTTTATATTTTTTGAATGTGGAAGCTGCAAATTGCACTTTCTATTTTGATCAATGTTAAATGTTAAAAAGGTGCAAATTCATAAAGTGTAAATTAAATGGTTCCTTTTTGGTAAAAAGTGATAAATACTTAGATGTTGTAAAAGTCTCACTTTATATTTTGCATGCTAGGGTTTGCATGGAAAGAAACTTGAAATTTATTTACAATGTTATCTTTTATTTAGAAAATCCAAGTTATATTTTGGGTGCCACTTCTTGCATGGGGATCTATTTTTATCCAAAATCAAATAAGGAGCCTTGTATGAAGAGCTTCAGTTCTAGCCATGCCATGACTATGCCTAAAATCATGCTCAGCTTGTGCTTGTTATGTTTAAGCTATTCTACAAGTCCAAGATGCTAAAAATAGAAGATTTTTCCTCTTTTTGCATAAGTATTTTTAGATATGCATGATTTTTGAACTAAGTGTTCATGTTCCAACAAATGCATGTCTTTTATGACATATTTTGTATAAATATGGGTAGACCCTATGGCCCAATCTATCTTTCTTTTTCTATTAGTGATTTTTTTTTCATTTTTGAGTGTATTTAATACAAGCTATAACCTTTGGAAAAAAATAAAGTTGAAATTTTTGCCTTTCTTCTATTTAGAATCTCTGTGTTGTGCAAGTTATATGATTCTTTGTGGAAGCTTTGTCTTTTATTTTAGTCTAAAGAAAATTCATCTATGGTATTTTAACTTCTTGATAATATTGTTTGAAATAGAGATCATTTTCCCTTTTCTGAAGAATAGCTAAAATACTACCTCTGATGTCCGAATTTTCATAAGTTTGTGCTTAAAATAAATTTAATTTATTTTCTCTCTATTATGTTTTCCAAGCAAACATCTAGATCCACTATACAATATTTGGTGCAATCACCATACTTTTAGTTTTACAAATTCCAATTTCTTTGACCCTTTTCCTGTCAAAACCCTAGTTTAGGATTCAAAAGCACTAAAGATTTGGATTTACACCAAAATTGGTATTTTATTAGTTTACATCAAAATATTTAGTGAAAGGAAGTTATCCTTCTCCAAAGATTAACCTCAAATTTATAAGGTCCCATGGCTTTGGAGGTTTTTCAATTATTTCATTAGGCACATTCACAACAAGCTATAGAATCAAAATAGGTGTAATCCTAGGTGATAACAATTTTTGGCATGCCTAGTGGGACATGAAAATTACACAAAGATTGGTGTTATTCTAAGAAATAATTGTATGATTTTCATGTGAATATCAAAATTACCTAGTGACTCCACTAACCTACAGACTCATAATTTCAAGGTGACACAGGCCAAGTAAACAAACAAGATCATCTACCAAAGGTAAGAGGGCTGATTTTTTAGAATTGTTATTTCCATCTAAAAAGACAATAAAATTAGTTACCCCTCATCCTAAGGTATATCATATAGTTTTATGTCCATCCCCTTTAGTCACTCCTATCAGTGTTATACCTCCCACAATGGTTAGAAATCAGAATTTCATAGCTTTCAATATAGGCAATCCACTCATTTTGGCTCAACATGATGATATACTAATCTTAGCCTTAAAAATCCTACCATATTTTACTAGTAAATCCTCTACCACTGCTTCAAAACACATACAAGATATTACTAACCTCTATTTAATCCATAATTTGGTCCAAGATAATGTTTCAATCAGATTCTTAGTCTCCTCTTTCAAAGGAAAAGATTCGCAATGGTATAGAGGCCTTGCTCCCACCTTAATCCAAATTTGGGATGAGTTAGGCACTATAATGTCTACCTATTTTGAGGATAAGAGTGACCACATTTCCTTAGTTGAATAGTTAACTACTATTCAATGAGATCCTCATGAGCAAATGATTGACTTCAATTACCATTTTTAGAAGACTATGAACATAATCCCAATCTTGGTTAAACCCACTATAAATAATGCCTTCTTCTATTACCTTAAGGCACTCAATAGTGATATAACTATAATGATTCCATCAATAGGTGGTACCACACTTACTACAGCTTACAATATTACAATAAGGGAAGAAAATTGTTTGATCCAAGCCAAGAAAATTGCACCATGGCCACCAATATCTCTATTTTCATAAATAGCCCCTATTTCCGCACCTGCACTTGCTCTAATCCCCACTATGATCAAGGCACCTACTTTGACTCCTGCACCTATGAATGATTTGTATGAGGTCAAATCATTACTCAAGAGTTTTGGGAATGAGTTAGTGGTAATGAAAAGGTAGAAATCCCAAAACTATAAGCCTTATTAGTCATCTAACCCTGCATACCAAGGGAATAAGTAGCCATATCAAGGAAACAACCAGTAATAAGGAAAAAATGCATAGACAAGACCTCCAAATACTCATTATTTATCGGTGCTAGGAGCTTCCATATCCCTTATCCCTATTCAAAATAATTTGGCTCAAGAGTACGAGTGGTGTTACCCTTACAATCAGCCCCATAATCAAAATACTTGCCCCAATGGTGTAATCAGTCAAGCCTTGATGGTGTAAGGTATATAAAATATGCAAGGACAATAGGAAGAATCTACTCCCCAATAAGTAGACACACAAGAACATACTCAAAGTGAAAAACTCTTCTAAACTAGCAAGAGGATGATTTTGGTTGGATAAGCCAAGATGAAGCACTTTTTTATAGTGGAGGTCCTATAGTGGTTAATACACATTCCAAGAAAAGAGTAATAAAAGGTAATCAGTCCCCCAAGGTAGACCAAGCTTCAACTTCTAAAGTGGTAGTAGAACCAGCAAGGAGTAACATAGTACAAAGGCCATCCTTTATACCTATAAATCAATTCAAAATGAAGGTGCCCACTCAAAATATTATAAAAGAGGATGTAGCCCCTACAAAAGCACTATAAAATGTTGGAAATATCCCTTTTAGCATAGTTGATCAAATGAAGAAGACTAATCTGAATGTCACCATGTGGGAAGCACTATCTATACCAGCATAAAGTAACTTGCTATAGGAGGCTCTAAAGAATTTCTAGATATTAGAAAAGGTTCTAACCAAGGGGCCTACACCTAAAATAAATTTATCCTAGCCTCAAGCTAATAGTAAAATGGGAAAAAATGGTAAGCCTCCTCCTTTCTATGTTTCACTTATAATAGGGAAGTATCTGGTACATAATTGCATGGTAGATTTAGAGGCTAGTAGTTCAGTAATGCCTAAGAAAATAGTTGATGCCTTGGGAATAAAATGCATGCCTATTTATAAAGGAGTAGTGCAACTAGATGGGACTATTTTTTAAATAGTAGGAACCATAAAAGGATGGAACCTCACTATTCATGCTTTCTAAATCCTATCAATTAATCAAGATATTTTAGTCATAGATCTTCCCCCTTACTTTGCCATTTGTCTTTAAAGAGACTTCACTACAAATATGGGAGGATATCTATCTATAGATTGGTGTCACATGCTACTTAGAATGAGATATGGGACTAGAGTATCAATAAGAGCTAAGCTAATTTAAAAATATCACATCAAACCATACAACCCTATTCCTCCCATAGAAATAAATTTTACATTGCAATATCAAGAAGAGGAAGGAATGGATCAAGAGGATGCAACACCCATAGAGGAGATTCTAGAAACTCATTTGGATGAATGGGGATCATCCCTTCAATTTGATCCTTATGATTATGTAAAAGAGATAGGGTTAGGGACCTATTATATTCATGAGAAAGATGCAATTATCCCTAATTTAGTCAAACTAGCCAAAGATCTTCAAGAGATGTGGTAATTATATTTTGATGGCTCAAGAAGCAAAAATGGCATAGGTGCAGAAATTGTATTGATCTCTCCACATAAAGAGAGTTACTTATACTCATTTAGACTTTAATTCAGCTATACTAATAATTTAGCTAAGTACAAATCCTTGATTTGAGGCCTCTATTTATCTAAAAGTAGAAGAATCAATCTTTTGTAGATATTTGGTGATAGTGAGCTCATCATTCACCAAGTTACATCAAAAAGTATAACCAAAAACAATTTATTAAGGTCTTACAAACACATGTTTTGGGACCTACTAGGATATTTCACCACTTTAAATAGTTAAGTGGTACAAAAGGCACATAATAGAGATGGTGACCACATGGCCTTGATGGGGTCTCAGTATAACCTACCAGTTGAAATAAAAAAAAGAACAGTCAACATGTGATGTTAATCATAAAGCTTTTTGTCCCTGATAATGTGGCTAATTGGCAAGTCTTCGATAGTGACAAGTATATTGTAAATTTTTCAAGAGAAGAGGCCAAGTTTTTAGATAAGAACCAGCTAAGGCTATAAGACCAATATGGTGATCAAATTATTTAGCTAAAAATGAACAAGTTACCCATGGATCTTGTTACACTAGAAAATATCTTTAATTAAAATGACAAGCTAAAAGGTGAGAAGAAGAACATTACCATTAATGAAGAAGATTGTGAACCCATCACCATCTCAAAAGGCAAGTCTCTCAAGATAGGCAAGGTATGCAATATTTTAGAGAAACATGATTTTGTTCAATTATGTCAATATTTTGATGATAACTTCACTTGGATTTATCATGATTTAAGAGGATTTGATCTAATTTTAGCACAACACACTATAGATCTAGATCCAAATATGAAACCTATCAGGTAAAAATAAAGACCCATCAATCCTAAGATTGAACTCTTGATGAAAAATGACCTCTCTAATTTAATAGAGGCTAATATAATATTTTTGATCAAGCACTCATTTTAGGTAGCTAATCTAGTCCCTATTAGAAAGAAAATGGTGAAATATAGCTATGCATTGATTTTAGAGACCTAAACAAAGAATCATTGAAATATCACTACCTTTTTCCCCTATAGAACAAATTCTATAGATAGTACTAGGATTTGAATGATTCTATCTTCTAGATGATTATTCAAGTTATAAATAAATCCTGATATAGGAATCAGATCAATTTAAAATTGCCTTCACCACCAAATAAGGCACGTATGCATATAAGCAGATGCCATTTGGTTTGACAAACACAAGCATGACCTTTTAGAGATCCATGGATATGGAATTTAATGGTCTAATAAATGATATAATTTTAGTATATCTAGATGATATTATAGTCTACTCAAAGCATGTTGGTGCACATCTAGACTACCTGAGAAATATTTTTGAAAGATGTCGAGAATTTGGTGTTTCCTTTAACCCAAAGTAATGCATGTTTTCAATACATGAGGGTAAGATACTAGGACATATAGTGTCAAAATAGGGTCTTGCTATAGACCTAAAATGAGTTAAATCCATATCTACATTAGCACTATTGAATCATAAAAAGGGCCTACAAATCTTCCTTAGGAAGATCAACTTTGTGAGAATATTTATACTGAATTTCACCTCCTTGGAAAAAACCCTTACTAAAATGTTAAAGAAGGGAACTCTTTTTAGCTAGACACAAAAGGGAAAATAAGGATTCAAAGCCATCAAAAAAGTCATCTCACAAGCCCCCACCCTGATTAACCCAAACTATGAGAAGGATTTTATCCTTTATGCATTTGGAGGGGAAGGAAGTATCTTAGCAATTCTAACTCAACACAATCAAGAAGATTTGGAGCATCCAATATCTTTCTTCAACCAATCTCTGAAAGGTTATGAAGAGAATTATAGTTTTATGGAGAAGTAGGTATATGTAGTAATTAGAGCACTTAATAAGTTTAGGTATATGCTCTCTAATAACAAGGTACATCTAATGGTGAGTCATCAAAGTGTTAGAAAAAATTTGTTGCATAGGGAAATAAATGAAAAATGATTAGGATGGATTAATAAATTCATGGAGTATGACATGGCTATCATGATCATGAAGTAGGTAAGAGAAAAAATATTATGTGAACAACTAGATATCAACATGAAGGCTATTGAACCATTATTCAACACTGTGTATGCTCAATTTATGCCTCAGCCAGGTAATCCACCTTCTTTCAATAGCTAGATTCATAGCATGACCCATTTCTAACAGACTAGCAAATACCACTATGACTTCTAGTAGTAAAAAAAAGGTATTTTTGACTTCAATCCATTCACTATATCCTTATTTATGGAATTTTATTTTGTAGGGATATAAATGGAGTCTTTTTAAGATGTATTGAGTATCAGTAAGTTCCTAAAGTGCTTGAATAATTTCACAATGGACCATTAGAGGACTTTTTTTGCAAGGACTAGGACCATCAAGGTAATGAGAGGAGGATAATATTGGCCTAAATTATTCAAGGATGCCCATCAATGGGTGAGAAATTTTGAAAAGTGTGATTACTTCACTGGTAAGTAAAGACTAATTGCACTTCCTCTTAGACCAATTCAAGTAGATTAGTCATTTGCCTAATGGGGATTATATTTCATTGGCATGATCCATTTACCATCAAGTGTAGTTCAAAAGTGGGTTCTCATAGCAATAGATTATTTCAAATGATGTACTAAAGTAGTTGCTTTGAATTATTCCATAAAAGCATCCATTTTGGACATCATGGACAACATAGTTTCAAGGTTTTATGTTCCTCACACCATCATATTCGATAATGCTAAGTCATTTGTGGAAACTTAGGTCAGTGAATGGGAAATAAAGAATAATGTGTACCTGATCACTTCTTAAAATTATTACCCCTAGGGTAATGGCCTAGTTGATTTCACCAACAAGAATTTAATTATAATTATCAAATGAACTATGGAAGACAACCAGATAATTTGGCATACAAAACTGAAATCAGCATTGTGTGCTGCTAGAATTATACCAAAGAGAGCCATTGGTAATTTGCCTTTTATGTTGGTATATGTAAGAGAATATCAAGTACCACTATCAATTTATCTCCCCTATTTAGAGCTCAATCACTAGTTAGAATTGATTGAAATTGATGAAATGATGGTGAGACTAGTTAAACTCATGAAGCTTGAAGAAATTAGGAATAAATCAATGAAAGTTTTAGAAGCAAATCAAGCACAAATCAAGAAGACTTTTGATAAAAATGTGACTACAAGGAGCTTCAATATTGTTCTCAAGTGGGATGTGGATACAGTGAAACCAAAGAGGCAAACCAAATTTTATGCAATATGGAGTGGTCTATATATCATCACTCAGTGCAAAACAACCAATGCATTCTAGCTCTCCAAACTTGATGAAGTAGAACTGCCAATCCCAATAAATGGGATATACCTCAAAGCTTTATTTTGAGGTAAGGAACTTGTTTTTAAAAGGTTATAATTTTTAAATAATAGGGTTAGCTTTATTTTTAATAAGTGTTTGTGCACATGTCAAACTCATTAGGAGTTATTTCTTGAGGTTTTGTTGTTTCTTTCCCTTTTTTTTTCATGTTTTGTTCATGTATAGGTAAATCCCATATTATTTTTCCCTAGGTTAAATTTTTTCATAATAGAGAAAAGTTAAATCCATGTCCAATGGTAAGACTACTGGATTCAAAATGATTAGCAAGAAATCATCATGCAGAGGTCACCAAAAATGATGATATTTTTGTCTCAAAAATCTCATTACATCTAACACCCTGTGGGAGACCCCCTTTATTTTTTAAGAAAACCTCATTTCCCAAAAAATAACCCATTTTACCTTTTATGTTTCATGGAATCTATAACTCTAGATTCAATTTAAAATTATGCAAATTACTTCATGGGGTTCAGATCCTGCCATGCACCCATCTGGTGCAATCTAGAACCTAGCATGCACTTTGCACATTTTCACAATGTGCAAAGTACATGACAAGATCTAGATTTTACCAATATTATTACACCCCCATTCTATAGAACTCAAAGCCTTGGATACACTTTTCACATTATGAAAATGTGCAAGGTGCATGCCAAGTTTTGTTCCTCACCAAATCATTTAACCTGTCTATAGAGAGTGGACCTATTCTAAGCAGGTCTAACCTCTACCAAACTTACGAAGCCTTTTCACAAGATGTGGATCTTGAAGTTCACATTGCACATTTTCACAATGTGCAAAGTGCACATTAAACCCTACCTCCCACCAAGTCAATCCCAACCAAGGAGAGTGGACCTACTCCAAGCAAGTCCAACCTCCACCACCAACCACCATGAGTTACATTAAATGTAAGCTTTCCTATAAAAGATAAGTTGAATTGCAAAGTTTTTTATCAATTTTTATCTTGTTAATTGTGTTTTTTTAAGCTCTATCCCTATGCCATGAACTTGTACCATGAAATCTATGCGCTATTTACCACATCACCTACATTTTTTTCATGGTACTTTCCTCATTATTTTTCTACCATTGCCTTTCATTTTGAAGCTTTTTAACTCTTTTTCTTTTCTTGAAAAGTGTTAGATCAAAAATCATTTAGGGTTTAATGTTTAGGGTTTTTATAGTTTAAGGTTTTCTTTTAAATCAATTAGTATGTCTTTTCATGTTAAATACATGTGTTTGGTGTCATTTTATGTTTTTAGGGTTCTTAGGGTTTTCTCCTTACAAATCCTACACATCATCTAAGAAAATGCTTGTTTTCTTCCCTCCCAAATTCACAATCGAATTTAGGGCCTTCTTTAATGAATTTTCCTAAGCTTATTCTACCATTTCAAAAAGAAAATATTCCATCCAAGATTCTCCCCTAGCATCCCCATGAATAATGGACATGTTACAAGCACCTTCAAAGCCCACAAGACTTTTAACATCATGAGGAGTGGATGTGCTCTAAGCACCTCCCACATCCACCAAAAACCCAACATCATTTTAGCACCATGGAGAGTGGACCTAATCCAATCACATCCCACCTCCACCAAAGATCCCAAATCTTTCAAGCACCATAGAGACCTAACATGTTCCAAGCACCTCTAAGTTTTATCAGAGTATAAAAGTGCTCTAGACACTTATAATTTCCACCAACTTTCACAGTTGGTTTCTCAAAGGATTTTTTATAGTATTCATGCCTCCCAAAGAGATGAAATTCAAATATAAGGGCCCTAAGGTAACTTCTTATTCGGAGTCCAATCTCATGAAGATCAGTGATACAGATTTAGGTCACATTGACCTAGGATACTTCTAGGCTAGAATAAGGGCAAAATTCAAAAATGACTAGATACAGAGTATTTATGACTTTGGACTTCTTCAAGCTATATCCTTCCCCCTAATTATTCAAAGTCTTGAGTTGGTCCTAATAATGGCTCAACACTATGACCCCAATAGGAGGAAAGTGCATAATGATAAAGGGGAAAAGAGGATGTACCTTGACTCTAACTACATCAACATAGTGTTTGTCATTCTTGAGTTTGAGAGTTATCTAGATATAACTCCCCAAACATCCACACAGTTCTATGAAAAAAATAAAGATGGATGTCAAAAGATTATCAATAAATAATGACTCAAGAACCCCAAGCATTCCTCCACTAGATTACCTAAGACTATGTATAGATCTAATTTTATAGAGGAGGCAAGAGATGTTATAACACTATTGCATAGAGTCACTGGTAATCTTAATGCCTAATTCTATGAATAAAGGATGTACCTATATATCTAGACCATCTAAGATAATAAGCAGTATTTATATTAGGTACAATTAATCAGTGGCACCCTCCATTTGTAGTTGTTGGAGGTTCAAATAATAAATAAATTTTACATGACATCATATATTATTTATATTTTGGCCAAATAAATATTAATCCCAAGCCTTAATGTTGTTCTTGATGAAATAACAAGAGTGTACAACTACTACCCTGACCTCACTCTTCAGGCTAGTAGAAAACAATTCAAAAGAGTTAATGATGCTTTCATCTATAGCATCATCAACATGTTCAATCTAGATTTTAATAAGGAGAGGTTCTCAAGGGAAGCAAAGGATGAAATCACAAAATGGGGATCATTCTTCATATAATTCCCCACATATTTGTACATCAGAGAAACAGATTTTAGTGGCTATCCCTACACTCTTCCCCATTACATGAGTGATAAATGGGCATTGTTGGAGTTGCTAAAAAAACTAAAGGAAACACATAATATCCTCTCTAATAGACACAAGGTAGGGATAAATTTCCCTATTTCTATTGGTCATTATACATGCCAAACTCTTCTAAAGGATAGAGGTGCAAAGGCATAGACGTATCAAATGGCATTGAGGACTCTAGAGTCTAGGCCATATTTTGACCCATATGGTAAAATTGTCATACACTAGATCTGGTAATGTATGAACATGTGCCATACTATGAGGATTATTGGAAGGATTGTGATGGTGAATAAATGGTTAGAATGAGGGACTACTCAAGAATGTCCCTACAGAAAATAAAGGACTATGATCTGACACTAGTCCCTGATGACTTGGTTGATGAGGACTCCAAACTAGATCCCATATATCTAACACAAATCATTACTAGACTCCTACCACTAATTATGTGGTTAGTTCCTAAATATTTGTCACTATTTGATAGAATATCCCTAATGATCAATAGGACTATGAATTGGTTAAGGAGTATGGGAGTGCAAATCACAAGAGAAACTATAGGGGTTAAGAAGAATCTTTTAAATCTTAAGGCATAAGGTCTTGCTTCATCAGAGGAGGGTCTTGGAAAACCTTTAGAGGAGCATAAGAAGAATAATAAGACAAAGATAGAGGTAAGAAAGGGGGAATCTAGTAGACAAGGAGAAGCTACAAATGAACCTATTCACCTTTCAATGGAAGAGACAGTAGCAACAACATATGGATCTATAGATTTAGATCCTATATCATTAGCTCCCATTTCCATTTCTCCCCCTTCTCTTACACATATTGTATAAGAGGTTTCAACACCTCCACTAGCCACCTCTCCTCTAAATCACCTTAGGTTCCCATTGTACCATAAGTTTTAGCTTCTCCACCTCTAGTGTCAACCCCTCCACTCATCCCCACTTTATATACCACTCCACCCACCTTAATAATCCAAGTGCAAATAGACACTCAGGGTCCCTCTATAGTGGAATTTCAAGTTTCCACTTCAATTTCCCTTCATCCCACTTTACCTTCCCCATTCAATCCACTTTCACTTTATATTCCATTTACAATTCCTTCCATTTCATCACCATTAATTCTTAACATCACCCAATAGTACATTGCCTTAGAGTCAGTCATCTTGACTATTATTCTATAGGCCACCTCAACCTCTAGGGTGATTACTATTCCCCCTTAATCTCAACCCACTATTTTTACGTCACCAACCCTGAGAGGTCATATGCACCTAATTAACACATTCAATGCTTTGGCTTCTACCCTTCCATTGGTTCCTAAATTCACAACTTTTGTGTTTGTTCCATCTTCCACTTCCCCATCGAGCATAATTGCTTCCATTGCTTCCACTTCCCCTATTTATACTATTTCGTCTATACCATCAAATGAGGTTGAAGTAGCCCAAACACTTGGTGTAGACATGGGTTTACAAAATATTAGTGAAGGTGAACCCTCATAGGAACCTCTTGAGTATCCACCAGTATCATCTTCCCAGGAGGCTCCTTGGTCACAATATCAATTAGTGTAGCTACATCAGTTGTAGATTCTTTGGTGACCACCAGATCAACAGAAGGATACCCCTAGTTGGTCAGTCCAATCAGTGAGCAAAAAGAGGAAAATAATGATTTATCCTAACACTTTGGACTTTAGCATGTCATAAGTCAAGAAAAAGTCAAATCCCACTCATTGGACCCTTTTAAGAACATTCACTGATGATAAGAGAGAGAGATATGTTGAGATTATAGTTCTCCCACTAGACAAATCAAAAAAAGAGCTTATGGTAGTAGATTATCTAGTTTATCACATACACCTTGGTTGACAGACAAGAGAAGGAATCAAGTATAATGTGAAATTAGGAACAAACTCTCTTTTATAAATAATTAACCATGATAAATCCACCAAATATGAGCTTAAAACTAAAGTTTATCAATTGACCGAAGCACTCAACTAGTTCATAAAGCCCAATGAAACATCACAAAAACCATAGGTAGTGTAGCCAATCAGTCCAAATAAAGCTATAATTGATTTTGTATGAGAGATTTCTCACATGGGAAGGGCTAAAAAAGAATGTTATGAAGAATTGATCATAAAAGGTAATAGAATTCTTGCAACCATGATGGAACATTATAGAGTCATCATGGAGAGAATAAATTTTGAAGGATCAAATTAATAGCTATGAGGGAGAAATTTAGTTCCTAAATATGTATTATCCCAAGTTGACAGTGATAAAATTAATTGACATGAATGCCCTCATTGTAGATAAAATATTAAAACATGATATTGAGCATGAGGAACTACATAAGGCTACTCAATTTTAGATAAGAATATTGTCAAAGTCTATGGAATGAGCCAAGTAAGCTTATGATAAGGCTATTTATGTGTTATATAATATTGATGGCATGATGAATTTAATGTCATGTCAACCAATAGATGATGCCAATAATCTCCTTCAGGCAGAACAAGTCTAGAATCATTTTAAGGCAATAGTCAAGGAGTCTACAAAAGATAGTTTTTATCTTAAGTTAAATTCATAGGTTCATCAAATACGAGAAGGCAATTGATCAAAAGAGAACTAAAATTTAGGGTATAAGGACCTTAAAAAGAGATTTATTTGATGTATAGGTATATTTTGCAACCTCTAACATTTATTCCTATGGTCTATATGTAAAGTGAATATAGTAAATATTTAGGGCCTTTGATACATACATTGAGAAGCTGCGGGTAGAGAATGATAAAAAAAAGTTGAATAAATTCTAGACATCAATTAATTTCCCCTCCTTTTAATATTTCAAATGTTAATTTTTATTTTCATTTTGAAGACATTATAATTTAAAATTCATAATTGTAAGTTGCATCTATATATTTGTATACAACTCTTTTTGATAAAGATAAAGATATATACTTTACACTTTATATTTTTTGAATCTGGAAGTTGAAAAAAGCACAAGTGTAAATTGAACTTTCTATTTTGATAAATTTTAAATGTTAAAAAGGTGAAAATTCATAAGTTGTAAATTGTATTGTTCCTTTTTGGTAAAAAGTGATAAAGACTTATATGTTTTAAAAGTCTCACTTTAGATTTTGCACGCTAGGGTTTGCATGGAAAGAAACTTAAAATTTATTTTCAATGTTATCTTTTATTTTAAAAATAAAAGTTCTATTTTGGGTGTTTCTTCTTGCATGGGGATCTATTTTTAGCCAACATCAAATAAAGAGCCTTGCATTAAGAGCTTCAATTCCATCCATGCCATGATTGTGCCTAGAATCATGCCCATCTCCTACATGCTATGTTTCAACTATTCCACAAGTCCAAGATGCTAGAAATAGAAGAGTTCACCTCTTTTTGAATAAGTATTTTTAGATTTGCATGATTTTTTGAACTAAGTGTTCATGTTCCAACAACTTCATGTCTTTTATGACATATTTTATATAAATATGGGCAGACCCAGTGGCCCAATCTATCATTTTTTTGTTAGTGGTGATATTTTTTTGCATTTTTGAATGTATTTACTATAATTTGTAACCTTTGGAGAGAAACAAAGTTGAATTTTTTTCCTTTCTTGTCTTTGGAATCTCTGTGTTATGCAATTTATCTGATTCTTTGTGGAAGTTGTCTTTTATTATAGTCTCAAGAAAATTCATCTATGGTATTTTACCCTCTTGATAATATTATTTTAAATAAAGATCCTTTTCCCTTTTTTGAAGAATATCTAAAATACTACCTTTGATTTCCAAATTTGCATAAGTCTGTGCTTAGAATAAATTCAATTTATTTTTTCCTCTATTGTGTTTTCCAAGCAATCATCTAGATCCACTATACAATATTTGGTACAATAACCATACTTTTAGTTTTGCATATTCTAATTTCTTTGACCCTTTTCCCATTAAAACCCTAGTTTAGGATTCAAAAGCACTAAAGAGCAATAGTTCCACAAAATTGGTAGTCTATTAATTTACATCAAAATATTTAGTGAAAGGAAGCCGACCTTCTCTGGAGATTAACCTCAAATTTCCAAGTTCCCATGGCTTTGGAGGCTTTTCTATTATTTCATTAGGCACTTGCACAAAAAGCTATAGAATCAAGATAGGTGTAATCCTAGGTGATAAAATTTCCTTCTTCGAATGGTCTTGTGATTATGTTGATCACTAGGTTGTGAACCTGATTTCTTTGGAGGATCATCAAATGTAATTTTTTGGTCATCGATAAGGTCTCAGATCTTATGCTTCAAGGTACAACATTTGTTCATAGAATGCCTAGGGCCTTGGTTATAGTTATAATAAGAATTTGCATCATATTCTTTCATTAGAGATCAAATCATATCAACCTATATAGGATGAGGAAGAGATAAGAGGTGACACTCCACAAGCTTCATAAGTAATGAAGTTGGAGACTCAGGTAAGCAAAAAAAAATTCTCCTTAGTGTATTAGATAAGATAAGATAATTAGGTTATTATGACACTACATTAACCATAGTAATTATTTCATTTTTAGGTTATGTAGGTTTTACTTTATAACTTGGTTTGATAATGAACTTGGTATTGGATGTAGTCAGTGCATTTTCTACATACTTAAGTTTGTTTGATGAGATAAGTTTAATTTCATGATCGCAAATAATATGACATAAGTTGTAAAATGATTTAAATGTTTTGAAAATAATGAACTCATGTAATGGGGCAAGTAAAATGTGCTTGAATATGTCTTAAATCTCTTTATTTACCAATAGGTCATTTTATCTAACATTTCATTTTACCTTAAGACATATTCATTGATAGTTTCATTGATTCCTTGTTTGATTTTTTTCAATTTTGGCATAGGAAACCTTTTTATTAATATTGATAGATAAGTGTGCCAAAAATTGAATTGTAATAAGTTTTAATGTTTTTATTGATTAGATTGCTAAATCATAGAACCACCTTAGAGCATAGTACTTGAGGCTCTTTGAAAATAGTTTATTCTAGAGTTTATCATTGGAGGCATAATCAAGGCATGCCACATAAAAAGATCAAAGATGTTATTTAGGATCACCCTTTCCATCATAAAATGTGAACTTGGGTGAAATAAAACCATTACAAATGGGTGCAAATATATTTTAGGTGCAAGAGGGTCATGCAAAACCTCTTATGAATCAATAGCATAAGGTGACTTCATATATTTTTTTTCAATATTTTTAACCTTAGATTGCAAAAAAATAATAGTTTAGACAAGATCTTGCACATTTTTATCACTAAGGTGTGAATTTCGAGGAGTCACTAAAGGAGGTGTACCCATATTTTGAGTTGATATAGGCATTGAAACTAAAAATTGGGTTGAAGTGTTAATGTTTCCCATGGAGGATGTATTAATAGTATGATTATTTTTAGGAACAAAGGTGTAAACACATATCTTATGCCCCCATTAAAAGTATGAAATGGTGATGTGCTCAAGGGGAGGGTTATTGGTATATGGGGATGGTGCATAGTTCTAATAACATGATCAATAAATGGACCTGGTTATGCATCTATGCTTTTTTATTTTTTAGTTTCCAAAATGGTGTTGAGGATTTCATCAATATCATCTAGGTTTTTCCATATATGGTGTTGAAACATAACAAGAGATTATACTTGCTCTTGATATAATTGTTTGTGTTCATTATTTTCATTATATTCATTATTTTCATAATCAAAATCATTTTCTATGATAACCTCTTTAGAATGTAGTTTAGTTTACCTATTGGCATCTTCATTAGGTATAGGATTGGTTAATTATTTTGAGAGATCTGAGGTGGATAATGATGAAACTTTAAGTACTCGATAGAAACACCAGGTAATCTATGGATATGCCTAGGTTAAAAATGAAAGATAAAGTTAATCCAAAAAAATAAAAAAATGAAAAACCTCAAAAGGTTGAATACTCTAGGATAAGCTATGTTTTGCATAAATAGATAGGTTCACCAAATGTTTAACCCTAAATTATAATAGTACAAGGGTAAACATAGTTAATAATGTAAAAATGAATAAACACAAAGGGGATAAATAGATCTATAATACGCCAATTAATTTTCAAAAGATAAATAATATTATGAATTTATAATGTTGGGATATGAAAAAAATAGAAAGTCTAGTTATTGATTAAATTGAAATAAATTTAAAACAAGAGTACATAGTTGGTTCACTGTGTATATGTAGATCTAGGTTAAAACAAGCTAGAAGTGGACTAAATCAAGATTTTATAAAAGTTGTTAGATTATATAATTTTACACTTTGTGGCCTTAGATGATTGCATCATATCTGGATGGTTACATCGATGTTGGTGTTTGAATTAGATGTATGATCTAGTACAAAATAATGAGTGGATGTAGATGCAACCACCTAGATCCTTCTAGGGTTTTTTCACCTTTTTATGATGTATACAAATCATGATCATAGTTTATCACTCCTTATCAAATAATTAAATCCTAGCTTCCTCACCCTTGGAATGATTATGAAAAAAATGGGTTAGTGGGCACATGGTGTTGAGTTACCCCAAGGACCATTCTATTAATGGGTGATGCTTATATATACAATACTTCAAATAGGGACTCAAACTTGTGTAGTTCTCCTATATGTGTTATATGGTATGTGCATAAGGATACAATGTGTGATAATAAAGTATAGAGTGACCTAACTTATAACTTGTAAAAAATGGCTCATGGGATTCTCCTTTAGTACTTCAGAGCTGAAGGGATACTAATCCTATGCTAGATATGGAAATATGGATGAATAGGAGCATATTTTATCACTTGAATGCTTGATAAACCACTCTTGGTAAGTTGCCTTGTGAGTTATTGATATTTTTTAGGTCAATAGGTGACGAATGAATGAGGGCTAATACTGTATATATACCAATCCCTTTTAAAAATACCTCGTATAAAAGCACTTAGGCTTACCTTTAAGACACATTTCATTTTCAAATTATATAACTTTTTGGCACTAGACACTTAGTTTGAAAAGGGACACCTACATCGACATAGGCATCTCACTAGGATGCAAGTGTCTAAGAATCTAGAAAATAGGTGTACGCAATCAAAAATGCATCAGATCCACAAGTCAATCCTAGCTCAGAGAAGATAGATCCTACTTACACTTTTGATTGGGGATACATTAGATAATCAATAACATGACTAATATGGATTTGCTAGACTCAATTAGGGGATATCTTACCATAATAAGATCACTATGGAGGGTTCCAGAGCCTTCAGTCAAGTAAAACCATGTAATAACCCTAACTAAGTCATATGTTTTCATATTCACTATACTAATAACAAGTAAAGAAAATAAATCTAATCTAGTGCTCGCTAAAGCTTGTGGTACAAATCGGGGGTTAGCAAACAAACAAAATTAAACATCTATAAGAGAATCCAAATTAAGCTATGTATAGGTAAGACCCTAATGCAATGGAGAAGAAGAGTAATATTAGTCAAAAGCCATTACTTATGCTACTTATATATAATAAAGAGAGAATCAAAGTTAGAGAATACTTACATGAAAGATGAACTCATCGAGACTCAATCTCTCCCTTGACAAAAGATACTTCGTAAGAGGTTGTTATAGTTTGTAAGGATCACTAAGAAAGGCCAAAACATCCAAACTTCTCTAAAAGACTATATTCTTCGCCAAGTAGAAACCTTAAGCTAAGACTCCTCAAGTAGAATGGTGGAAGATCAGATTGTAAAGAAGTGCAAATGAATAATAACTCTTGATGCCTCTCTAAGAATGGAGAAATATATGTGTTTATATAGGTGAATCTAACCCTATACCCTTCCAAAAGTTTCAACTGACAGGGTCAACCTAGTCATCCTAGTAACATTATTGACAAAAACTCACTAGATCATGGGCTAATTCAGCCAAGAGTCGACATATACCCTAAATACGTTTTACCAATATGAGTACAAGGTTGACATAGCCGACATAGTCATGTAAACTATAAAAAATGGGTTTAGGTTAGGAAAAAGGCTAATGAAGGTGGTAAAAGACTAGAGGAGTTTTAAAAAGAGGAAATAAAGCTTAGGGGAATGGTTTTAAGAATTATTTGGATTGGGAATAAGTGTAAATAGGGGATAACAATCCTATGAAGCACCAATGGTCTACCCACCCCTTTCTCAATGTACCCTTTAGGGTGTGCACTCAAAGAGATTGAGACTCGATGGGTTCTTGCAAGATATAAAGCATCAGTAATTGATAAAGTGTGAAAATATTATTTGTATATATATGCCCCACTCAAACATCATCACATGTCACTCAAGTGAAACAGGGGATGGTGCTTCAAGAAAATAATATAGTAATACACAACACTAAGGCTAAAAAATGTTACAGTATTTTAAAGAAAAAATAATTGAAATTAAATGATGGAAATTAAAATAATTAAAAAGTAAATGAAATGTGTACCTTGACTTGACTTTATTGTTGGATGGTTGTTTTTTATGTTTTTAGTTTTGATTATGGAGGTCACAGAGACTACTTTTGACAAACCTTAGAATATAAAACTAAATAGCAAAAACAAACAAATGCAGGAAAGCCAAGATAACTGCTTCTATGTGGATGGGATGTACTTAGAAATTTGGCAAGATGGGGTGGCAAGTGTTATGTTAGACCAAATGACCAAGTCAAAATTTAGATTAAATTAGGTAACTAAAAATCCAAGGCTACTAAAGATCAAAAAACTCAAACAAGTAAACCTTAAATAAGACAGACAAACTCACCAGTCAAACCAAGGATACATGTCAAAAAGGATGGTAATCAAACATAAATGTAAAAGCAGTAAAAATCCTTACTTAAGCAAAGATGGGCAAGCAAAAATGGTAGAACAACATTAATGAGTGAGCAGTAATAATCCTTACTCAATCATCAATGTAAAAAGGTTCATAAAAGGGATAACAACATTGGTGAGTGAGAAGGAACAAGCCAACTTCACTCAATAATGGAAAAAGCACATGAAAGTATAAATAGACTCAGGTGTCTGCAAAAAGGGTAGTAAAAAAATGAAAAATGGTAAAAGAAGGCAAATTATGTCTAGAAATGTAAATCCATGGTCTAAAGAAAGAAATACATAGTTGTTCAAGCATGTTGTTTTGATCCAAGGATAGATAAAAATGAAACAACGTAGTGCTAGCATGTTTTTAAGATGTGAAGAAGGAAGTAGAGAATAGGTAAAATGGATTTGCAATCACACATGCCTATCAAGGGGGGAAATGAAATGGGTGGAGGGGATAATGAAGGAAAAACCAAGGTAGAGGAACTCTTTATCGAATTCAAGACACTCAAATTAGGTTTGTCAAAATAAGAGGAATTTTGACTAAAAGGACTCTAAATAACTTCTCCTAGCCACATAAGTCTTAGGTCAACAAATCAAGTATGTAGATCATCCCAGGAAGTTTATATGCATAAAAATTAAAATGGACCTACCTTCCCACAATGTGTTCCCTGTTCCTCAGGACCCCTTACAAAGTTGTCAGTCTACTACGAAGATTGGGTACTTACATGAGAAAGTAGGTAGCACCATAGAGTTTATTGGATTGTTCTATTCCAATCTACTTACCTATTGTACCCCAATGGACCTTGGCTTTATTATAAGGCCAACTATGGATTTTGAGCTTTGATTGGAGATAAGAGATGTTCTTATAATCACATCTTTTTGGTGTGATTTTGACTTTTGAAATATATATGTTGCCTTTTGTATATCATTGCCTTTTTTCCAAATGATTTATCTTTTACCTTTTTTGATGGATTTTTCTATTCCTCCTCCATACAGATTTGGAAAACCAAACATCAATGCTAAAGATGAATTTCATTTGAATACTTGGGACTTAGTTGCTCAGAGAGAGGACTCAGAGAGCAAGGTGTCTAAGAGTCTCATAATTCAGGTGAAATAAAAGTGTTTTCTTGACTTTGCCTTTTGTTTTATCCAATGTGGAGTGAAAGGAAAGGAAATCAAGAAGAATGAAACATGAAACAATTTGAATTACTTCAAATCGTCAAAAATGTGACAAAGGGAAGAAAATGGATACAATGATAGGAAAGTGTGATTCCTTATCATAAGAATGAGGTAAATGGATGAAAACATGCTAACATAAATTGCTATGCAAATTTCATCTATCAAAAAAATCAAAAGCTAAAGCTAAAAATAAAGATCAAGAACTTGTAACCATTGCTAAACACATTATAGAAAATGAATGATAACACAGTGATTTTATGAGGACAACCAAATCCTATCCATGGTCTTACAATACAACTCATAAAATAGAAACCCACGAGGGTGCCAAAAAGTATTGGAAAAATAAATGGGATAAGAAAAAGATGTTATTTGTGAGGAAGGCCAGTTCTTATCCATGGTCTTACACTATAACTCACAAAAGAGAAACCTAAGGGGTGCCAAAAAGTGTGTAAAAATTATGATAGTATAAAGGATAAAATCATATCATGAGGAAGATCGAGTCTTATTTGTGATTTTATAATGAAACTCATGAAGAAAAGGGAAAACTAAAAGACTAAAATAAAGGACTAAGGTTTGTAAAAATAGATAAGTACTGCAGAGGGTGAGACCCATGCAAGTATCCTAAAAAAAGTGTTACATATATAGCATATAGAAAGCATGAACAAGAAGGGAAGAATTAGGAAATATAATTCTTGAAGAATTGTGTGTTGGTGGGCTCTTTGAAAATATGACCTTCATTGATTTAAAGGTGATAAGTACTTGGACCAATAATATCTTTGACTAAATAGAGGCCCCACTATTTTTGGGCATACTTACCTTCTTTGTCATGAGTGTAGTCTAATTAAAGGACAAGATCACCAACATTAAACATGTGAACTTTGACTTGTTTGTTATGTTGTTTCGCAATACAGGCCTTGTATTGGTGATTGTGTTGTAAAACAAAAAAATGGTGTTCATCAAGAAGATCAAGAGCATGAAGGCAAGATTCATGTAATTATTCATCAGGTATAATACCATGAAGAGATATACAGATAGAGGGAATCTCAAATTCTAATGGAAGGACTGATTTAGATCCATATACTAGAGAGAATGGTGTTACCCCAGTGGCAGTACGTATGCTAGTATAATAGGCCCAAAGAGTAGGATAGAGATGAAGGTGTCAATCCATGTGGGTTTCATGAATTGTTTTTTGGAAAAAAAAATTAGTGGCCTTAGCTTGGCCATTACATTATGGATGATAGGGTGTGGATAATTTATGATTGATTTTAAATTTAACACAGAGTTGTTTGACATCTTTTATTTTGAAATTATCAATATTGTCTAAAATGAAAGTATGAGGGATACCAAAGTGGAAAATGATTTAATTAAGGATAAATTTGGAGATGGTTCTACCAATGACATCAATAAGGGACATATCCTTGACCCATTTGGTGAAATATTCTATGGATGTGATTATAAACACATGTCCATATTAAGATTAAGGTAATTTGCCTATGATATCTAATCCCCACTTGGAGAATGGACAAGAAGATTATATTATTTGAAGATCAAATGGAGGTGAATTAATTAAACTGGCATGAAACTGGCAAGGAGTACACTTTTTAGCTAATTCAATGGCATCCTTTTAAAAAATGAGCCAAAAGTATCCCATATGTAAGCATTTATGGGCTATAGCATGTCCGCTACAGTGACCACCATAAATGCCCCTATGTTCTTGTTTAAGGAAAGGAGGAACCTCATCTTGCATAACATATCAAAGAAAGGTACCTTTAAAATTATGATAAGAGAATATTTTATATCTAAATACATACTTAAAAGCTTGTTCTTGAATGTGAGTCTTTTCATAGGAGTCTAGGTAGGGAGGATAAGTTTGATGTTCTAGAAATTGAATTATGTCTTTGTACCATGGGCTTTGTCAAATGGTGATAGCCTCAATGTGGTAGATTAGTGAATCATGTGTTTGAATAGAAGATGAAGATTTTATTATTTGGATAAGTAGGATTGGTAAGACTTTGGTGTGGATGAAAAAGAGATGCCGAAGAAGCAAGAGAATCATCAATGGAATTTTGATCTTGAGGGATAGGCTCGATGGTGAAATAAATGAAATATTTGATGAGAGTAGTTAAAATTTGATGATAATAAATGAGATTCTCACTTTTTTATTGGTAATCACCATTGACTTGGTGTAAAATGAGTTAGTAATCACCTAAAGCATGTAGGTATTGGATATCTAAATCAAGGGCAACTCTCATGCCTAAATTAAAGATTCATACTCTACCATGTTGTTAGTGACATCAAATGTTAAGTGAAAGGCTAAAGAGATTATTTTTCCAAGAGGGATTATAAAAATACAACCTGTCCTAGCTCCTTGAAGGCATTTATCACCATCAAAGTGAAGGGTCCAAGTATCATCATGTAAATTGACATTAATTTCAATAAGTTATTCAATGATGACTTTTGGTTTAGTAATATTAGGGAGGATAGTTGTTACATCAATATTACTTGATTCAAGATCAGAAGTGAAGTTATGGAAGTAATATTTAAGAGATATATCTTGGTTGAGACATTTAATATAGAGAATATTATCATCCAGAAGACTATCTTAAAGGTGGTTGATAGTAGGCACAAGATCTATGATAATTTGATCAGCAATGATTTTCCCTTTAAAAAAAAATGAGTAATAATTTGGAAATCAAATTCCATAAGGAAGACCATCAATTTTCCAATTTTATCTCCAAGAAGAAAGGTTTTGGAGAAGAAGTGATGAAGGTGATCAGAATGAATGATAACATAAGTGGTCTAATAAAGCATATAATGTCAAAGTTTTTTAGCTACAAAATATATGGCAAGACAATCACATTTGAATCTTGTGTAACATTTCTCATAATCAATGAGTCCTCATATGATATAGTATATGTCATATTCTCTTCCTATATCATCTTGTTGGGATAGCATTACCCCAACTGATATGGGTGTGAAATAAGTGTATAAAATCAAAGGTCGATCATTGGAAGGAGGATGAAGAGTAGGTGGGTAAAGCAATGATTCTTTCATATTATCAAATGATTTTTGATAGGGATCCATCCACTCTAAAGCGTTACCTTTCTTAAGAAGAGAATTGATGGAGTGGATATGATAAGCCATTTTGGGGATGAATCATCTAATTACCCCAAGTTTATTGAGATAAGTGTGAATATCTAGGATGGATGAGGAATGGGCATGTTGATAATAGCATCAATATTGATTAGGTCAACATCTATGTTGTGGAGAGAGATTAAAAATCTTAGAAATTTTATAGATGTGACACTGAAGACACATTTGTAAGGATTTAGTCTTTTTATTTGAGAAGATGGTCAAAGATCATGGTAAGATAGAAAAGATGAGTCTTGCAACATTTAGACTTAGCAATGAGTTTATCTACATAGGTTTATACAATTTTGTGGATAATATTTATGAGTCATTACTCATTTATAGGTGGCTCTAGAATTTTTGAGTTTGAAGGGCATTTTAACTTATTAATAGGTGCCCCATTTCATGGTAAAAGTTGTCTTGTGTTGGTCTTAGAGGGAAATTTGAATTAGGTTATAACATAAGAAACCATCCATAAGATACAACATTTCATAACCATCTGTGGAATCGATAATGGCATATATTGAAGGTAGAGGGAAATTATCCTTGGGATAAGCAATATTAAGATTATGGAAATCAATGTAAATGTGAATGACCATGGTGACCTTTTTCAGAATAGGAACTATATTAGATACCCATTCAGAATAGCCCACTAGTTTGATAAACTTGGCATTAAGAAGTTTGATAATTTCTTTGTGGCATAAGGTGGAAACTTTGGGTCAAAATTTCCATTGTTTTTGATGCATAGGTTTGGCATCGGGATAAGTGATGATATTTTGCATCACAATGCTAGGGTTAATACTAGGCATGACCTCATAAGACCAAGCAAATATCTCAAGATATTTATTGAAAAATAAGTTGAATTTATCATGTTCAGTAGGTGAAAGTTTGAGAGAAACTATAATTGTTTGAGGGCATGATGGAGTACCATATTGAATACGATTATTTCTTTGATAAGCATAGCATTTCCATCTTGGAAGTGGTATGGTGCATATGGTAAAGAGGAAATTGGATTATCTTTAGGGTCAATTCTAGTGATGAAGTTATTGAAACAAGAGGATTTGTTTTTGAAATTCCCAAGTTTGTGATGTTGCTAAGGAAATTAAGGTTCTCAAACATGAATTAATTCAAGAATAGCTTCATCACTAGGTAAAGTGGAAAGAGGACCATAATACTCAACATCTATTTTGAGATCAATTATTTGATTACCATGGTGATCATGTCCAGAATGTATTTGACAGACATATGTGGCCTTGACATCTAGTGTAATCTCGAGAGTAGGAATAGATGGATCAAAAGGGATTGGTATATCATTAATTTATTTGATTGGGGAAGAATCAGATGTAATGATGGGATATATAAGTGGTAGAAAAGATGTAGGAATCTTTAGAAGTTTAGAAGGTGAGAGTTGTTCTACCACCCAAGGAGTATCAAGGAGTAGAGAATTAACAGGAGGTACATGACCTTTATGATCTAATTCAAAATCTATAGAAATGGTGTGAACATCTTAGTTGAAAGAATGTATTTGAGTCAAGGTTTTTTTATAATGTTTAACATCCAAGTATCAAGATTGAGCTTGGGCCATGATGTAGTTATCATCATAGGTTGGAGAAATGGTACATGCTTGAAATTCAAGGGGAGTTTTAGAAGGTGAAATTCTGAGGTTACTAAATTTACATGTGTTGGGTGAATATTTTGTTGACCAGCTAACTGGTGAGTAAAATAGTTCCTACCACCACAACATAGGGAGATTAGTCATCCAGGTGTGCAATTTTACTACATCAATAGGGGACAAATCTCTCCACTCATCAAGTGGAGGTTCCCTATTAAATATACGGAGGCTATATACTATATATATAAACAAAAATTAAGACATAGGGATGGGATAAGCCATCCATCTCTCTTTTTTCATAGATGATGTTAACAAACAAAGGAGAAATCTTGGGTGATTGGTGAACGTACTTCTCTTCTTTCAAAAGTAACATTCAGCCAAGAGCTAGATCCCTTCCTAGATAGTAGAAATCCTGGTGAAGTGACAAAAGGCACTTCTCTTCTTTTAGAAGTGCTTGTTCTTGCAAATAGTAGGACTCTTTCTGGTAGGATAAGTAACCAAAAGTGTAGAGTAACCAGTAGCCTGAAATGTAGCACAAAGTGTCCACCTCGACTGCCCAAGAGTGAAATATGAAGAATAATGGGGGCACAAATTCATCCCAAGGTCCTTTACACAGATACATAGAAAGTAAACACACACTAAAAACAACTATGTCAGCACAAAGTCTGAAAGTAGCTAACTTCAAGACACCTTCCTTATCACCTTCACTAGTTCTGCTTGTTAAATAAAATAAATAAGAATGCTTTCAGAAGACAGACATAAGAACGAATTCCTAAAGTAGCACAAGCTATAATAGTATAATGTCTACAAGTAACTTGCTTTCTCATTCAATCAAAGAAATATGAACTACAATCTGAGCTCAAAGTCTCAGTAATGCCTTTCAATTTGGGTAGAGTTTCACTTCTGGTAAGGGGAAGATCTCCTTAAAAAAATAAAAGAGATTACAATATATAGCATCCAAGAAATACTTGGTGCTTTATTCCATAGAACGGCCCATGTTGTGCATTCAATGCCTTGAATGCATTTCCAAGTTTGTCAAAGGACTGCATTGAAAACAGGGCGGTTGTCTTAACTATGGCATGTCATTTCATCCCATATGTCTTCTCCTAAGTCTAGATCATCTGGTCTGTCCCTTTTAATATCTACGTAGCTGTCCATTTTGCCTTTACTTCATGGAAGAAAAATAGGCCGCATCCTCAATGTTTGCAAGCTAGAAAAACTACTTCGCAAACTATTCCAGCTACTGGAATAACTACTACATAAGATATTTTCCTCTTTGTCCTCTTTCTACTTTTGTCCTTTCTAGATTTATCTCTTCTTGGAATTTAAGCTTCCAAGTTATCTTTTCCCTTTTTTGGTTTTGTCTTTTCCTAGAATCTGAGCCCTCAGGGCTATATTCTTAGCTTTGCTAGCTCTTTCGGCTCCTTCTTTAGCTAGTCCCTGAGTTTGTTTTTAGGTTTCATGCACCACATTTGAAACTTAGCAGATATTTTATTACCTTAAATTTGACATCCATGGGGATGTCATTGGTTGAATATTTCAATGGTTCGAGTGGCCTTCTTAGCTCCTTGGTTCAATCACTTTCTTACTTCGATAGCTTTATTGGTTTAATCACTTTATTGGTTTAATCACTTTATTGGTTCAGTCAATTTCCCGCTCCTTGGTTGAACCATCCGTTGAACCACCTATTTGTCTGCTTCTTTCCTCGACTGAGGCCACCTTTGAACCTCTAAACCCATGAACCATTGAACTTTGAACTCTTTTGGTTCAAGGTTCAATCAGTTCATTGGTTCATCCTTTGTCCGTCACTTCATTGTTCTTTCTAAGCTCTTTGATCTTCATCGCACTGGTTGAACCTTTGAACTTGTGAAATTGTTGAACCTTTTTGTTTAAGGGTCATTGGTTTAATCGATTCATTATTTTTATTTGGCTAAGTCCTTTTGATCTTTTTGAACCAAATGTGTTGAACCTGTTGAACCATTGAACCCATTAAACCTTTGAACCAAAGTGGTTCAATGGTTCAACGATTCAATGGTTCCAGCCTTATTCTCTTTGATCAATGTTTTGAAGCCGTTGAACCTTGAAGCAGATTGAACTTTGAACCTTGACAAATGCACTTAACTCTTGTTGATGACGCTGAACCTTTGAACCCATTGAACCCGTTGAACAAAAATGGTTCAAGGTTCAACGGTTCAATGGTTCAATGGTTCAATCCTTGCTTAGAAGCTTGCCGATGGACATATTGGTTGAACCTTGTCGTTGAACTGACCTTGAAATCACCTTAAGTGTTGAGAGCTTACTTCTTTCCTACAGAGTCCATATAAATCAACCTGTGAATTTCGTATAATTAAGTTTGTAGTTTTCTCTAAGTTTTCTCTCGAGCCTTGAAAGAGTCCATAGAAATGAGCCTGTGGAGTCCGTAGTTCTAAGCCTGTAGAGTCCATAGTTTTAATCTTGCAGAGTCCGTAGATTTCTTCCTATAGAGTCTATAGATTTAAGCTTATAGAGTCCATATATTTCTGAGAAATCTTTGAAAAATGAAGAACCTGAATGCTCAAAACAATTTTTGAAAGGGGAAGAGAGGATTTTGGTCTGTAAGACCAAAATAGTTCAAATGTTGTCCCAAAAAATGAGTGATATTTTTGGGGGACAACAGCTGGCTCCAGTTGGGGAACTTCCTTTAGTTGAAAACTTGGAACAGCTAAGGGGAGTAGAAACTAGAATCTCCAGTGCCTTGAAGTATGCCATTGGGCTATGGAGTCATACTACCCAAAAAGAAAGGCTCCAAAAAATGAAAAGCACAAAATAGAAATAAATACTATACAAATATACATATGTACAGATGATCTTATCTGATGCCTCAAGATTTGAAGTGTTTCAGATACCGCCCACTGTGAGATAGTGAAAATGGTGTGCCATCTTGATAAACCAACAAGAAACTATTTTGTCCCCAAAAATGGTGATGGGTGAATGGAACTCTCCACCAGGAAACCAATTTTCTGTGTCTTCCTCTTGGCTCTTTCTTCTTCTTTCCCCATGGCAAGACATGGTCTTCAATTTGAAAACCATAACTCCTTGCTCTCTTGGCAAAGAGCTCCTTTTGCTGATTTTGGAGTACAACAGTATGGTCCACCACCATAACTTGTTGTTATGTTGGTTCAGTCTAGCACATATTTTGATTGTCAACATTAGACCCCTAACAAACCATAAGCTTAGCATCTCCTTTGGTGTGAAGGAGTTCGATCTCTTCATCTTGAGTAGTCTTCAATCTGAGTAATAGATATTTGCATCCAGCATGAGTGGAAGAATTACTGCCATCAAATTCCAGGATCCAAGCATCATCAAAAGCTAATTTTCTATTAGATTTCTCTTCATCAGATATGGAAGATCCTTCTTGATTTGTACTGTGCTCTACCAATTCTTTTGATGCCTGATTTAGATCAAATCCTAGATTGCTAGCGATGAGACTTTGATCATCTGAGACATGAGCATCCTCTGTGGTCAAGGAGTAATTACCCCTACAAAATTTGAGTAGTAGGGGCTGACATTTGGGTGACCATAATCTTTGCCTCAGATAGGTCCACACCTAGCTCTTCACCAATGTTTATCTATTTAGGATTGACTTGTAGGGATTCAAACTCAATCATTTGAATTTTAGATTTCTTGACATGATCAATCATGTCAAATGACTGAGATGGACTTGGAAGAGAGGATGGGAGTTCATCCTTTTGGTTTTTGGGAGGGGGAAGACTGATCTGTGAAGTTGAAGTAGAAGGTGCAGAGATGGTTGATGTACTAACCTTCTTGGCAATCACTAGGTCCTTTGACTGGAAAGGCAAAGTGGTTCCCCACTTAGCAATTGAAATTATAGGCTGAGTTCATTCCTCTATTCTTTCTTTATCAACTTGCTGGGCTGACTAATTCTCAGACTGGGTGAATACTACATATGATTCTCTGACTGCTTCACCTTCACTTCTGGGTTCATCTTGTTAATTCAGGAAACCAATGTGGGAGTCGCCAGCTGATTCTTCTAGATCCTCCCTGAAGAGATCAGCACCATTTTCTTTCTCAAACTCAGGTTGGAAATAGGAAACATGTTCTATTTCTAGATATCCAACTGTTGAGTTGGTTGGAGGTGCTTCAAGGGCAAGGTTCCTCTATGGGGGAGGAAGATGATTTAGTTGCCCTTGACTTTTAGCAACGTTGCCTTGATATGGTTGATTGGGGAATGTCCTCCTTGGTATATCTTTATATAGAGAAGTAGAAGACATACCTTGTGCCATTTTCCTTTTCAAGGCTAGCAATTCATTTGCCAGCTTTTGTACCATTGGGTCAATGATGGTTGTGGGTGAGTATTCAGAAGATGAAGAGGGTTTGCCTCTTTTAGGATCTCTCTTTATCTTTCCTTCTAATATAAGTTCATCTTCTAACTTAGTAGCCAAGTCTTGAGCAGCCTCAAGGTCTATGTTGATAGCCCGTCTCAATAGAAAACTCACTTCAGGTAGCTGTGAGTTGATGAAGAAGCATTTGAGATTTTGAGGTGTCGTTGGGCGACCATGGGAATCCTATGCCTCAACTTGTTGAACCTAGAAATAAAATCCCTCATAGGCTCATGAGATTCCTTCTTCATCTGAGTGAGCTTGGGCCAGCAAAGCATGCACATCCTCTGTAGGCTTGAACCTAGCTTAAAACTTGGCTTTGAGTGTATCCCAGTCAGTCACTGATCCAACTTGTAGATGGTAAAACTAGTCTACAACAGCACCTTGTAGGGTCTCCATAGAAAGTCTGACTGCCACGTCTTCAAATTCCACCCCTATCACACTGTAGGCTATACTGAAGGCTGCAATGTGTTCATCAGGGTGAACTATCCCATCACCAAAGAATTTGGGAAAATTCTTTCTTGAACTACGTGGAAGTTCATGCAGAGGTGGAGTCAAGTTGAGTGGGCCAAAAGAGTTACCCCAAGGGCCTCGAACTGCCATGTTTTAATTATGTAAAATAGGGATAACAAATCTAGGTGGAGTGGCCAAATTGTGAATCAGAAATGGAAAAGGACTGGCCCTGCTTCAGCTTGAGGCTTGAGGCTTCAAATTGTGCACTCTTTCCTAGCAGCTCTGGTTTTGCAGACTAGATAATATAATAGAGATGGAGGAAGATGGTAAGGTTATAATGATAATGGGTAAGACATGGAATGGAGTCACCAAAGTTTATATAATGGATAAAAGAAGGAACTACTTCAATCTAAAACTTGAGGCTTTAGACTGCACGTTCATCCATAGTAGAGTCACCAAAAACTGTTGGGTGAATATTTTGTCGACCAGCTAACTAGTGAGTAAAATAGTTCATATCACCGTAGCATAGGGAGATTGGTCATCCAAGTGTGTAGTTTTACTACATCAATAGGGGAAAAATCTCTCCTCTCATCAAGGGGAGGTTCCCTATTAAATATACGGAGGCTATATACTATATATATAAGCAAAAAGTAAGACACACGGGTGGGATAAGCCATCCATCTCTCTTTTTTCAGAGATGATGTTAACAAACAGAGGAGAAATCATGGGCGATTGGTGAAGGTACTTCTCTTCTTTTAGAAGTAACATTCAGCCAAGAGCCAGATCCCTTTCTGGATAGTATAAATCTTGGTGAAGCAATAGAAGGCACTTCTCTTCTTTCAAAAGTGCTTGTTCTTGCAAACAATAGGACTCTTTTTGGTAGGATAAGTAACCACCAAAAGTGCAGAGTAACCAGCAGCCTGAAATGTAGTGCAAAGTCTACACCTCGACTACTCAAGAGTGAAATACAAAGAATAATGGGGGCACAAAGTCATCCCAAGGTCCTTTACACAGAAAATAGAAAGTAAACACACACTAAAAACAACTATGTCAGCACAAAGTCTGAAAGTAGCTGACTTCAGGACACCTTCCTTATCACCTCCACTAGTTCTGCTTGTTAAATCAAATAAATAAGAATGCTTTCAGAAGATAGACATAAGAACAAATTCCTAAAGTAGCACAAGCTATAACAGCACAAAGTTTGCAAGTAACTTGCTTTCTCATTCAATCAAAGAAATATGAACTACAATCTGAGCTCAAAGTCTCAATAATGCCTTTCAATTTGGGCAGAGTTTCACTTCTGGTAAGGGGAAGATCTTCCTAAAACAATAAAAGAGATTACAATATATAGCAGCCAAGAAAGACTTGGTGCTTTGTTCCATAGAATGGCCCATGTTGTGCATTCAATGCCTTGAATGCATTTCCAGGTTTGTCAAAGAACTGCACTGAAAATAAGGTAGTTGTCTTAACTATGGCATGTCATTTCATCCCATATGTTTTCTCCTAAGTCTGGATCATCTAGTCTGTCCCTTTTGACATTTGCATAGCTGTCCATTTTGCCTTTACTTCATGGAAGAAAAATAGGCCGCATCCTCAATGTTTGCAAGCTAGAAAATCTACTTCACAGACTATTCCAGCTACCGAAATAACTACTGTGTAGATATTTTCCTCTTTATCCTCATTTTACTTTTGTCTTTTCCAGCTTTGTCTCTTCTTGGAATTTAATCTCCTGGGTTATCTTTCCCCCTTTCCAATTTTGTCTTTTCCTAGAATCTGAGCCCTCGGGGCTATATTCTTAGCTTTGCCAGCTCTTTCAGCTCCTTCTTCAACTGGTCGCTGAGTTTGTTTTTAGGTTCCATGCCACATTTGAAACTTAGCAGATATTTTATTACCTTAAATTTGACGTCCACAGGGACATCATTGGTTGACTTTTTCAACAGTTTGGGTGGCCTTCTTAGCTCCTTGGTTCAATCACTTTCTTACTTCGATCGCTTTATTGGTTCAATCACTTTATTAATTTAGTCGCTTTCCCGCTCCTTGGTTGAACCATCCATTGAACCACCTATTTGCTACTTCTTTCCTTGACTGAGGCCACCTTTGAACCTTTAAACCCATGAACCATTGAACTTTGAACTCTTTTGGTTCAAGGTTCAATCGGTTCATTGGTTCATCCTTTGTCCGTCACTTCATTGTTCTTTCTAAGCTCTTTGATCTTCATCACACTGGTTGAACCTTTGAACCTGTGAACTCATTGAACCTTTTGGTTCAAGGTTCAACAGTTCAATCGGTTCATTCTTTGTATTTGGCTAAGTCCTTTTGATCTTTTTGAACCAAATGCATTGAACCTGTTAAACCATTGAACCATTGAACCTTTGAACCAAAGTGGTTCAACGGTTCAATGGTTCAAGCCTTCTTCTCTTTGATCAATGTTTTGAAGCCATTGAACCTTGAAGCGATTGAACTTTGAACCTTGACAAATGCACTTAACTCTTTTTGATGATGTTGAACCTTTGAACCCATTGAACCAAAATGGTTCAAGGTTCAATTGTTCAATGGTTCAATCCTTGCTTAGAAGCTTGCCGATGGACATTTTGGTTAAACCTTGTCATTGAACCAACCTTGAAATTGCCTAAGTGTTGAGAGCTTACTTCTTTCCTGCAGAGTTCATAGAAATCAACCTATGAATTCCATAGAACTGAGTCCGTAGTTTTCTCTAAGTTTTCTCTCAAGCCTTGAAAGAGTCTGTAGAAATGAGCCTGTGGAGTCCATAGTTTTAAGCCTGCAGAGTCCGTAGTTTTAAGCCTACAGAGTCCATAGATTTATTCTTGTAGAGTCCGTAGATTCAAGCCTGTAGAGTCCGTAGATTTTTGAGAAAGCTTTGAAAAATGAATAACCTGAATGCTCAAAACAATTTTTGAAAGGGGAAGAGAGGATTTTGGTCTGTAGGACCAAAATAGTTCAAATGTTGTCCCAAAAATGAGTGATATTTTTGGGGGACAACAACATGGAGACATGATTAAAGGATCTTGGAATAATTTGGCCACTCTATAATCATTACATGTGAAGGCATCTTCTAGGAAAGAAGGTTCCTGAGCATTACATGGAGGGGGAAATCAGTGATCTCATCAATGAGAGGAATAGTGCAATCATGAGGTAATAAAGAGGGAGGAAGCCACTCTGAGATATAAGGAGGTAGCTTAGTAGTGTTGCAAGTTATTAGGTTTGTCATTATCAGAATCAATAAGAGTGACTTGTAAGTCTGGATTGATTTTGATGAACTCAGGTAAGGGAGCACTATTAATGGTAAGAATGGTAAGGATGTGATATTGAGATTTTGGATTAGGAAGTTGAATACTCTAAGAGTTAGGATCAGATTCATGCTTATATTGTTTGTTAGTATGTAAAAATTTGATGCAATGGCTACCAGAAGAAGTGATGGCCCTCATTTTATGAGTCTAATGGTGATCGAGGAGTATGTTATAGGATAAGGGAAAATCAAAGACCATAAGTTTAGTTTGAACGGTCTTAGATTTGATTATTAGGGGAAGACAAATATAGCCAAGTGGCTTTTGATTAGTTTTATCAAATCCAAAATAGGTAAGGTGAGTTTGCTTGAGATGATCCTTATTATAGACAAGTTATTGGATAAGCCAAAAAGATGCCACATTAATACTATACCCTTCATCAACTAAAACTTTACAGATAAGGGTAGTATCAATGGCTATTTTAATGAATAGTGGTGGATCATCAGTGTGAAAAAGGATCTCACCATTAATCATGTCTTCTTCAATAAATTCAATAGAAGGTTTTTAAAAAGGAAACATGGATTCAATGGTGTGTATGTTGGTAGGTTGTGGCTCAACAGAGGGTGGTTCTTCAACTATAGAGGATGGATCTTCAATTTCTTATAATTGTTGCATAAGGAACTTGCGATGGTAAGGGGAAGTACAAACCAACTCCATAAGTGTAATCTTATAAGGCATGGAGTTAAGTTCTTCAAGAAAGTTCTAATGGGATTTAGAAGAAGAACCAGTGGAAGATTTAGAAGATAACATAGATTTTGAAGGAATATAAGTTATTAGGGGTTCAAAAGGAGGTGGTTTCTCATGGGGTTCTAAAGAAATTAGTGGTTGTAGTATCTTTGATAACCTGTTCTTCTAAAGATGGTTTATTATGTTTTGTGACAAGATCTTTGTGATTTGGTTTGCAAAGATAATTGACCTTAATTGTGTTAACATAATGAGAATTATTGTAATATTGGTCATATCAACATCAATAACACAAACATCCTTGGTATTTTGTTGATTATTAACTATGGAAAAAGTTTTTTGGTTATTAGAGGAAGAAGCTTTGGAAGCTTGTCATTTATGAGAACCAGTATTGTAATCCTGACAATAGAGTTGGATCATAGCTTCATGATTGAAGGAATCACCAAGCATGTAAGAGATAGCAAATTTAGTAAGCCCTCGACAAGTTTTAGGGAATGACCAATGTCAACATGGAACAAAAATGATTACATACTTTTTAGGGGCATTATTAGGATAAGTAAAATTGATATGAACTTTAGCAACTCTTGGTCTAGTTTGAGGAGTAATGCCAGTGATGGCATTAGTCTAAGTTTTAAAAGATAATTTAAGGAATTTGGGATTAGGTTTGAATTACTTCATGAGAAACTCTTAACATTTGGCTTGGTCAAGATCTTCGTTAAGTGTTTGAGGAGACAAAGTTCAAACATTATATTGAAGTGAAGGAGTTAAATCATTTATAAAGAGTTTAAATAAATTATCATTGGTCATGTTATGGTCAGCCTTATGGGCTAGATATTTCCATCGTTTGATAAAATCATGAGTTGATTCAATGGGAGAATGCTTAGCATTTATGAAATGGCTAAGGCAATTTTTGGGAAGATCATTATGTTGGAACTCTTTAACTAAAGGATTGGTTAAATCCTCAAGTTTCCAAATGGAATGTTGGGGAAGTTGGTTGTACTATTTCAATACATTACCAATGAAGGTTTTAAATAGAAGTTTGGTTGTGGTGAAAGTATTAGTTTGGATCCACTCTTTGTAAATATTATCAAAAGCTTTGAGAAAGGATGTAGGGTATTGATTCCCATCATACTTGATAGTTTGAGATATATTACCAATATCAATGGACATGATGAAAAGAGCTAAAGGCTCATTTTGGATATTTTTAATCATTTTTTTATTCATAATAGGTTGAGGAATAACATTCCCTGAGGCATCTCTAAGAGGTGGAGGAATAGAATTTGGATTGGCTTGAGGATGGAGAGCCAAAGGTTGATTGGCCATAGTGATCAATTGATGTTGTAATTGCATCATTTGAGAGGTGTTAAAAGTTTTCATTATGTTCATTTATTTTATTAATTGTGAAAGAAGTTGAGTCATATAATTGGTGGTTTGTTGTTTGTAGGAGAACTCCCCAAATTGGTATTGGGGAGGAGAGTTATTGGAAGGTAGATTACCAGTGGGATTATTTTATAGACTTGTGTCAATTACTCCCACATTATGTTGAAAATCTTGAAGAATAAAATTGTCTTAATAGGTAAAAAAAGGATTAGTTCCACCCACTTCATCTTGAGGTGTGATTTAAATCATGTTACAATCCACAAACAAAGGAGGGGAAGAGGTGCTCCAAGAGTGAGGATTCTCTTGGGAGGAAAAGAGAGGGAGAAATAAATATCCCATATAGTGTCTAAATGGATTCAGGTTGTCCAAAAAGATTCTAATAGGGGACTTCATGATGATTTGAATAAATGAACAAAATTTTGAGGAAAGAAAAATAGAGAACTGAGTCGGATAGATAGGATAGTAGTAAGAGTACATAGTCAACTAGGTCAACCTAGTATTATAAACTAAAAAAAACATAGTCTGATAAAGATACAAGGTCGATCAGGTCAATCTAGTACTGTAACCTAACTGGTAAGAGGGATATAAATT
Organism: Torreya grandis; assembly: GCA_037957365.1. NCBI lineage: Eukaryota > Viridiplantae > Streptophyta > Pinopsida > Cupressales > Taxaceae > Torreya > Torreya grandis. The sequence continues at coordinate 276,531 of JARHVA010003947.1, forward strand.
TGATCAAGTTGACTTAATACTACAAGCAAGAAAAAAAGTAGTTTGTAAGAGACTATGTCAAGCAGAACGATAATGTATTAAAAATAGGGAAAAAAAATTCAATGTACTTGAAACAAGAAATGAAAGTAAGCACACAAATAATTGGATAAAATAAAATGATCCAATTGGGGCACATAACACAAAACCTTTCACCAATGCTAGATAATGCAAGTTTTTTAAATACAACATACAATAAGCATAGAGCAAGCAGTCAACTGAAAAGCAAATGCTAGCTAAGTGATCACCCTAAATGTTGTTATATTATTATAAAGTTTTATTTTAAGTGTGATAGGGAAGTTGACTGAAAGTAGCAAACTAGAAAGCAATCTATGGATGGTTTTAGGACATTTAGGCTGAAAAAGATTTATGTTGGCAATGGTATTTACTTAGTATCGGGGCCTACCCCCTCACTTCACAATACTATAGTGGTAAGGGTGTCGGGTGCTTTGCCAATATATACCATTAACCACATGTTTATACTTGGCCAAAAAACCAAATCAGCTTCCCCCTTGGTGATGAAATCCAAGTAGGGAGGCATTGGTTAGACAAATAGTAAATGCATTTTGAAATTATGTGATTTGGTAGTGTGTGCAAGAAAGAGCAAAATAGTGCAACTAAATAGTGTATTCAAAAAACACCTAATTAGACTATGTGAGCTATTCTAAGCATGCAAATAACTGAAAGTAAAAGTGTGAATTTATTACTAGCATATAAACGTTAATTCCTAATTTAAGTATGGTATAGAGTTGGTTCAGACAACAATGTATGAAAAATTACAGAACAAAGTTGACATGGTCACTACTGTAATAAAAAATCAAGAGTCCTTAAGAACTAAGTTGACAATATCGTCATAGTCATTCAGACAGAAGATAGACTACAGAACTAGGTCGACCAGGTCGACCTAGTTTGTTTAGGATTGTAGTTTTGAAGACTACAAACTTTGTAAAATAGAACTGTAAGGAAGAACTGAATTGAAAGAGAGAAAAATAAAGGAACCTTGGTGGGTTGGAATATGTTGAGGAATGTGAATTTTTTTTTAAGTTTCTTCAATGTTGCTTTCAAGCTCTACCAACTGTGTCGACTAGGTTGACCTAGTTTTATAATTCCCTATTTTTTGAACCTATAAGATGACTAAGTTGACCTGGTTGACCTAGTTTGTTATCTGGAAGCTATCTGTGATACTAAGTTGACCTACACATCTTAGTTTGTTGTTCTAGAGCTGAATAAGAGACTAAGTCAACCTGTTCGAAATAGTCTTTTATCTAGGATTGAAAAACAATATTGTGTCAACCTATTCAATCTAGTAACATGTATCTGATGAAGACCTACACAAAAATAATAGAATCATTTTGATATGATTGTATGTTAAACCTATGCACATAAGTTAGAAACTACACCAACCTAGTTGACCTAGTATCACAAATAGAGAAAAATAATAAAATGATAGAAATGAAAAAGCATGAAAAAAACCTTACAAGAGTTAGATTCACATCAGGTTTAACAAAATGTATGTAATCATAAATTCATTAAATCCACAAATCAATCCTAGCTTGAAGAAGATAGATCCTACTTACACTTTCAATTGGAGATATATTAGATAATCAGTAACATGACCAATATGGATCTGCTAGACCCAATTATGGAATTTATTACCACAATAATACCACTAGGGAGGGTTCCAAAGCCTCCATTCAAGAAAAACTACACAATAACCCTAACTAAGTCCTATGTTTCCATATTCACTATATTAATAACAAGTAAAGCAAAGAAATCTAATATAGTGCTCACCAAAGTTTGGGGCACAAAGCGGGGGTTAGTAAACAAATAAAAGTATACATGCATAAGAAAATATATTAAGCTATATATAGGTAAGACCCTAATGCAATGGAGAAGAAGAGTAATATTATTCAAAAGCCATTACTTATGCAACTTTTATCTACTAAAGAGAGGAGCAAAGTTAGAGAATACTTATCTGGAAGATGAACCCGTTGAGACTCAATCTCTCCCTTGGCTAAAGGTGATTCATAAGAGGTTGTTATGGTTTTTAAGGTTCACTAAGAAAGGCCAAAGAATCCAAGACTTCTCCACAAGACTAGATTCTTCTCCATGCAAAAGCCCTAAGCTAAGACTCATTAAGTAGAATGGTGGAAGAGCAGATTGTAAAGAAGTGCAAATGAATAATAAATCTTGATGCCTCTCTAAGAATGGTTAAATGGATGCATTTATATAAGTGGATCTAAACCTAAACCCTTCTAAATGTTTTGGTCGACAGGGTCAACCTAGTATCATTATTGGCAAAAACTCACTAGGTCACGGGTTAGGTCATCCAAGAGCCGACCTAGACCCTAAATAAGTTTTGTCAATAAGAGTACAAGGTCGACACAACTGACATAGTCATGTAAACTATCAAAATGGGGTTTAGTTTAGGAAAAGGACTAATGAAGGTAGTAAAATACTAAAAGAGTGTGCAAAAGAGGAGACATAGCTTAAGGGAATGGTTTTAGGAGCTAGTCGGATTGGTAATAAGTGGAAATAAGGGACAACAATCCTTTAAAGAATAATGGTTTACCCACAGCTTGATCACCAGAGTAACAGTGGTTAGACTAAGATATAATCAATTTTACATAAAGAGACAGTGAAATCAAGCCTTTTGGTAATGAGAAGATCTTAGAATTTAAGGGTACATCCATGATAGGTATTTTAAAAGTGTACAACATTGAGGTTTTATAGATTTAGTGTCTATAATAACACCATCATCCATGGTAATGAAGGAAGAAATTAAGCAACACATAAATTTCCACAATCACATAATATTAGAGGTAGTAATGTCTCCAAGAAATACAATCGAATCATGTGCCCTATAATCATCTCCACTGGCATGTCCAGTCATATATATTTGGGCAAGATAACATATTATTGATCAATAATATCCCACACTATGGCCCTTTCACCAACAATTGGAAACCTTAAAATCTACTATGCATCCTTTAATGTGATAGTTAACTTCTATATTGGAAGCCAAAATGTACATGTGTTGGGGTTCCACTTCTCAGCCAAGGTAGTCATCAAATGCATGTCATATGGGATCCACCCTAATAGGTCACATGACCAAGTCTAGCTTTGTCTTAAATCTAAAAATCAACATCAACCAATCTAAGCTCAATCATTGTCTCCATATGTCGACCATATCGAAACTCCCTACCATGCAAACCCCTCTATAAAAACACAAAAGCATAACAATATTAGACACTATCAAATAAAAAATTACACCAAATATGAAAATAAATAAATTAAAAATAAATAAATTTCAAAGGTCAGAACCAATCATACAAGGTCAATAATGTCATAAATTAACATCAAATATAGTCTATTACATCAGTTAGTACCATCAAAATAGAAGATGATTACATCATTTTCCTGACAGTACTAACTCTAAAGGGCTAGTGTCAAAATTAATCTAGAAATTATTCAAAACTCCTAAAAATAGTTATGAATTAAAATCAAAAAAACTCAAAAAAATCAAAACTACAATTTTTTGTCAACAAAATTGAAATTTTGAAACGTGCCACATCATTGGGCTATTGCGCTTATAAAGCTATTTGTTGATGATCGAAACGATGAGGCAAGGTAACTCGATAGCTCGACATAATGATAGATTAGAGCTCAAAATATCAATTATCAAGGTGTAAATGAATTAAAAAATCTAAAAATTCAACATATTTATATGGTTGACTTTTCAACTATGCGCATTTCCTAACCTTGCTTCTAAATTAATTCATGTGATTCTTCTATGCACGAAATCTCAAGCATTGTAAATCAAAATCACTCCCTATCAGTTACATTGGAACACATGAAACACATTCTCCCACATGGTAATATTTTTTAGACAATTAACTATAATTCATAATATGCTAAAATTTTACAAATACTCGTCTACAACATTAACATGGTCCTAATTTTTCAAAGTGTGCCCAAAACAATCCTTGACTCAATATACTCAAAAGCCTTTAGTAATTATTCTATGTTACTCAAAGATCAAATTTATTGATATAACCTATCTTTCTATGCCTTATTGGAAATCGAGTGAGGGAAAAAAATCTAATAGAAAAAGAAAAATAGTAATACATAAAATATTTCAACATATTTATAACAATTCAACGAGCTTATCTAATCACATCTATATTTCGATATGATCAATCTAATAATCGCATCCCTTGCATTGAAAAGAGGGCATATATTGGGATTATTATAAACTTTTGGATTGTTTTATTTTATTACACTATACATGAATTAAATTATCATAGTTTGTCATGATTCGAATTATTTTGACACATTACACATGATTTACAAAGATTCAGATATCATATTGTTTGGTTACATAACATATATTGGTATATCAATACAGATTATGAGGGCACATGTTAAGTAAAGCACTCACTTTATAGACATCATCGCATATTCATACACACCTAGGTGTGTGGGCATATTGACAATAGTTTGTAGGAATATGATTTACAAACTCTCACATATACATTTGGGATACAGATCTCAAATTTAGCTTTATAAATTCAAGGGGGAATGATGTTTATTCATGTACATATAGAAACTTTCATATTCAGGGGGCATGATATTAATTTATGCACATATACACACTTTCAAATCCATGGGGCATGATTTTGATTCATGCACATAAACACACTTTGAGATCCATGGGGTATGTTATTGATTCATGCACATATACACACATTCAGATTTGCAGGGCATGATTATATTTCATGCTCACACCCACAATGATTTAGTTTACAGTTGAAGGGAAAATGGTTATCATTTTGGTTCACAACTATCAAGATTTACGATCATGATGGGGGCATGGACATGGTTCATTCTCTTTCAATCATGCATTTTATTATAAATTGAGTGAAAATACATAATCAAAACTTGTATACATGATGGGGGCATGGACATTATTCATTCATTTACAATCATGCTTTGTTTTTTTTTACACGAATCGAACTTGAGGGAAACATTATAATTGACTCTATAAGCCATATGCAGTGGTTGACTCATTTTTAGTGATGTGTTAAGATTTAGTGACACTTAGCACACCGCTCTTTAACCCACCATAGAGTTTTCATTTCATTTTGGAACTATTTTTCAAATAATTGCTTGTAATTTTATTCATCCCCCTGACTAGGAGATGAAGGCTACTAATTCCCTCTTCATCTCCACAATGAATGGGTTAACTTGTGACCCTTGGCATCTCCACTCTTCACATAAAGAGCACACTCTGTGAGCATCACTATAAAACAAGAACACGTGTAGTTGTTCTTTAAATATGTTTATTCATTACAATTATATTATATGATCATAAATTTATCTAATCTCATATTCTAGCATTTTAAGGAACACTAGAGCAACATCAGGGCAAATAACAAATATAGATTCACAATCACCCACGTAGGTGTGCATTCTACTTTCCCTTTTATCTAGTATTTATAGTTACATTAAAAATGCTAGATTAAATGGGGAGCAATTGTAGATACCCAAATTTGGTACAAGTATTGTTTCATAAACCCTTTTTAGCAACTTTGCTTATATATATATATATATATATATATATATATATATATATATATATATATATATATATATATATATATATATATATATATATAAAATAAACCCTTTTTAGCAACTTTGCTTATATATATATATATATATCAAACCACAAAATGAGTACTTAGTGGCACTATTCTCTTGATATTTTGATTATATATATATATATATATATATATAAAACCACAAAATGAGTACTTAGTGGCACTATTCTCTTGATATTTTGATTGTATTTATTGATTATACTCGACTACATGACCCACTTTTCCATCATAACCAATTTCAATACATTACAAAGATCTTTGGCCCTTCCTATCACTCTTGGATTTGTTAAGATCTTAGAGTACAATTGATTACTTTTGTATAAGCAACTAAACATGAAATTGAAACCAGAAGTAATAAGTAACTAGAAATCAAAAACAATAAATAATAAGAGATATAAGAACCAACCAATCTTGTATTAAACTCTTCCAGAATGAAATACAATGAAGAAATCTCTCTCTCCTCACACCTCTCAGATGTACAGTAATTCTCCCTCAAGAGTTCTCTCTCTCTCTCTCTCTCTCTCTCTCAATCAATCAATTAAAATCAATTGAGATTGCTACAGCAATCATGGAACAAAATTTTTAATAATATTCTTGATTTTTGCAGATCTTTTTGATCTTGCTTATCTTGCTCAAATTGCAATACTACCCCATGGGTCTCTTAAATAGAATTGAAAAGCAAAAAATAATTAGAAAACTAGACTCAAGACTAATTTTAGTCTTTACATGCAAACTAACTGTTCTCCTAAAAATAATAATTCTAATTCTGAAAACGCACAAAAGTCAGTGTTGGTCTGAAAATCCGATGCCGGCCGACCCCTAACCGATGTCGATTGGTCCTGACCGATTCCACCGATGCCGGTCGACCCTAACCAATGTTGGTTGGTTCTGACCGATGTCGATTACTATGTAAGCCCAGCAACCTCCACATTAGCTCATTAGTGAAGCTTTTAGCTCCACAACTCAATAATCTCCCACTTGGAGATAAACAGTTGCACCTGTACTTGTAAAGTAACATCCTCTAAACATCTCTGGCTTGTTTCTCTCTCTTTAAGTTCAATCTTGAAGACCAACAAAAGTTGAACGAAGATTCAACTTTTCTTTTGTTACCGGCTTTGTTAACATATCAGCAGGGTTCTTATCCATCCTCCAATCCCTAATGAAGTGGTACCTAAGTTGTATATGTTTGGTTCTTGAATGAAAGGCTGAATTCTTTGCCAATTGAATTGCACTTTGACTATCACTGTACAATCTGCAACTCTCTTGCTCCTTTTCCAACTTTTCCATGAACCGAGTCATCCAAATCATTTTATTGCTAGCCTCTGTGACTGCAATGTATTCTGCCTCTGTAGTAGACAAGGCAACAACATTCTACAACTTTGAAATCCAGCTAAACGTCATTCCACCAACAGTGAACACATATCCTGTGGTGCTTCTCCTACCATCCAAGTCACCTGACATATCCGAATCTACATACCCATGTAGAGAAGTGTTTGACTCTCCATAGCATAAATGCCTACTGCTGGTCCCTCTCAGATATCTGAGAATCTACTGAACTACTTTTCAGTGTTCTTTTCTTGGATTGGCCATAAACTTGCTGACAACTCCCACTGCTTGGGCAATATCTTGTCTAGTACATACCATTGCATACATCAAGCTCCCAACTGCTGAAGCATATGGAACTCTACTCATGTACTCAACCTCATCATGTGATTTAGGACACTGTTCTTTGCTCAACTTGAAGTGTCCAGCCATAGGTGTGCTTGCCGGTTTTGCATCCTGCATATTGAACCTCTCCAATACCTTATTCACATAATCCTCTTGAGACAAAATCAAACTATAATTTTTCCTGTCTTTCTTAATACTCATGCCAAGAATTTTCTTTGCTACTCCTAAATCCTTCATGGCAAATGTGTGAACTAATTTTACCTTAAGCTCAGTAATTTTCTTGCATGTGTAAACCTGTAACAAGCATATCATCTACATATAGTAACAGGATAACATAACTACCATTATCTAATCTGGCCTTATGTCTCATTTATCAATTCTCTCTTTCCTTTAACCTGTATACCCATTTTTTTTAGTGCTTTCTTTTCGGCTAGCAACTCAACCAAATCCCATGTATGGTTCTCTTTCAAAAAATCATTTTTCTAATTCATGTCATGCTCCCACTGTTCCTGGATTCTACCTGCATTGCCTCATCAAAACTTTTTGGTTCTCCACCATCAGTGAGCAACAAGTAGTATAAATAAGGGGAATAATGAATTGGATGTTTACTTACCCTTTCAGACCTCCTTATGGGCGTTTGAGACCCATTTACAGCTTGTTGTCTGCCCAAATTTTCTTCTGACAATGACCGATCTTGATCATCTCTGATCAATGTCAGTCTGCACCCGACCAACGTCGATTTCCACCTTACCAACATCGGTCTCCACCTAACCAACGTCGGTCTCTGTGTTTTTCTGTGAGTGATAATTTTTACCCGTGAGCTCATTTTGGATCATAACCTCTTCCAAATCAAGATTGCCCTGCTCAGAATTATTCAGCCTCTTGAGCTGATCACTGTACATCACCTTCTCATTGAAAACTACATCACGACTTCTAATAATTTTGTTAGTTTCTAAATTTCACAACCGGAATCTGAAATCTCCAAAACCATAACCAATGAAAGTGCACCGCATAGATTTAGCATCCAGCTTCTTTCTATTTTCTTTATCAATGTGTACAAAAGCTTCAGAACCAAAAACTCTAAAAAATGAAAGATCTACCTTTTTACCTGTCCAAGCCTCTTCTGGAATTTCACCATCCAGTGTAGTAGAAGGTCCTCTGTTAATCAAGTAAACCACAGTATCTACAGCTTCTGCCCAAAACTGTAAGGACAAATTAGCATGCAACCTCATACTCCGTGCACGCTCTATTATTATTTTATTCATCCTTTCAGCAACTCCATTTTGCTGAGGTGTCCTTAGAACCATCCTTTCCCTACGTATTCCACTCATAGAACAGTAACTGTTGAATTTATTACTGCAGTACTCACCACCATTGTCAGATCTAAGGCACTTCAATCTCAAATCTATTTCATTCTCAACCAAAGCTTTTCATTTTTTAAATGTGTCAAAAACATCAAATTTCTTCTTTATGCAATAAACCCATACCTTTCTTGTAGCATCATCAATGAAAGAAACATAATACTGTGATCTTCTAATAGAAGCTACCTGAGCTGGTCCCCACACATCTGTGTGAACAAGCTCCAACTTGTGCTTATTCTTTGTTGACCCAATTTTGAGAAACTTCACTTTCTTTTGTTTTTCAAAAATACAATGCTCACAGAAATATAGATCTATGCTTTTCAAATCTGAAAGCTTACTTTTTGACTTAAGAACATTCATTCTCTTCTCACTCATGTGACTAAGCCTACAGTGCCACAACTTTGCATCTACATCTGAAGTAGATAAAACAGAAAGAGAATAATCAGTAATACAAGTAGATAGATAAAGTGTACCTACTCTCTTACCTTTTGCTAATACAAGTGCACTCTTGAAAACTTTTCAAGATTAAGCTGTGAGAGTTACTGTGCAACTCTCATCACCCAACTTTCTTGTAGAAATCAAATTTCTCTTTAGGATGGGTACATGCATGACATCCTTCAACACCCATGTGTTGCCATTCTGTAATTTCAGCTGCACTTTTCTTTTGCCAACAATTTTACAAGGCTCATCATCCCCTAAATAAATTTTTTCAAAATCTCCATGGACATAATCATTGAAAAATTCTCTATTTGGGGTTGCATGGAAAGAGGCACCAGAATCTAAAACCCATGATTCTACTTTATTATCCAAAAAAAATATAAGAGCATCATGTGAAACAATACTTGCAATTTTTGCTTCTTTATTACCTTCATGCTGATTTTCTTTGTTATCCTTCAACTAACAATCTTTCTTTGCATGCCCTTTCTTTCCACAATTTCAGTAGGTTATTCTTCCATTTCTGGATTTGGATCTACTTCCCATCTTTGACCTTGATTTCCCTTGCTTGCCCTTCTCTCTTTGCCTTCTCCTTCTTTCAACACTTAAAACATTACCTGATGTTTCCCTTGTGCTTTTCCTGCAATTTTTTTCATTCAAGATTACACTAACAACATCATCAACTTTCAAGATATTTGAAGCAGATGTAGTATTACTAATTGCGATTACCAAACTATGCCAACTTTCAAGTAAAGAGCATAAGATTAAGAGAGCCTTAATTTCATCATCAAAAATTATTTTGACTAAATTTAACTAATTTACTATTGTATGGAAATCATTAAGATGACTAGATACAGATCCACCTCCCCGCATTTGTAAATTAAATAATTGCTTCATAAGATATACCTTACTCGAAGCTGAGGGTTTTTATATATATTTGCCAAAATATCCATTAACTCTATCGTTGTCTTTGCCTGTGATAAGTTATAAATCACAGAAGCTGCCAGGCTCAACCTTATAGATCCAAGAGCATTTCTATCAAGAACATTCCATTCTTCATCTTTCATATCTGTGGGCTTCCTTGAAACTCCACCCAATGGTAAATACAGATCTTTCTGATACAGATAATCTTCAATCTGCATCCTCCATAATTGATAATTTTTGTCATTGAATTTTTCCATTCTTAGTTTACTTTTTTTTGCCATTGCTTTGCTCCCACTCAATCAGAAACCCCTGTGAGTGAATTCTGTAATCAACAAACACTAACACGCTCTGATACCAGTTGTTAGGATCTTAGAGTACAATTGATTACTTTTGTATAAGCAACTAAACACGAAATTGAAACCAGAAGTAATAAGTAACTAGAAATTAGAAATAACAAATAATAGGAGATACAAGAAACAACCAATCTTGTATTAAACTCTTTCAGAAGGAAATACAATGAAGAAATCTCTCTCTCCTCACACCTCTCAGATGTACAGTAATTCTCCCTCAAGAGTTCTCTCTCTCTCTCAATCAATTACAATCAACTTAGATTGCTACAGCAATCATGGAACAAGATTTTTAATAATCTTCTTGATTCTTGCAGATCTTCTTGATCTTGCTTATATTGCTCAAATTACAATACTGCCCCATGGGTCTCTTAAATAGAATTGAAAAGCAAACAATAATTATAAAAATAGACTCAAGACTAATTTTAGTCTTTACATGCAAACTAACTGTTTCTAAAAATAACAATTCTAATTTTGAAAATGCACAGAAGTCAGTGTCGGTCTGAAGATGACCGATGCCGGCCGACCCCTAACTGATGTCGGTTGGTTCTGACCGATTTCGTTGATGTCAATCGACCCTAACCGATGTCAGTTGGTTCTGACCGATGTCTGTTACTGTGTAAGCCCAGCAACCTCCACATTAGCTCATTAGTGAAGCTTTTAGCTCCACAACTCAACAAGATTTTGTTTAGAACTAAGTCAGTTACAATATTTACGATCAATATCGACTATCGATATTGAATGTAAATAACAGAATTGACCCGTGTTCCCTTTTAATATTTGGGCATGTTTCAGCTTCTTTTATCAGTTTTTCCATGCCACTAAGTCCTTAATTCAAATTTAGAGTCTTGTATATATATAAAGCTACTATAAAGCATTTAGGGACCAACACACATGTATTCTTAAGAGCTAGACAAGATTACTCATTTGCACCTACATAATTGATAGAGATGATTTTCAAGTTTACAAGAGTTAATTCATATATGCATATTTGTATTAAGGAGAAATAGCATCTAGACTTGCATATATAATTACCCACACATTACTAAGAGAACTACCTTCATGTTTGAGCCCTCTTCAAAGTATTGACAATGTAGTGCTACGCTTGGTCTTTCAATAGGGATTGACTAAGATCAATCCAAACCAACCATTTTTCTCAACATGTCGCACCCCCCATCCCTCCCATTTGATGTTGGATATATTGTGTAGGAATAGGGTTTGATATGCACTTCCTTATGTGAGCATCTGGAAAGAGACAAAGGCAGGCAATCATCATAGTTGTAGTCACGCCCCTTCAAAAATAAATAGACATGCATTGTGTATAGGGTCAATTCCGACCACTACAATAATTACTCGCTATCAATATCAACTAGAGAAAAATAGGTGAAGACAAAGTGCATACATATAAGTGACAGTCCCAATATGCATAAACAATACAAGTAAGCTTCAAATATGTGCATTAAACAAGTTAAGAGTTCTCTTATCCCTTGTCAATTAATCATTGTTATATTTAGTATATTTGATTGTTATTGTTGACCCAATTTTGCCCCTCGAGCAAAATCCCGGTCACCTCCTACCCCTGTTTTGCATGGCCAGTCATTTCGGGTTGCACGGTCCACCTTCAGGTTTCGACAGCTCCGTTTCAGAGCATTGGCTCATCGACCTAGTTCGTTGGCATTCAGGTAGCAAGAGGCAGAGTCTTCAAACATTCACACAAGGAGAGAGAAAAAACCAGGGTGTTTAGCACTAAGGCAAAAAAGAAGGGCAGACAAAATGCAGAGGGCGGCAAAATCGCCGCCCATAACACTGGCGGGTAAAAAGAGATCGCCTACACACAAGCAATGGGCGGCAAAATTGCCACGTGAAGCAGTCGACAGAGAAAAAGAGGCCATTAACATCGACCGACATCGGCAAAACTGCCGCAGTCGGCATCTTATCGGCCGACGCCGGCAGAAGTCCCGCATGAAGTCCAGGACAGTGGGCGGCAAATTTGCCACCCACAACAGTAGGCGGCAAAAAACACCTGCAGAGCACAGGAAAAACTCTGCCCAACTGCCAGAAGAGAAGACCAGCACGCAAAACAAGGCAACAAGCATGGTCTTGGCAGACTTATGACATCAGCTATAATGTTTTTTCACTCTTCCCAATGGGACTCCTCTTGGCTCTTTCCCTATAAATGGGCAGACTTGTTCATTTATCAAGATCTTCCCCAATTTTGTAAAAAGCACTGCTCTGCAAATTCTCCACCTGAATCAATAAAATACAGTTTTTGCCTCCATCTTGGATTGATTTGCTATGTATGTCATGGGTATTATTTGTGTTTAGTCATTATCTTCCATGCTTTCACATGTAATGCCAACAAACCAGCTATCTACAAGGCGCCAGTTCTGCAACTGAAAGGAGAAGAGCAATACTTGAGAAAGACAGGACAGAGTAAGTTGCTTGTAAGTGTGCATTCCATAGCACCTCGGTAAACCTCTGTTATGTATTTTTCATTATAGCCTCCCTGTTAGTCTTAGCAGCCTAGTTCTTCTGCCAGATGTGTAGAGTATACTTGTATTTCCCTTGATTCTGAGAGTGGATTTGGAAGGTCAACCCTTTATTTTGGTGTATCACCTCTTTTAGAGTAGGTTGTTTGTTTTCATGCATTTTCTCTCTCCCTTTTCATTCCCCCCAGTATAGCTATATATCTATATTTTGCACTACCTGGAACAAACAAGATACATCAGAGGGAACTAGCCCATACTTAGAGACTCTCCTCTCCTGCTTCGCTGTCCCACAGGCGAGAGAGGGGTTTCCATGTTGCGGGGAGAGGGCAGGAATTTCGTTCTCCTGCCACTGGGTGCACTTTCCAGCGTCAACAGTTATATTGATTGATTTGAATTCTATTTCAAAGTTTTATCTTAATTAGATCACTTTTAACAATTAATCCAAATTAGGGGAAAACAATTAGTCACAATATGTGTTTACATAATACCCTATAGGCAAAGCTCGAGAAGTATCTCACACTACGGAGATAAAGATACCATGTTACATTCAAGAAACCTTTTAAGTATTTGGTGAGGAGATTCATGTAACTTTGTAAATTATCGACGCTCTCTAAGCAATGGAAGGACTAACATGTGAGGGAGTTGTGAAACGGTGTTTATATTTTGGCCTCATTCTTAGTTTGAAATGTTAGGGCATAATTAGCCTAGATTTGAATGTTGTTTTTCATTTACATTAGGATTCGTTTGTAGAGGAAGGGATATTATACCCATATTTGACCATGTTAGCTTCTAAAAGCTTAATCTCAGGGTTGCGAACCATATGGAAAAACTTATCAAAAGGTTGATACATGTTGAACAAAACTTTGTCATTGAGAGGTTGAAGCAAATAATTGGAGGCAAAAAACTTGTAAACACTATCGATGATTTGGTAAGACATTTTTGTAAGTGTAGTTTTTAATCAAAATACATACTAACAATCTTATTTGGTCCTTGTTTTATTTGATCAAGTTGAGAAAATGTGACATTTTTACTAATGTTTATAGAAAACTCAGCTAAGAATATATCGGCCAAATCATTAAATCGACACACGGAGCCGGTGCGTAAGGTGCAAAACTAATCCAAGGCATTGTCCTTAAGACTTTTAGGAAATAGCCTGGTCATCAATAAATCATTATGAAGCAAATAAATATTGAATTTTATGTAAAAGATCACATTTGTCATTATATTATTCAAATTTAGGCACTATAGAACTAATAGGAAAAGGGTGAGGGATGACCTAATGAGAAAATAAGTTGTGTAATATATCTTGAGAAGTGACCACATGGTTAGGATTTTGAGATCCTTGGATGTGTTCCTAATTTGAGCTTACATATATTGAATAGATTGTTGGGAGTAAGCATCCTTAGATGTAGTTGCAGGTGTTAACATTGGAAAGGATAGAGGCTTTTGTATTTTGACTATAACCAAGATTGAAATATAAAGCAATAAAATTAGGTTGAGATGGCACATTAGTTATATAAGGTATAAAATATGTAGTCGATTGTGTAGGAATAGGAATGTTAACCTGAAGAGTAATATTAGGTGGAGGCATTGGAGCATGAGTGGAAGCACTAGCCACACCACCAAATGTAGAAGTAAATCATCCATCAAGCGGATTAAGAACAATCAAATGATCATTAGTAAAAATCTCAAATGTAGATTCATTAGCCATTATTCTTCTTTTTTATTCTTTAGAAACAACATAAACCATAACATCAATTTCTTAGGGACAATCTCAAGACAATTTTCAAAATTAGCATCAGACATCTGAGTTGGCCTAAGGGTAAAGAACATGTGTTCCTAGAAGGGAGGTCACAGGTTCAAATCCTGCAGGGGGTAGGCATTGCACGCCTCATATTCGTAGCACAGTAAGGTGCCTCCCCACGATGGGAGTATGAGGTGGTCCCATATGCTGGACATGCCTTGTAGACCATAACCAAGGCATTAATTGGCATCGTGGATCTTAAAAACTATATTATTATTATTATTATTATTATTATTATAATTATTATTATTATTTATTGATATAAGGATTGGCACTACAAGCATTAATATCGTTATCATAAGTATTTCATTCACATCATTGTCAAAAGAGGCACAATCATGGAAAGGCATGCAATCTAAAGTATATTTATATTTACCATTGATATTTTGATCATTTACATTATCAATAATAGAAGAAAGAATTTCATAAACAAGTAGAACTTTTTATTTAAATAAGCACGAATACCAAATAGAAAAAAATGAAATAAAGCACCAATAGCACCACTCAATATAGCGCTTCGCCTAGTAGGGTTGGTAGATATAGCCTTCCTAACGAACATAAGATGTGAATATAAGAAACATGAAAGAAGCTAGGGTTATTTATATGGTAATGAAAAAACACATAAATTTGAAAATTAGATCCGATAGATGAGAAATAAGAACTCACACCCTGGAGGGATAAAAACTAGAAAACCCTAAGGTTGACAATGGTTGAAGAGTGGAAAGGTTCACCACAATCTGAAATTTAGATTTGAGAGGTGAGTGGACACAAACATGTATGGGTAAGATGGAACTACAACTACAATCAATACTAAATAATAAATTCAAAAAATAGACCCTAGGGGAAAGAGGTTTGTGAAATCTTTGGTTGGATGATCGAAAGATCAAGTTCACCAATATATTTACTCAATTCAAAATTTAATGGGGAATTAATCACCAAGTAAAAGAGGTAAATCTAGGGCACAATGAAGATTTAAATTAATGAAATAATAAATGATCATCAGATATAAGCTATAACCTAAATATGGAATAACAATACAATGAAATGATTGAACAAGTAATGGAAATGAAAGAGAAAGAGGACACTAAAAACAAATACACCTGGTAAATTAATTTTGAATTATGCAACTAAGGCAAGCTTATGGAAGTGACAGCACTACAACTTTGGGTATTCAATTACAATCTACAACTAAATCAAAATCGGTAGAGTTGATTGTGTCCAAGTAAGAATCAGGGAAGGGTTTATTTTGTCGTCCACACAAGAGTGTCACTTTGGTCCTAGTAAATTAATTTTGAATTCTGCAACTACGGCAAGCTTATGGAAGTGACAGCACTGCAACTTTGGGTATTCGATTACAATCTACAACTAAATCAAAATCGGTAGAGTTGATTGTGTCCAAGTAAGAATCGGGGAAGGGTTTATTTTGTCGTCCACACAAGAGTGTCACTTTGGTAAGTGGTAAAATTATGTGCAACTATATAGAGGGTAATTTTTATTGACTAGGGTTAAAGGGTTTTGGTGAACTGAAGCCATGAACCGGCCAACACTTTTAAAACCAAAGCTATGAACCAGACAAAGAGAGATTTTGAAGTTTTACAAACATAACAGTGCAACCAAATGGAACCAAGAAAGAGTACCCATTCAACACCCAAAAGAACACGAAGAGAAGCAAAAAATGAAGTGCAAAAAGATTTTGAAGGCTCCCTTAACCTCAACATAGGAACAAAACACTAGAAACTCTTAAAGAGGAGATGAACAATTACGTGCAATCACACAAGGGCAATTTTTATTTATAACTTTAACACTGATATACTAGTAAAATTTGGGGTCCCAAGAAAAAAAGGGGTGGTGGTGAATTCCTAAAATAAGGGGTCTTTTCATAACATTTTGGTTGCATGTGTTTTGACAATTTTATAGCATCTTACCATGCATAGCATCTAAAAGAGGGAATTACAAAACATGCATCAAAGAAGATACAATGAAGAAGACAACACTTATAATTATTACCAAATAGTGAAGCAAAACCATAGTGACAAAACCAAAATGAAACTCCTTTTGTTGTAGTATCAAGCCAAGCATTTAGGGCATATGAAAATACTGCTTGTTTTTACTTGCCAAATTATCCTTCACGTGCAAGTGATCTGAGCCAAATTCAAGATAAAAATTTGTTTTGAGTGTACCACATTGTAATAACAAAAACTTTATCCTATATTCACATTGCAAGGGAAAAGAAAATAATTCCTCCTCCCTTGTTGGCCAAATGCAAGGTTGTAAATTATATGCTTAGCTCAGATATGCAACGGCCATGAAGTTACAATAAGGTAAATGAGAATACTCAACTCAAGAAAAATATTTTCAATCTATCATAACATATAAATAAGAAATTTAAAGAAGAAAACATGGTAGTGTAATGTCAAATGCAAGTAAAGCAATGAATCCTATTAGTATTCTCTTCTCCACTTAGATGACGTGACAAACCTTTCTTCATTCAAATTCCATGCCTCCTATTCTGACGTGACTAAGAAAAGTGACTACTCAACTTTCTAAGTTAGAAGTTAGAGAGGATTTCTATAATGCGGTATTATATCAACCAACGTGTCTCTAAAATATACTAATAAAAATATCCTCTGTACATGCTTGATTGAGCAACTTCTACTAACATTCTTTCTCAGATGAATAGATATTGCCCCCACAACTCATCTAAGCATCACAGACCGAACATAAAATTTGAAACCTACCACATTCCAATGGAGTTGGACTGTACACGTCAGATTCAGTTGTTCCCATTACAGAACCTGTTTTGATGACTTGGAAAATAAACCAAATTGTGCATAAAATATTATCATTAAGTTCTAACTGCATTTCATTTTGTACAAGTGTTTGTTGATTGAACAACACTCAATCATTTGTTCCAATAAATAGACCCTGCGATGCAAAAATAATCAAAATAAATAGAAATAATGCAGAATATACCCACAATTGCTTCAAGCAGATATACATTTAACAAGCCAGACACCAAACCACTAACAATCTTGTCCATAACATAATGTGCACATATATCATAGGTACAACAAAACCTACAATAGACTGTAAGCACTTCAAAACCTACAACAGGCTGTGAGCGCTGTAATGAAGAAAAGGGATACATATATGGAACGCTAAATACTCAAGAAGGTACAGTTAACAGCTCCTCCAAATTGAGTTGTTCCAGGTCCAACCATTTTGAAAGGCAGAAACCTCCTAAGATATACACATGCAAATTGATAGCGTCATCCAGTAAACTTCCATACAATTATTCTTATTTGTTCTTCAGAATGAAATAGTTTTTGGATAACTTATCTCAAAGAGGAACCAACCCTGTCAAGAAAATATACAACTAGTCAATTCCTAGCTCCCCAATCGTCAGCTGATTTAGCCATTTAGGCAATAATCAACAATAAAAACAAATAATTATGCACTACAGGCATTCATTACAAACTAAAACCTCTAAATTAATTAGCTGCAGATATGTTAGGCAATACATAGAGTAAAACCTAATATAAAAAACTTCTTCATTCCCCAGCATCTCAAGCCTAACATTTTGCTTCTTTGCTTTTTGAGTGCTTATGTAAAATACAGCATTTCCACTAATCATTTACAAGTCCAAAATAGTGAAAGTCAACACCATGGTCCTGCCTCAATTATTCAAAAGCACCGGCAACTATGAAATCAGGTTTAATAAAATCTACAAGGGTTAGAAACCAATCAAGATGATGCATTGCAAGTAGCTGTTAGATTAGAAATGTTACACAATATGAACACGCAACAGAAAAATAATATGAATAGCAATAACATCGGAAGTTCACTGCAGAGTCTAAAATATACAACACCCTTGTGAATGACTTTACTATTTAGTATATATTCTTTAGTGTGTAACAAGCTAAAATGTTTCAACTATGGTAAATGCATATTTGACAAATATGCTTCCTTCAATCTCTTCCTTACGTGCTACCCCAATCCATTTCTTGTCTCGGCTATACTAACTAATCCTAGAGATAATTAAATGCAACTAATCCAGACAATGACTCGGGGCCACTCCATAAGGGTAATGGTTTATTTTCAAAAAATTGCAATTTTCGAAAATAAATCAACACAATGTAAATGGCAGTTTAGGAGGCCTTCCAGAGTGTTTTCGGAGCTCGGAAAAACCTCAATAAACTGCTAAAGCTGTGTGAACTTCTAGATCATGAGCCAAGCTTTCCAGAAAAATAAACAGTTCTAAAATCAAAACATGCGCAAAAATGTTATGACCTTCTGGACAGATGGCCACCCTAGATGGCTATTATTAACAACTTTTAATTTCGTAGATCTCTTCTTCTTAGGAGTTTCACTTTTCACATGCCCATGCATGTGGAAATGATATTATTAGCTTTGTTTAGTTTTAAATAAGATTCCTATTCACATACCTATGCATGTTAAGTGGATATTATTAGCTTTGTTTAACTTTAAAGCAGTTTGCTATTATTAGTTGCCATTAGCTATAAAACAAGGGTTCGCCCTATTTTAATGTAAAGTGGATAGCAGACATCTTTTCCACAGAGATTGCTTTCATTTAAGGAGCTCTCTTGTTATCTTGCAATAAGGCTTTGTTTTGTACTCTCACAACTCTGTGTCAATTCAATAGAGAAGAGTTTGCTTTATTATAATACACTATTTCCTAAAAGTCGGTGTGTTGTCCCCCGAAATGAATACTCAGTCTGGATCAGCAACTCCTGTGATGTCTATTACTCATGAATCACTTGAATTTCTAGTGTACATAAAATTTTGCAAGGCTATGTGAAATGGTTAAGTACATTTCAAGAGGAACATAACAGAAGCCTTGCAAATTATATGAAGTCTTGTAAACATCATGTAGACATTTTGGCCGTTGCACATGATATCAAATCATAATATAAGAATACAATCCCTCGTATGCAGGAAGGAACACATGATACGAGATGTGGCAAGCAGCAGAGCAGACAATACTTACATAGCTAAACATTGTAAGTCTTTGGCTACAAAAAATAAATTAAATTGTGTGCGCCACATACCTTTTGTTTCTGGTAAAAAGGCGTCGAATATTTGGGATAATCTGCTTCTTTTTCTTCTTTGAAGAGAAAGATCCTGACCACAAACTTTCTTGCATTTCTGATAGATCATTCCCATTCAGCTCCTTAACTAAAGGTTCGGAATTTAAGATTTTGCTTTCTACAAAGGACACTGGAATATTTTCTTTCCCAGATATTAGGAAGTCGGATGTTGTCCTACGAGGTGTAGCCTTATTCTGTTGTTCATGATCTCTCCATCTTACTAGCTCACCTTCAATTGCTCTTTTAGCTGCTGTTGCTATCTCTGCCTTTTGTAATTCTTGTTGTTGTTCTGACTTGAGATCTTCAATCTCTTGATTTGCCAATTCTAGTTTCATCGATATTTCTTGTTCACCTGCTTTTATTGCATCTATTTGGGCCACGACAGCAGCCACCTTCTTATCTGCAAGCCTGTCAGCTTCCTCTACTTTCCTGCCGAGGGCATCAAATTCAGAGAGTGAGATTGTAATCCCAGCACCGAATTCTGAATTAGAAGCTCGAGCAGTATTTGCTCTTCCAGATAAATCATTTATTTGTTTGACAGCTATAGCCTCAGCAGCTTTTGCTTCTACAAGTTCTGTATGTGTAGCTTCCAATCTACTATTTATGGTAACTGTCTCTGTTTTTGACTGCTCAATTTCCACTTTTGCTTTACGTGCTTTCTCAACCATAGATTCAGCATCCTTCTTAGCCTCTTCAGCTTCTGCAATAAGGTTTTGAATAGTTTGAGAAAGGTAAGAAGCGCCATCTTTCACCTTTGCTTCAGCTGCAATTGCAGCCTCCAATTTAAATCTTGCTCTATGTAGTTCAGAATTCAGATCAGCTGCTTTTGCTTCAGCTTGTGCCTCTATCTCATTTAGTTCAGCCAACTCAATCTTTTTTCTCTCCAGCTCTGCTTTTAGGGAATCCATAGAAGCCCTCAGAGCACATCCTTCTTCAATTACCTTCTTCAGATACCCTTTTTCCTTTGCAAGCTCAAAATTTATTGATTTCAATAAAGAAAGAGCATCAGATTCTTGTTTATTTGTATTCTCAATCTCTTTGATCACCTTTTTAAGCTTTTCAATAGGATGGAAAGCATCATGACAAATCTTGGACTCTGTCTCTTTTGCTAGATTAAGTTCATTTTTCAAACTCTCCACCTCAGCTGTTGTGGAAGCCAGTTCTTTTTCCAAATTCTTTGCATTAACAAGATCTAGCGTAAATACCATAATCTGCTTTCTAATTTGTTCTACAACTACAGATGCTTTCTGTGTGTCACCTTCCCTTTCACTTCCAATCAAAATTTTTTCTGTGTCTGCTTCCTTGCAAGCCATTTTAACAAGAATATGAATTTTCTGAGCTTCATTAATCTCCTTAGTAAGCTCCTCAGCCATGAGTGAATTTATTTTCATTTTAGAGATTGCATCTTCTGCCTGTTTACCTGCAAATGCCTTGGCTTCAAGGCAAGTTTGAAACTCTTGTTTCAGCTTTCGTAGGTCCTGTTTAGCAGCTTCCAACTCATCTGTCGCTGCCATGTGGTCATTTCTTGCAGCAGTAAGCTTTGATTTCCAATCTATAGTTCTGTAATTAGAAACTTCAGCATTTGAAGTTTCTAGTTCTTTTGCACGAAGCCTGGCAATTTCAGAAGCATTGTTGGCCTTTTTACTTGATTCTGTTGCATTCTCCAACTTGAGAGACAAACCTTCAGCATCTTTCTTAGCCTCTGCCAGCTCAACCTGTACTTGAAGATTCATTGCCTCGACAGCCTTTAGCTGTTCCCTGAGCTTAATTAATTCTTTCTGAAGAATATGCAGCTGTGTTTCCTTAGATATTTGACCCTGGAAACAACAAAGAAGAGCTTCAAAAAATCAAAACCAACAGAAAAGATAAGCTAATTTTAAGTTTTGATTGAAATCTTCTTTTTTAGTTGAGCAAATTTAACAAAACAACCTATTCATAAAACAACATTTTAAATAAACCAAACATAAAAAAACATGTGAACAAAATTCCCATTCCACCTTTTCAGCTGGAATTTCCATATTTTTCTTGTAAATCTTATCTTCAATTCCCCTCTCTCCAAACAAGCTAACAGCAGCCTTGACTGACTCAAAACGAATTCTTGTGTCAATCACGACCCTATCAACTTTATTACATGATCCATTGTGAGGTGTTGCCATGTTGTCCATCCTGCTTGTACAACCCTGCACACTCTAAAAGTCATGTCAGAATCCATTAATTGTATGCATGACACATAAAAAAGGAGCTCCCTTGCAAGAATCTACAAGTTTAGGAGGTATTGTTAACGCTACACCATGATCTTGAGACAACACAAAAATAATTGATACTTCAATCCTTTGTTAACTTTTCAAAATATTCTTGACATATAATCATGTTTCAAATGCCATTATTGATATATTGTAAGATAACTGTTTTAACTTGTTAGGATGAACGTCCCTTCCTAATTTATGCATCCACGCACCATAGAAACAAAGAGCAAAAGGGAGGACAGGGCGGAGTACAATTGAGCAGTGAACCGCTCATAAATCAAAATGATCCACAAGAACACCCTAAAAAGAAGAGAAAAATGCTTGTTATTAAAAACATTGTAAAAGGACTTTCATCTTAAATCTAAATAATCTGATTCTCAACCTATGGAGCTGTGTTTGGAACGATGAGATGTGCTGTAGATATTGATTATTCTCTCAAACAAAAATTTGTATAATCTAGTGAAAGAATACCTGTCTGCTTCTTACATTCGGGGTACTAATTATGTTCTGTTGGAGCTATATAAAGCACAATTCCAATTGAACTTTGTGGAAATTATCTCAATATTACGTCCAATTCCGTTGATAACTTGTAAGGTTTCATTCTATATCCTAAGTCGGTGAAAATTATAAATTATAAATTCAAACCTGGAAAACCCATATGCTCTCATTCGCAGACAAACAACCAATTATGCTTCAAATACAAGTAAGCAACCCGAAACCCTTGCAAACAAGGTCACTTGTGGATTTATAATAGCTGTACCCACCACCAGAAATGGTCAATTTGGTATAACACACATCTCGAATCAGAAACAGAAAACATACTAGGCATAAGAGTTTTGGGTATTAGGTTACAGGTATATACTCAAAAACCTGATACATCTCTGTAGAAGTGAAGTGATTAGAAGTGATAAATCACAATTAAGACATGAAACTGAGGAAATAATACACACAATATAAGCATACCCAACATTTCACGATTGGATATATATAAACCCAATACTCCTAAAGCCATATTATACATACATGACACGAAAACACAATAATCCTGATTGCTACACACACGAAGAGCGAAGAGAAGATGAAGCCCAGTAATGGTAATTTGATGGTGAGAGTCTGTGGTACTAAAATACCCATGACCATGCCAAGTGGGATGCTCAAGTGTAGTGTAGCAGGCGGGCTAAGAAAGTCAAGTGCGTCCAACATACCTCAAACGCAGCTCTTGCGAACTTCCATCAATCTATCCGCACGCAGAGTAAGTTGTAGACTAAATCTTTTTATTTATCTCCTTACTTTCTCTACGCTATCCGATAAAACCTGTTGACGTCTTTTCCGCCATCCCCCGACGACTAAACTCTAAATTATAAAATATAATATTAATATAAATACAAAATAAAATAGTTTTTCAGCGGTGTTATTTAATGGTATTTTACATTTCTATTGGAAATATTTCAGATTATCATATATTAACAAGGCAGCTACCTCCAATATATTAATTGGAATAAAAATTTATACCTTTAATGTATCAATTGCAATAAAAAAATGTAATATAAATCGTTTTGAGTGAGGTATTTTGTAAGGTAAGTTGTACATCAATAAGATAAAGGTTACATATTAGAAAGGTGTTATGCTTGTTGTTGAATATGGATAAGAAGTGTTGTAGTTATATAAAACTACATAATATGTAAATAAATTTATATAATAAATATATCAATTCCTTTTTCAAGGTTTTATCAGTTGTTGCTCCCATGGAAGGATCATATATGGTGGTAGGCATGTCATGATCTTTAGTCCATGCACATAATTTCTTCTACCCCTAAAGTCTAAAATGAATACAGCTTCCCAAAAATTATAAGGAGAAGAGAGTTGAAGGGAGATATATATAGAAAGGGGCAATGCACAACTACATTTGAAAATATGACCAACTGGTAATGACCTACACAACACATGACCAATAGAGGAGTTGCAACAATTTGCAAGCCAATTATAAAAATAAAATGGATCAACCTTCTTATGACATAGGATTCAGATTGAAAAAGGAATTGGCTCGAATCAAAATTTGGCTTTTGATTTTCCGAAAGAAAAGCGTTCGATTCATTAGGAAATTGCCATATAGTACATGGCGAAGAGAGATAGGAGGTTGACGTAGAAATGGTCCAAATATTCATAATGCAAGCATAGAGGAGGAAATGGTTGCTGATCCAAGTGAGCCTCAACATGTCCTTCTATGGGAAGAGTGCATACTTTATGTGGTTCCACTTGTTGAGCGTGCTGGCAGAACCTGGGGTTGCCATTCCACACACACCCGTCAATTTCCAACTCTGTGAAGGTCATCATAAATGATTCATTCCTCCTCCAACTAATCTTGGTTTTCCCACCATTGGTTTCCCAATCCTCTCCATTCTATATGGTCGCATATAATGATAAAGGTTGCCTTCGTGGCTATAAAATGCTTAATGCAATGTTGTTTTTGTGTGCTCTAATTGGGATGCCATCAACGATAAATTTGCATGCACATGCATAATAACAAGCATTCTCACTAATTTGAATTGAATTGAATTGTTGTTGTTGTTAATTGATATACTTACAAAATGTAGAATCAGCTCCACAATATGGTATAGGTGTGAAAGTGTGTTGTAGGGCTGAACTAGAAGCTGATCTTTGCTCCCTATTGTCATAGCCATTGGAAATATATATTGGTTTGCATGATGTATCTATTGCCCTCCACATTCCTAGGAATTCAATATCTCTTCTCGGTTCAGATGATTAGAATACAACTGCACAACATTAAACATTAAATTCCAAATTTCAAATTTTGTTGACAATGGAAAAGAGGGAGTAAAGAGTTATTACGTAGTAGGCTACGACTGTCCCTATAGAGTTTCTTAGTGGGATATTAATCTTAATTTCAATTTTTCCAAATAGATATGCTCTCTTGGATGCATGTGAGCTATGCTTACCTATTTTTAATACAGACATACATGACAGTGCTTTGGCAATGAAGGTACCACAAATAAAACTAAATGAAATCAGATATACATCTTGTAAATGGAAATTTGTTCATTTACAGGGCGTTTAATCCTAAAATAAAATGTTTGTGGGTGTATGTATTTCACTTTAAGGTTAGGGTTAAGAATATATAATTAGAATGGTACAAGGGTGATAATCAGATCTATAGTAGGCCAATTACATGCTAAACTCTGATATAAGCACACACTGAATTTATTATGCTAAGATAGTTTAAATATATAAAGTACAATTAGGCTACATATATAAATGACAAAGAATAGAAGTACTTAGCTTGTTTTGATGGTAATGTAGTTATGGATTTGGAATAGGCTGGAAGCAAACATGGAGATAGTTCTAGAATAGTTGTCAGATTCTAGATTTGATGCCTCTGGCTATCTAGACAGTTGTGTCAGCCTTGGATAGTTATGTTAATACTAGTGTCTGAGTCTAATGATAGTGTCTTGTACATAATATCTAGTGAAATAGGATGCAACCACTAGATGCTTCTAATTTTACTTCACCTTCACTCTGTTGCATTTAGATTTGGGTCATGGATTGTCGCTCCTTATGAAATAGTAAAACCCTAGATTTCCATCTTTAATGCGACCTTGGGGAAAAATGGGTTAGTGGGAATATAGTGTCGAACTAACCCTAATGACCCCAGTATCAAAAGACACTGCCTTCATAACCAATACTTCGAAGAAGGGCCTCAGATTGATGTAGTTCTCTCCTAGATTTTAGCTTGTGTGTGATCATGCAATGTTCATAAAGCAAGTACAACAATGACCTAGCTTGTAACTTGGAGAATCGGGCTCTTGGGCTACTCCTTTAGTACTTCAGACCTATGGATGTGTTATACCTCTGATTGGTATGGAAATAGATAATCTTTGATCAATTTGAATGCTTGATAGAGTGCTTTTGATAAGTACCTTGGTCCCTTTGGTCTTTTCTAGGTGAGGAATGAATGAGGGTTGATATTATTTTATATCAATCCCTTTGGATTAATAACTTGCATTAAAGCACTTAGGCCGACCATATAGATATGTTTCATTTGTAAATTGGATGACATTAGGGCACTAGACACTTGCATTAGGATAGGACAGTAATGTCGATGCTATTATCTACCATGAACATTAGTGTTTAAGAAATAAGAGAGCAGGTACAAGTTTTAAACTTATAGAGATGGAAGATAAGTACATTTTAAGCATTCTAGACAAGATAGAAGACATGGGTCATCAACATAAGACTGGCTAGACTAAGAGATATATGCCAAGGGGCACAACGATAGAGCAGATGTGAGGCTTGCGAAAGCAAGGCATGTGTAGAAATAAGAGAAATAACTAAAGTTTAAGTTTTCTAAGTGTACAAGACTGAGGTGATATATAATCATAAAATATCATCTACATTTCCCTCGCTCCCCCTTAATCTAGTAATTAAATTACTAGTTTAAAGGAAATGAATAAGTACCTGGGTGTGTGTGCACACATTGTCTTTGTTTGAGTTGAATTTGAGTGCTTTATTGATGACTGACTTGTATGTTGATGTAATTTCCTTGCCTATTGGAAAATTATTTTTTAAAGATGTATCATTGTAAGGCTCTAAAGCTGAGGTTAGGATAAATATAAATAAATCTTTAAAGTGCATATATCCAAGGATATATATATATATATATATATATATATATATATGAAGGCACACGCCCCCAACTTTGGAGCAAAAGTGAGTTGCCACCTAGCAATTGAGATTACCTCAACCATGCAACCCAATGATACTTATAATTTGGTGAGTTTGGATGATCAAGTCCAACCTAAAAACTTGGCAAGATTGAGTGATCTGATCACCTCGACCATACCAAAAGGTGAACCAACTACTACAGTAGATTGAGTCAATATGGTCCATAAAAGTCTATGGGGTATCAATATGTGCTATGGTTTTAGAATTTGAAGATGATTTATATTTTCTAATATTAGGCACATGTTTCATAACATATGCACCTTAGATATGTCTCATGCTAAAACTATGTATAACAATAGTACCAATTTATATAACTCTACCACAATTGTGAATTTGAATCATATAATTGTGTGCTTTGACCAATTCAGATAACTATGTAAGTGTGGAAGACATGCTTCCAAAGCATGCCCCACTATATATGGATAAATCTAAAAAATTGATATAAGTACCAATGTGGAGGACATGATTTTAAAATATGCCCCCACTATAAACTAGAGATGTCGAATAATGAATAGGTATGGAGAACATGCTTCCAAAACATGCCCCCACTGAATCTAAGTACTATGAATGTGTATAAATCATGTCCATATGACATTCTCCCACTGATTCCATAAACTGATATTAGTACCAAATATTGAATGGGTGTGGATACCATGCTTCCAAAGCATGCCCCCACTAAATCTGAGAACTATGTCAAGTGTGGAGAACATGTTTCCCAAGCATGCTCCCACTAATAATCCCCCCATTTAAGGTGAGGGAAATATAGGAACTGGTAGTTACCTCACTTCAAAAGGGTAAGACAATTATATTGTCTATGAATATAACCATGTAGCATATAGAAGGAATCATGTTTAGGTAATTGTATCATTGAAGCACATATAACCAATGTGATCACATGTAGGCCTAAGATGCATGATAAATATCATGAAAATGTCTAGATAGTAACAATACAAGATCAACAAGTAAAAAAGTGCACATACAAGAGCACACAAAAGTAAGTCAAGAGATAATGGTCCAAGGAGACCATAAACAAGGGACATGTTCAAATGCCACACAATTGAAGGGACATGACTTAGTCAAATGTCCATGAAATCAAGAATGACATATTCAAATGTCCATAAAACAAATAATGACATATGAAAATTTCAATGAAAGTATATATAGGCATGGGGCCACAAGTAAATGAGCATATTCAAATGCTTGAACAAGCAAGACAAGAGACTCAAGTAAGTGCATAAAGTAAAGCATAAGCAACCAACATAAACATGTCATGGTGGCCCATGGATCCCACATGTTAGAAAATTATGTCAAGTGTATAGCATATGAAGTACCCTCTGTAAGATATAATCATGGATAATAGGCATGTGTAAGTACATATGTAAGCTCAAACATGATAGTGTAGAGTGATCATTGAATCATATAACATGTGTGTCTCAAGATCAAATAAGTGGAAGCCCCCAATGTCCATATAACATGATTAGAGAGAAAGGCCAACATACATAATAGGAGTATATCATGTATATGTGTATGCTTGTATCACACCCAATGTAAAAGTGTGACATGTATGTGTGTGTAGGAGTATATGAGTATGTAGTTGATTTAACTTTTTAAGACTTAGTAGATGCAAATATTAGGTTGTTAAAGGGATTATAATAGTAAATCATTGTAGAAATATGCAATAAATATAGCCACTGATTTATAATAGAATTGCCTTAATTTGACTTTTCTAAAAATAACAATAAATAATGTAAACAAGTATTTAAATGGAAAATGATTGAAATAAGAGATATAGAGGTTGAAAACTGAGATAAAGGTTGATTTTAGTGTCGTATATAGGATTCAAGTGTCAAAACCCTTCCTGGATAGTATCACCCTAATTGAACAGTAATGCCTATCGACACCCAATTTTGGCCATAACTAGATTTCGATTAGACTTCAAACTGATTCCTACCAAACATTATAAATTAAGTCTAAGAATCGCTAAACATACCAAATTTGGCCATATATTATTCATCAAAGCTCATAATCATGTTGAAACATTTTTATTTAGGATATCATATCGTATGCAACAATAACCTCTCACAAATTAATCTCAAATCACCTTGTGGTATAACAACTATAAATTTGGCCTATAGATCTATTAAGTGGGGTACTTAAACAAATATTGAATCTTGAAAGAGCTAAAATGCTAATCAAAATCAATTATCTAATTAAACAAAATTAAATCTTTAGTTGAAATATCCATTTGTAATTAATGAGTATCTAAAAATAGAAATTTCAAAAATCAAAATATCAAATCCTTTAATCATTGGCTTTTTGAGTTGTCAATTTCTTTGAAAATATCTTAAAATATCTAATTTGAGAGCCATGCCTAGTAATTGAAAACCATAATTACATGACAACTATTAACTCAACTAGAATTGGTTTTAACTAACCTAAGTTTAGTTTGAATCCATTCCAAGCTTAAACTCAACCTTAACTCACCTTAGGGAGAGTTAATTCCTAAGGCTATAAATACAAGGCCATACCTCTTCATTTCTAAGCTTGGATATTGTACAGTTATTATGCAAGATTTACTCCATAAGTCTCATACAAGTAATGTTACCATGCCTAAATCTTACGCCAAGCAATCAAAGATAAAGTGCCAAGGAGAGAAGGAGCCAAACAAGCTTCATTGTCAAATACTTCTTAATGCACAAGTTGAACAAGCCATTGAACAAATCATTTGGAGCTCCAAGGAAGGTACAAGAGTTGCTTATTTTATGTTTTTGTTGTGCTTTTATTTAGTTTTGTTACCTAAGCTCTTCCTAGTGTCTAGGCTAGGAGTGTCAATGTTAGTGTGTTTATTTGAGTTTTATTTATTGGACTAACACAAGACTATCCTCCCTTCTTGGATTTCTTGTTCACATAATGGCATGCCCGGTGGGACACTGTATCCCACAAACCTTGTAATTATGTATTCATATCATTTTTTGATGATTTTTTACTTGTTTTATGTCTTAATTTCAATTTTTTATCTTTTGGCTTATACAAAAAAATTGCCCTAAAGAATGACATAATCACTCTATAGAATGATATAATAGCTCTTCAAAATGGTAGGATTGCTTATAATGGCGGGATCGCTCAAAATAGTGGGATCACTCAGAATGGCAGGATTGCTTTGCAAAATGGAGGTATTTATCAAAATGGCAAGATTGATCTAAAGAATGGTGTAATTGCTCTGTATAATGGTGAGATTGCCCTACATATCGATAAGATTGCCAGGATGTGAAGTGGCCAACTTTCAAAATCTTGTTTGGGGTCATCTGGAATCCATTTTTTATACTTTTTTTTAAAACCACATATCTTCTCCTAAATTTTTAAAATCTTCTATTAGTTTACCTTTAAGTTGAATATAATTTTTACAAAATATATAAACCCCCATTACACATTTTTTAGGACCCAAAGGCCAAAAGAAGACATTTAAAACATTCTAAATTTCAAATTTCACATTTCAAATTGGTGTTTTAAAAATATTTTTGCTTAAGTCATTTTTTGTTTTTCAAAGTTTTCAATAACAAATGTTAAGGGGCTCAAAATTTCACAACATACTTTGTTTTGGTGTTATAAAATGAACTTTCACATTAGTTACATACTCTAAGAGTTTTTCATTTTATGCATATTTTTTGAAGTATTTTGTTTAGCAAGATGAGTGACACATGTATGTTATCTCCCTGCCCCCTTTAGGTAACTTGGGTGATCAAAATGTTCATTTTTTACCTTTCTCATTTTGGTCCAAAATCATAGAAATAAAGTTTCTAAATCCCTCCCCAAGTCTTCATGATTTGGGTGACCTCAAAATGACCTTAAAGTCTTTCCACTCATCTTTATTTTTCATGCATTTTGGCTTGTGACTGGGAGTTCATTGCCTCCTCATAGGTTCTCTAGTGAAGTGTTGACCCAAGAATTCATCTCTTAGCATTGTTCAACTCCACTCCATAGTGGGGTATATAAATTGAGGGTGACCCACTGGGATACTTGTTTTGAGTGGTTAAAACAAGCTCCATTAGTAGTACTCAACCTCAGATTGTAGGGGCAACTCGAACATTACTGCACTACACTAAGTAAGAGATGGATGTAATTATTGTGAAAAGGAAAAGACCTTTTCATAACAATCTGATTGATATGGATCCAAATGATTTGATTATATCTCTAGTGTTAGCCACACTTGGAATGCAAAAATTGATAGTTTAGATAACCCCACTTTCTATAAACATATTGTTGATGCGGGGTGAGTATCCTAAAGTTCCATGTCACAGTATAAAATCTTGAGAGAAGAGGGGGCCTAAAAATTCTTAATTTTCATGCACTTTTACTTTTTGGATTAATAATTTAAATATTCTCAAGAGCAAGTATATTGATGAAATTTGGCAATACTATGCAATCTTGCCAATTTTAGGATTTAGGATGTTACACTTAGATGTTTTTGTTATTTTATCCTTTGTTTCAAGGTTTTGACTCTATCTATTTGTTTGTCATACCAAGTCAAAATGAATCTTGTGTATACATCACTCCTTTGTTTGAGGAGGCATTACACCATCCATTTAACACCATACATTTGCCTTAGTATTTTGACAAACTTTTTTATGTGTGTCACTTGTTTGAAAAGGGTGTCATTACGCTGCCCAAATCATTTCGAATATTGTGTCTTGGAGTCTTGAAACAAACTATTTATCTTATCTTTATAGTACAATAATATTATTACACTACTTAAATAATTTCAAAGAATTGCTTCCTGATGTCCTAAATTCCAAAATTGTAATCGAAACCACGTGTGCCTCTGGGATCTATGCCTAGTGTCATCATGTTATTTTTTCTTGTCTAGCTTGTTGTTTATTTTCAAAAAACCTAGTCTTCTAAGTCAATCTTGAAATTAGTCTTGACAAGTTCAAATCCAAACATTGATTGGTTTATATCTAGGCATTATGTAATTTGGGCTTGGAACATTTACCTTTCACTTTTGGGTTGTGTAACTTAGGTTAATTTATTGCTTCATTTAAAAAGCTATTTTTGTACCTAAATTTGGGTAAGTAGTCCATCTTCCATATGCCCATTATTTCATGCCTTTTTTTCAAATGATCAAGTTTATTTTAAATCCGAATGCCTATTTTGTGCCAAAGTGTTTCAAATTTTTTAGATTAACTCTCTTGCATTTTTAGACCTCATTTTTTTAAAGTCTAGCTTTTGTACCCTTTCCAGAAGACCTAGCAAATCCTTGTTTTGAGCCTAGATTTTGTGCCTTGTTTTACAAAATACCTAGAAACTTTTGTTTCTGTAGACCTAGATTAGACTTGTTTGGAACACTTTGTACCTAAGTTTAGCATTTTGATTTTTATTCATCCACTTGACCTTTTTGTGTAAGACATTTGACATTAAACATTTGATGGTAGATTATTTTATACCAAATTTTAGCTTAGACCTATTAGCTACCCAGGTTGCACCCTTGTTGAAGTAGGACTGTTCAAACCCTCCTCAAACCTAGACTAACATTAGACTCACCTATCGGCTATGGGATACCTAAAGTTTAGGTTAAACCTTTAGTTTTGATGGGGATAACTCCCTTGATTTATGACTTGAATGCTCTCTCTCTCTAAGACCTAATCGTATTGGGATGGAAAGGGATAAGGATGAAAACTTATAAAATAAACTACACTAAAGTGGTGATCCACCAATGATTGAAGATCCTCTCTTAGTTTGTCCTTTGAACACACTTATAAACCTAATGAAATAAACAACCAATTAGACCTCTTAATGAATTTTATACATGAATGTTTCATGTGAAGTTCAATTGAGAGTTCTACAACTTGAAGGATGAGAACCTAGATCTACATAAGACACTATTAGTTCATAACTCTTCAAGAACAACTCTACTTACAAACACTTCACACAATCTACATAGTATGAAAACATGAAATTAGGTACATGAAAGGACTTATAAAAGATAAAGACATTTATACATTCTGTAAATCAACTCTCACAAGGCACACTAACATCCAAACATGAAGTCTGCAATTGTTCTATTGATTCAAAGAGACAAGGTACAATTTTGGTAGAGATTTTCTACACCTAGCCAAGAGATGATAAAAAAGAGCTTAATGCCTACTTAAAATAGAGTGTTTGAGAGAGAAGAGAGAAGATTATAGGCATAGGATAGGCCATAAATGAGACCAAGGGGGCACATGACAATTAAGCAGTCACAATCCCTCCCTCCATGCATTGACACTTCTTCAATGGATCTATTTTGGCATTGAGGTGAGGTATGGGGTTGTAATTCCTCTATTTAAATTAATAAAAGGCCTTGACCATGCTCAAAATAGGCCAATATTCTCTCTTTTGATAGTAAGGCATACATGGGGTGTTATTAGGCATCCAAGAGGTGTTGAGCAACCTCTCCTTCAATATACATGTTGACTTGACATTTAATGTGTCTCTATCCCTTCATAGTGGCCTTCAATATGGAATGTGCTCACCTAAATCATAGTTAAAAATGACTCAAGGTATGCCATTAATGTTATCATGTCATTTTATGCCCACTAGACCCTTCCATTAACTGATTAAATAGGTCTCATTTGCAAGTTCTTCATTTTCTACATATTCATTGTTTGGAGGATTTCAATAATTGAACCAAACCTTCAAGTCATTTATGAAGATTGAAATCCTCTTTGACTAACCCTTTTCATCAACACATAGATCTTTCTCATCTTTCACCTGTAACTCATCTATCTTGCAAGACTAGGCCTCTTAGACCAATTCATATACTAGCTACTTAGGAGGATCTAATAGAGACACTTACAGTAGATCCATGGATAATTATGGTATTGGAGTATAATAAGTCTTGAACTTACTATTCCCATATTTTAAAACTCCTGGTTGGGCTCTGTAACCCATTTTACACTCAAAACTCTATAAACTTACACTTTATGAAGGTGACCGTATAACCTTCATACAATCAAGTGCCATAGTCATGAGCTTCTCTAAATTGGAAACACATTCCAGGTTTTGGTCAAGTAGTTCTTGAGTATTTGAATGCCTCTTTCACTAAACCTTTCTAGTCAAGTCCCTATTAGGGTTTAAGGAGGGTTTAATAATGATTCAGGGTCTTAGTGATGGTTCATAGAGACTAGAGATTGAATCTTTGAACCAATTACACAAAATGCATGCCAATAGACCTCTCAACCTCCCATAAAGTGTTTGGCTCCCCATGCATAACATCTATATAGTTGTGAGCATTTGAAGATGTTCCTTGGGTGAGAAACATGCTTCTTGAGTATTTTCTAGGTGTCTACAGGTAAAATGACCAACTATATGGACTTTTCCTGGTATCCAAATTATCTAAAAGGATTATAAACACTATGATGACTTTCCCCAAGAAGGTTAGAGGAATTCTAGCTTCACAAATTTCTCTCTGCTCCACTTTTTGTGACATCATCCTAGTGGAGGTGATATATTAGTCTGTCTATAGACTTGAATCTTGAGTCTTGGCATTAACCTGAGGTTGTGGGGTAATCCTACTATATACACCCTAAATTGGTCATGAAACCACATATATCATGTATTTTCACAATTCTTTCATAGGAGACTCTAATTGGAGAATATGAGCCTTGTTAACATTAGCCATGTCTTTTGTTTTACTTATCTTGGTCTTGTTTTATGCTTGAGTCACCTTTTTGCTTATTCCCAATCATCCTGAGATTTTCAAATGATCATTAAAACTTAGCCAAGTCATATTTATTATGTTAATTCCATCCCCCAGGTCTTGATCTTGTAGGATAGGATCACTAGAATTGGACTATAGCACTAGACCTTAGGGTGTCCATTTCTAGCACATTTTCGAGCCCCAATGGGTAGGTGAGCTTCATCCTTAAGTTTTTTTTGTCTTTATAATGTTGGCCAAATGCGAATAAAGTTCCCAAATATAAAATAAAGAGTCTCCTATATAAAAAACTTCACAAGGCATTATATATATAACACTTACTACTTTGACACAATACATAATTAAAAATCAATCAATAGTATAACTCAACATTTTGCATCACACATAGATTTGCATGCTTGATCAAGGAATGGCCTAGGAAAAATTTCATTCTTACATCTATGTTGTGCATTTATTATGCCCATTCCCTAAGGGATAACTATATTTGATCTGAGACCCTAGCTTGAGGTTTAATGTAGGCAACAATCAAGATAGTAGGGGTTCTAGATCATGTGATCATACTTCCCTTAACCTAATTTTTTCCCCTTATACTTTTGATGTATTTGTTATTTTATGTGTGTAGATAGACCTAAGGTTTTAAGATTGAAATGGATCTACAGTGAGCTCTATCGATATTCAACATTTGATTTTTTATATACAAGCTCACATAGGGACAACATATAAAACCCATAAAATTTAGGGCTTTGGGACAACATTAGTAGAAAAGGATTATAGCATTAGACCCCAAGGTGTCTTATTTTGGTGATCCTATCCTTTCATCAAATGAAAATTAGATCCAGGTTCTTGACATCTTCTCAATCCCATGTAGCTATTTTTAACCCCTAAATTATTTGTTTCACTCTATTTTTTTAGATAAATTTATTTCCTTAAATATGCAATTAATTTTATT
Source organism: Torreya grandis (assembly GCA_037957365.1). NCBI lineage: Eukaryota > Viridiplantae > Streptophyta > Pinopsida > Cupressales > Taxaceae > Torreya > Torreya grandis. The sequence goes on from JARHVA010003947.1 coordinate 311,994, forward strand.
AAATTGATCAAAACCTGTATTTTTACTATATTTGATTGGATTTTCCCCTTACTCCAAAGCCTTAATTGTTTAGGAACTAGACCCTAGTTTCCCAAAAATAATAAAATATTTGGTAAACCTGACTTACTTCAAACAAATCTAAAAAACTCTAGGTATACTTAGGGTTTTTCCTTCAAATTTTATGCAAAAATTTAATTTCAAAATTCTAATTTTTGTATAAATTTTTGTGAATTTATCTCATTAAAATTTATTTTAGAATTTAAATTATAGAATTAATTTTAAAAAATTCTAAAACCCCAACCCAAAACCCTAGATTTCCAAACTAGGTCCTCAAACCCCAAGCTTTCCCTCACAATTTTTAGATAATTTTTTTGGATTTTTTGCAAATTGTTTAGAGTGTCAAAAATATTTTAAAAATATATATGTTAGTAGTTATTCTTTCAAAAATTAAAATTCAAAATTGTGATTTTGTATAAATTTTTGTACATTTATCTCATTCAAATTTATTTTAAAATTTAAATTACTGTCATAATTTTCAAAAAAATTAAAACCTCAACCCAAAACCCTAGATTTCCAAAATAGATCCTCAAACCCCAAGCCTTACTGCAATTTTTAGAAAAATATTTTTTAATTTTTGCAAATTGTTTAGAGTGTCAAAAATATTTTCAAAATCTCTATGTTAGTAGTTATTTTTGCATTTATTTGCTTAATAGTACTTTTAAATATTCTCTTTGGTGAAAGAAATAAAATGGACACTAAGACACTTCTTCCCTCTCATCCCATAGATAAATTTCTAATTTTTTCTCATAATTACGACAATGAATGGACAAATTTGCAAAATTACATATTAGATAAAAATCTGGAAAATGATTTCATTTACAATGAAGATAATTACTATTGTTGTAATGAGGAATATGATGATACATGTGAAAGTGATAGTTAAGAAAAATTAGATGTTTCTTATTCTATCAAACCTATCCCTTTTATTCCTTCTTCTAAAGAAAATAATTTTTATAAATGGGAAAGATACTTTTCACCTCATTCTTCTATGCACAATGCACCAAATGAACAAATTAGTCATACACTTCCAAGTGAACATCTTATTGGTGATAATTTGATTCCATGTCAATGTCTCTCTCTCTCTCTCTCTCTCTCTCTCTCTCTCTCTACTTCTATGTTCAAAATACAACAATATAAACGCAATAAAATCAAATTGTTAATGCATAGTTTAAATGATCCATCTCATGCTCTCTCTCTCTCTCTCTCTCTCTCTCTCTCTCTCTCTCTCTCTCTCTCTCTCTCTCTCTCTCTCTCTCTCTACTTCTATGTTCAAAATACAACAATATAAATGCAATAAAATCAAATTGTTAATGCATAGTTTAAATGATCCATCTCATGCTCTCAACTCTATTTTATCAAAAGAATGTCTAAATGATAACTCTCTTACTTTTTATTCTCATATTTCAAATGAAAATAATGCATAAACTCCATCCATAGATAACATTGATGTACATAATATTCCAAATTCACATGATAATTTATTGCATATTATAAAAGAATTAAATTCTTCTCTTACACCTCTCCCTAGTGATAATAGAAGTGATAATGAGTATGATAGTGAATATTCAAATGAATATGAAAATGAGAGTGACTATGAACAATATTTCAACTATGATAATGCATGGAATAATGATGATTATTATGTTCATAGTGAAGAATAAAATGCATATCATGTTTATAACTCTTATCTCACTCATCTTAAACATAATGTACTACCAAATGTTGTTTCTAATTTTATGCATGATTCTATTTCAAATGATGCACATATTAATGATAACATTACATCCTCTACTCAATTAGAATGCGATTCACTAAAACATGCAGATACCAGTGAATCTCCCAAGCCACCCCTACTACAGTAGTACATGTTTCTCACTCTTCACCTAAAGATAATGGTAGCCCACATCTCTCTACTAAGGTCTAAGTAACCATCCCTTCAAAGGTTCAAGCGAGCACACCCCCTCTCTATGATTTAATTACTAAATGTATCATTCTCATGGATAAAATTAATGATCAAATTAAATGATTAAATGAACCAATTCAAGATGCTAATATACCATTGATGAGCCTCATAAATGCCCTATTATTGTGTCCATCTATTGTACTCATCCTGTTTGTTTACCATGCTTTTGAACACTTTTCCATATAATTTCCTACTTTTATAAACATATAGAATTATGTTTTCAAACTCTTTTGAATAGATAAAATTATGTATTAACATTAAATATATGATGATTATCTATTGCTTTAGGATACTTTTTCTATGAATGTGTTTTGAAGATATTTTGGAGAAATAGGTATATATCATAGAGCATCCTGCAACAAAAGGAATCTCATCACACAGACCATCCTGCAACCACTACATGACCAAAGCCATAGATGAATTTTTTTTTTAACTTTCTAATTGAATCATAGGAATGACTCTAAACTCTATGGATCTCAATAAGGAAGTGGTTGAAGAATGAAACATCCCTATTTGTCCTACAGTAAAGTCACAAGATTCACATCAAGAATGTCTTTAGTGAAAAGAACCAATTTTGGTTATTCCAATTCAAATGTATTCTTAGAATAGAATGTATATATTATTATTCATAAAATAATATCCTTTTTGGTATATAAATATGTAGCAACAAAGTTGAGAGAGATAGAAAATAGTATATGCTGAATTAAGCAAGTATGATTGTAACTTCATGCAGTAATTCATTGTTGCATTTTTGATTAATATGAGTGAGAAATTTTGAGTTCAATATAGAATTTTAAGAGGAAGGGTTGAAGCTAGATTTGGAAGGAGGAAGGGATCCCTTTGGAAGGATACAACAACAATACAACCCATCTAGTTAGTAAAGCATGTTATTTGATTTCCCTAAGCATTGTGTGTTTCATTTTTGAATTATGTAATTTGCATTCTTGTTTAATATTTATTTTAGGAAGCTTCCTACATATAAGAATCTATTTTACCATAATTTTTTATGTTTCATTTCAAGCATTTCACTTACTACACTTCAACATCTTAAATACAATTAGCAAAATGTCAAAATAGAGATTGAGTGTGCACATATAGTAATGTCATCCTATCAAGTCTACGTCCCTAGGTTGACATTTAAATGAGGTATAAGGTATAGATCTATAGTTACTCTCCTTATTCATTTTTATCAAGATAATTATATCTGATTATGAATCAACTGCTAGTTATTTTTGGCACCATTGTTGGGGAAGGGTGTCACACACTTGTAATCTTCAATCTTGATAGAAATTATTTCTAGATGTTTATTATTTTTACAAAATATTATTGTTTTTATAGATTAAATATTTATTGATTTCATAGTTAAAATTTTCCTTTTTGCAATTAGGGTAGTGGAAATTTAAAAAAAAAACCCATTTTACTAACCCTGTGTAGGCAGGGTGGGCAAAAAGTTTTTAAAAAAGTGGTTAACATATGTAAAGGGGACTATATAGGAATATTTTTACTTAATACATCCTAAAACAACTAAGGAACATGTAGGAATTCTTGAAGATTACTCATAGTTGTCAATAGAAGAGGTTGAGAAAGAAGAATTTTTGGCTGAATTGGTAGCACAAGTTGGAGATCTTGAAGAGGTTCATACCCTTGGAAGAGACCCACATGCACCACATTTGAGAATTCCCACCTTATCACCTCATACTTAGGAATATGAAGTTTTCTTCCCTTTGTGACCTAAATTTCTTACTAATGAGGAATTCAAAGCTATTCTTTCCCCTACAAGAAACACTAGGACAATAAAATCTTTCAATTTAGAAAGACTCTTTGTTAAGACACTAGCTAAATATTTTGAAACTTCCACACCATCCCCATTGTATAAGAAGCCATAAATTCCTAAGAAAAAAGATAAATTCTCCATCTTCTACACCTTAGGAAATTAAAAAATTGATAGAAATTTTGAGTGTTGGGTAGAAACAACCTCTTATATACCAACATAAAGTGTATTCATATGGGATCACCAGGAAGAAAACACTACCAATGAGTTTGCTACTTTTTAATTTCCTATCCTTACTCCTGATGGAAATGCATCTTTGAAAAATGTCCCTCACTCTTCCCTCCATACCTTTAAAGGAAAAACATATGAGGATCCAGATACATTTATTTTTGAGTTAAACATCTTATGCCATATCTATGATTATAATCAAGATACTCAGAAAGTCAAACTATTTCCAACAACACTCAAAGATGCAACACTTAGATGGTTCATGGGACTTGGGAAGGATGACATTTCTACTTGGGAAGAAATGAAAGAGAAGTTTTTGATGAAATATCAAGATTATTGTAGGGGCAAAAACTATAGGAGAGATGACATTTTTTGAATGATGCAAGATGATGATGAGTCACTGAAGGATTATATGGAAAGATTTTTTTTTAGTTTTCAAAAATCCAAATAAACCACAATGGATAAGGAATCAGTCAATTTGATATTCCTAAAAAAAATTATAGATGATTGTCTAGAGGCACTAAATATAATGTCTGGTGGTGATGTTTCTACACTACCATTTGATGAACTAACAATTTTATGTACGAACTACTCCAGATCAACCATGAATGAAAGTAGAGGTAGAAACCTTTCTATAGTATCTACTAGATGACTATCTAAAGGTTAAGTTAACAATATACTTTAGGATACGAAGTATGACATCATCAATCACCTAACTACCTAGCTTGATACATTACATACATGGAGAAAGTAATAAAAAACTAAGAAAGCCTTAGTCGCTTATTGTCTTGAATATAGAAATAAGAATAAAAATTACATATGTCATTCTATGAAGGCTTGGGTAGCTAGTATCACTGAGGAAAATCTTGAGATAGTAGAGTTGCATGCCATAAGAGAAGATGAGAACTAAGTGTTTTTCATGGCTCAATAGAAACTATGGGTTCAAAGACCAAGTATGCCATCAACCTCTATGTTTTCAAATTATCAATTCTCAAGTAATCCTCAATATGGTTCTTAGATGAATATACCCAATCTAAATTTTTCCCGAACAAATAAATAAGTACCCAAAAACTAGTTATGGCTGCAACATAATGGACAACAACCTCAACATGGATAATTCCAAAACCAACAATGGTTCTATCCCTCTAATCCATGGAAACAATAATGGAGAGAAAATAAAAGCTTTTCTTAGCAAATGCAATAACCAAAACAACAAGCCATAATGCCAAACACTCAGTATCCTATTCAAACCACTTAATTAGCTACCTAACCCATCCCCAATCCTACTAATAAATTGGTTCAACTGACACAATCCACTAAAATAATGCAATATCCAACATACACTTTGGATATTAATCAAGTTTAAATTCATTCAGGTCATGTTCTTCTACAACCCACCTCACCCATAATCATATAACACTTTAAACTAGCTCCACTTCATACTAATCCACAACCTCCCATAGCCAACCCTGAGCCAAGTCCATCCAAAAATAAAAATTAAACTGACAATCCTCCTTTTTTGAAGATATTGAGCATATCACATCTTAAACAAGAGCCTAAATTTGATATCTTAGGACAACTCAAGAATGTGTGCATCAAAATCCCACTCTTTCAAGTAATAAATAATGTTCCTATCTATAATAAAACTATTTGAGAGCTATGTTTGAAAAAATTGAGAAGAAAGAAGAAGGATCCTAAAATAGTCTAGGTCATTGGATAATTAGTAAATATTATATTGGGAAACATAGTTACCCAAAATATTTTGATCTGGGAAGTCATATAGTTAATATTATTCTCCACGACCAACCTATTCCCAATACTTTAATTGAGTTAGGTGCAACCATTAATGTGATGACCATGGAGACCCTACAACAACTAAAACTTACCACTATTTGTCCAACACCTACCATCCTCTAGATCACTGACAGATCAACTGTTAAGCCTAGAATAATTATTGAGGACCTTGTTATCACTGTGGATTCTTGGAAATATCTAGCAAAATTTATTGTCCTACAATCCAAGACCAATTTGGGGGATTACCCTCTCATCCTTGGTCAGCCATGGTTGGCTACCACCAATGCTTTTATTGGCTTCAGGTCAAGAAAAATTCTAATTTTCAATAGAAATGACACTAAGAAATTGGTGTGAAATCCACCAGTTTAGCCTTCCCTGAATGATGGACTAATCCCTTAGATTGATGACCTTGAAGAAGTTGTCTCTTTTTAGACTCTCTACATAATTGACTAGAGTCTAGATCTGTAGGCCCAAGAAGAAGACACTATCCTTACTGGTATCCTACAAAACACCTATCGATAGGATCATGTAGCCACCAACCTATATGACTATATACCATGACCTCTTCAGAATACCTTTCTTGAGAATGATTTTGATGAAACCACAAGAGACATTTGGGCATTACATCAATTACTTCCCCATCAATGTAGTTATGCTATTTTAATCACCAATGTAGAGACCATGCTTTCTTTAACAAAGCAAGTAGACATCTTGCCAAAAAAACCTCTCAACATCAACACTTATTTAACACCCCAGTAAAAAAGTTAGTTACTTACAATGCTGAGAAGGCACACAACAAATTTTTCCTGGTATTACCATGACATGAGAGGGATACCCCTAAATTTATACATGCATCACATTTACATTAAAGAAGAATACAAGCCTATTCACCAACCCCAAAAATAAATGAATCCTATAGTCAAAGACATTGCCAAAACTGAGTTGCAAAAACTCTTGGTGCAAGATTTGTTTATCCTATCTCGAACACCTAGTGGGTCTCTCCCCTAGTCATTCTCCCTAAAAAAGGGAAAATGGTATATTTGTGTTGACTACCAAGAGTTGAATGCTGCTACCAGGAAGGATCACTTTTCCCTTCCATTTATAAATAAAGTATTGGATATGTTAGCAGGGAAAAAGTACTTTCCTTTCCTAAATGACTATAGTGGTTATAATCAAATATGAATTACTCCATAAGACCAAAATAAAACCACTTTTACTTGCCCTTGGGGAACCTATGCCTATATTATCTTATCATTTGGTCTTCGCAATGCCCCAACAAATTTTTAATGGGCTATGTTGAGCATATTTTCTAATATCTCTCATGACTGTGTTGAAATATACATGGATGATTTCATTGTCTATGGGAAGAAATTTGAAGAAACACTCACCAACTTGGAGAAAGTTATTCAATGCTGTCAGGACCATCAATTATCTGTGAGCAATGAAAAGTGTTACATGCTTATGACTGAAGGGATTGTGTTAGAACATCACATATCCCCTACTAGAATTCAAGTTGACCTAACAAAGATAAGTATCATCAAAGGTCTACCCACATCAAAGAAGCATAAGGATGTTATAAGTTTTCTAGGACATGTTAGTTACTATAGATGATTCATCAAAGATTTTAATAAAATTGCCCCCCCTATTATTTGGATTAATTATTAAAGATGTTGAATTTACATGGATTGATGATTATAAAATTGCCTTTCAATAACTCAAATACCTATTCATAACAACTCCTATTCTAAGAGGTCCTAACTAGAATAATCTTTTTCACATTCATACAGATGCATCTGACACCACTCTAGGAGCTATCCTTGGCCAAAAATATGAATCTCTAAGTCATGTAATCTATTTTATCAACAAGAATCTTCAAGGGGCTGAACTAAACTACACTGTAATAGAGAAGGAATTTCTCATCATCATCTATGCCATCAACAAATTTCAACACTACATTATAGGTTAACAAGTATTCATCCACAACGATCATGCAATAATAAGATATTTAATGAACAAACCTATTATAATAGGCCATATAACTTGTTGGTTTCTCTTACTATAGGAATTTAATATTACCATTGTATACATACATGGTAAAGATAATGTAGTAGCATATTTTCTATCTTGATTGGAAAATGATGAGCACAGTCCTATTGTTGATGATTCTTTTCTTGATGAACATTTATTTACTATGACAATTCAATCTCCTTGGTTTGCACATATTGCTAACTATATTACTACAAGATCACTACCATAACATTTCTCACCTAGGGATAAACAACACTTGATCAAAAAGAGTAGACATTATTCTTAGATTGCAAGCTATCTCTTTATCATTAGACTAGATTTAGTTATGAGAAGGTATATTCAAGAAGATAAAGCTTATGATATTCTTAGAACTTGCCATGATAATCCCTATGGAGGTCATTTTGCTACCAAACAAAATACCATAAAAGCACTCACTACTAGATATTATTTGCCTTCTTTACATAAGGAGGCCATGATGTACATTCATAGATGTGATCAATACCAGTGTATGGGAAAGCCCACTCACTCTGATGAAATGCCATTATAGCCAAAATTGGTTCTAGAACCCTTTGACAAATAGGGACTAGATTTTATAGGTCCTATTGATCCTAACTCCAACAAAAAGGAATACATATTGGTGTGCACTGATTATGTCACCAAGTGGGTAGAGGTCAAAGCCTTAACCTATGCCTGAGATGATAAGGTAGTTGAGTTCCTCTATAAAGAAATATTCACCCACTATGTATTTCCATGAGAGCTCATCATAGACCAAGGGCTATAGTTCACATCAGACCTCACAATTGCCTTTGTAAAAAATATGAAATCAAACACTAGAAATCTACCCCCTACCATCCTCAGTCAAATGGTTAGGTGGAAGTGATAAACCAAGAACTAGAAAATTTCCTCACTAAGACTGTCATCTTGCATAAAAAAGATTGGTCAACTCATCTTCTGAAAGTAGTTTGGGCTTATAGAATCACCTGGAAAACCACAACTGGTCTCACTTCATATGAACTAGTTTATAGTAAAAAGCATGTTATAACCATTGAGTTAAACATAAGATATTAAGGATAACACTTAATTTGGGCTTAGATCTTCTCAAGCTCAACAAGATAGGATCATGCAGCTGAATGCACTTGATGAATTAAAAAAGGAAGCACTTCATCATACTAAAATAGTGCAAAGATAACATGTAAGATGGCATGACAGGAACATAAAGACTAAAAATTTATAACCAAGGGACTGGGCACACTTTTTTGACTCTAAATACAAGGATCATAAATAAAAGCTATAGTCTAGATGGCTTGGGCCTTATGAGATTGAATGAGTTTTTGACAATGGAGTTGTAAAGCTCATAACCATTGACTCTATTCAGTTCCAACTACTTGTTAATGGCCAGAAGATCAAGCTGTACAAGAAACCATTTTCTACGGAAATTCTCACTCACCAACTTTTGGAAGAACATCCATCTCTTCTTCATGAGGTAAATCAACTTATTCTTGTAGTTTAAGGGTATTTATGTCAACCCTTCTCTAATATTTTCCAAGAGTAATAAAGCTTCCTATATTCAAGAACAAGTCATTCTCAATGGGTTGGTTCAGGTTGAATAAAATCCTATCCTCTAGATTCTTATGATTTCAATTGAAGTTTAGACTAGAAAATCTAAAAAAAAATCAAAAATTCAACAATGAAAACCTTTAGCATTTCTAATGGATGTTATATCTAAAATCTAGGTCATTAGCTAATTGACATTTATTAAAAAAATTCAAAAAATTTAGTAATGAAAACCTTTGGGCATTGTTGATGGATGTTATCTCAGAAAACTAGGTCACTGACATTGTTGATGGATGTTGTCTCAGAAAACTAGGTCACTAGATGATCGACATTCATTAAAAAAAGAAAAGAAAAGGTACTAATATAATAAAAATGTTTTGTTTTCCCTTGTTTTTTCTTGCAGATTCATTCCCTTGGAGCAAAAATACATTTTTCTTCTTGCTACAAGATGAAAACTTATCACTACAGGTGAAAAACTTGCTGCTATAGGATAAAACTTATGGCTATAAGATAACATTTATTATTACAAGACACTTATCTTCCTATAGGATGTCTTCCTACATTATATCCTACACCAAGCATTTTTTCCCACTCAAATTATAGCATATACCATGATCGCCACTCCACATCATCATTTGCATTATATGAAAGGTATTTTTATAGGTAATACAATAATTATTTTATATTTATTTCTTGTCATACATTTTAATTATTTATAAAAGATGATGAGACTTAATTCTCTCAATGCACCACCGTATCCTTTCTTTATCATGCCCACTTACCATCTCTATCATTGTTGATGTGACCATTAACATAACTATTACTGCCACCCCTTACTCTTCCCATGAGTGTTTTGTGCACATCGACCTTCACCCTTCGAGGATAAGTAACATATTAAGTTAGAGGGATAATTTTTATTAATTCAAAAGATTATTTCACCTCTCAATGCAAAAGTCACAAATCATTCTACCATTTCCCAAATCCCTTGCTAAAAGTACCCAAACCTATAACTCACATAATATGGGAGGTGATTTGTTGAAACATGAACCACTAAATATTACACCCTTGACCAACAACCTACAAATCTTAGCCTTATTTTGACATATAGGATGGGTGCAGTATTTTGAGAAAATATAGTCCTTAGATGAAGGAATTATGGAGGAGTTTTACTAGTACATTGCATAATAGTTTAGCTACCATAAAAGGGATGGAAGTAAAGCTGACAAAAATAGCCATCAACAAAATAACTAGACTACCTAGAATAAGGGAAGAATGGCAAGACAAATATGATGTTGAAACTAAGAGATGAAGGTTTAGCAAAGTAAATGAATGCCTATAAACCTCAAAGCAAGGCATCATAAGGTTGTCTCTACTAGGAAGATGGGCTAATACTGCTGAGTTTATCTCCAAATATTTCATCGATGAAGGAAGGTATTCGATGTTGCATGGCATACACTTCAAGTTATTGAATCATTTATGGCATGGAGTAGAGATAAACATTCCCAACTTTTTGTTTCATATGATCACCAAGATGTTAAAGGCTTTTCAAAAAGGTAATTCTAAAGCTCTCTCCCACCATTGTCTCATCTAGTTACTTGTTAAAGACTATTTACAAAGAACTAGACCCAACATCAATTGGGAGGAATTTCTCCAAATACTAGGAAATGAAGAGAGTGGTTGAGAAAGAAATGAACTAGAAGAAGAATTAGAAGTTGAGGAGTAAAAATTAGAAGAAACCCTCCCTACAGAACCATAAGAACCTATAAAAGAAGGTATTCTTGTAGTAACACAAGAACTTGCAACAAGGTCTGAGAGAAAGAAAAAGAGGAAACTCATTCTTTGGCCTGATTTAGATGAGTCTGAGGAGAAATTCTCATCTTCTTCTAAGAAAACCAAAGTAACTCCCACTCCTCGTACATCTCATAGTTTAAAAATAAAAATGAAAAGTAAGCCTTCTTCCATTCTGTAGTAGTAAAAACCTTCCTATAGCCACACAAGAACCTATAAAAGAAGGTATTCTTGTAGTAACACAAGAACTTGCAACAAGGTCTGAGAGAAAGAAAAAGAGGAAACTCATTCTTTGGCCTGATTTAGATGAGTCTGAGGAGAAATTCTCATCTTCTTCTAAGAAAACCAAAGTAACTCCCACTCCTCGTACATCTCATAGTTTAAAAATAAAAATGAAAAGTAAGCCTTCTTCCATTATTCAAATAAAAAAATAATCTAGGGAAGAAATGATTACTAGTAAAAATGAATCTATTAAGAACAAAATAGATAAGGAAGAATATTCTCCAATATTCCATCAGGAAGAAGTAGAACAAGAGTTTAATGAGGAAACCATGTAGGAAGAACCTAAATAATTAGAGTAACCTGTTGCAGTGCAAGTATAATTTTCCACTCTTGAGCAAGCCTTACAATAAATTAAGAAATTAAGGAAGCAACTACAGGATAAATCTTGTGGAGATCTATATGCACTTGCTACAATAACTTATCAACTATAGCCCTCAACTAAGGATCATCCTACAACTAACATTCCATAACCTTCTATAGAGGTCAATCTGTAAGAGGAACCTAAAGCTGCCCCTAAGGTTAGGTATCACTCTTATTTTGCAATATCTTCTAAAATATTAAATTAGATGGATAATCAATTTGAATCTCTAAAGGAAATAGGGAAAGAAAATAGGAAATTAAAATAGTAAAATAAGTTTAAGGAAGAGAGCATCACCAAACTGAAACAAAAATTTGAAGACATGGCTGGTATAACATAAGAACTCTTTGATTGCAAGCCTCCTGTAAAAGTTTATTCAGTTTATCTTGAAGAACAATGTCACAAGTTCATATTTATGAGAATTTATTATGATGAAGTTATTGATACCCTTTCCTTATTTTCCATTTATAAAATAAGTTCATAGGAAGAACAAACACAATTATGTGAGTTTTACCTACACAATTATGCTGTTCCATATGATAGAGAATGTAATCCCAATCTATATGTTAGAGATGTTCAATTACAAGAATTTTCATCATATTTTTTAAATAAATAGAAAAGAGGAAGAGAAATAGTAGAATACAAGACAAAGGAAGATAAAATCTAGTTACTTATTAGGGGTGAATCAATGGCACCGATGTTGTATTAATTAAATATGACAATATCATGTTAAATAAAGAAGTTAGTACTTGGTTTGGATAGAAATGTGATGAGGTTCAAGATTTTTATTTAGATTTGAGAACTTATGTTGGTTCTTCAGCCAAAGATTTTTGTATTAAACACTGAAATGAGATCACTACTTCAAAAAATAAGAGGGAGCCCTATTCCCCTTTTAATTTAAATGCATCATTTAACAAGACTACAAAAATACATTCTTCTTACAGGTGACATGGGATCAAAATTACTAAACTTAAATTTCTATCCACCCCTATTCTAGTATCTTTTTCCAGACTTGCATGACAAAATCTTGGAGGATGAATCCTGAGAAGCCAAAAGTTGGTAAATATTTGAGCAGAGGTGGGGTTTTTACGCTCACGTTGCCAAGGGCATTGTAGAACTTATGGATTTTAGAATTCTTTGTGCACTAGGAATGAACAAGTATGGTGCTCAAAGTCAAGTAATATATTAAGTTGGGGGGTGTGATGAGCCTCATAAATGCCCTATTATTGTGTCTATCTATTGTACTCATCCTCCTTTTTTACCATGTTTTTGAACATTTTCCATATAGTTTCCTACTTTCATAAACTATATAACATTATGTTTTCAAACTCTTTTGAATAGTTAAAATTATGTATTGAGATTAAATATATGATGATTATCTATTTCTTTAGGATAATTTTTATATGAATGTGTTTTGAAGATGTTTTGGAGAAATAGTTATATAGCATGGAGCATCCTGCAGCAAAAGGAATCTCATCACATGGACCATCCTACAACCATTGTGTGACCAAAGCCGTGAATTTTGATTCTCTTCTAATCGAATCATAGGAATGAATCTAACCTCCATGGAGCTCAATAAGGAAGTATTTGAAGAATGAAACAACCTGGTTTGTCCTACAACAAAGTCATAAGATTCTCATGAATAATGTCTTTAGTGAAAAGAACCCATCTAGTTAGTAAAGCATGTTACTTGATTTCCCTAAGCATTGTGTGTTTCATTTATGAATTGTGTAATTTGTATTCTTGTTTAATATTTTTTTTAGGAAGCTTCCCATGTATAATCATTTATTTTACTATAGTTTTTTTATGTTTCATTTCAAGCATTTCATTTACTGCACTTCAACATATTAAATACAATTAGTAGAATATCAAATTAGAGATTGAGTGTGCACATACAGTGATGTAATCCTATCAAGTCTACATCCCTAGGTTGACATTTAAATGAGGTAGAAGGTACAGATCCATGGCTACTCTCCTTATTCATTTTGATCAAGATAAGTATATCCAATCATGAATTAGCTACTAGTCAATCATTCAAAGAGATTATTTCTTTGGTACATGTAGTTAGTGAATTAAAACACCAAGTACATCTCCTTACCTTAGAAAACAAGGCTTATAAGTCTTGGATGGATGCTAATGATTTACATGGTAACCCTCTTCTAAAGACATTCATAAAAGCTTCATTGCCTAAGAATTTATAGATACCATCATTGCCTCACTTTGATGAAATTGGAGATCCATTCGTACACCTTCAAGCCTTTTGAAAGGCTTTTCCATCTAGTGCGAGTCATTTGATTCTACTCAAGTTGTTCCAGTAGACATTAGTGGGGAAAACACATAATTGGTTCTTTCATCTACTCTCCATTGGCTCCTTGCACACATATGATGACTTAGAAGAGGCATTTATCATATATTACATAGAAAACATGGGCCCTTATGTTACATATGAGAAACTTGCCACATTACATTAGAATACTTCAAAGCCATTTAGGGATTATATCTTATGATTCAAGACTCACATGTTAAGATTGATTTATAAACTAATAGATTTAGAGAATCAACATATCTTTGTTAAGGGGCTCTACCAACCTCTCTTCAAACATTAATTATATTGAACAGAGTCCTCTTTCGAGCACTTGTGATATATAGTTCTAGATTGATCTATAAACCAATAGATTTAGAGATTCAACATATCTTTATTAAGGGGCTCTACCAACCTCTCTTCAAACATATATTATATCAAATAGAGTCCTCTTTTAAGCACTTGTGTTATATAGTTCTAGCCTTGGAAAATAAATTGGGATTGATTGAGACATATTTAATTGATTGAATTACTTTATACTTCATAGTAGTACCTCCACCTATAGCTCCTAACACTCAGCATCCACCATGTCCTAAAAAAGATATGAGATCACAACTAGAAAAGCAACCAATTAAGAATAAAGATCTAGTCTTTAGAGCACAACCTACAATATGAATTATAAATAACAACAATAAGACACCCCTATAGTTTGATTTAGAGAAGGATAGCCCATGTGTCATATAATCAACACTACTAGATAGGAGGTTAATCACATTACCTTCTACTTAACGGTGAGATCTAAATCTCTTACATAGACATCCACATCAACCCTTTTTTAACTATCATCGTATCTATGGACACATAGATAATGATTGTTATGGACTCAAGGATCATGTTAATAGATGTGTTAATAATGGCATAATAACATTCACATAGGGGGCACCAATTTCTCCTCCATCATGGATTCCTAGACCTCATTATTCTATGGCTAAGTTATCCCAAGACATTCCTTCACCAAAATCATTGATTACTCATTATGAGAGTAATGTAGATTTTAAGATAAATCCTCATAGGAGATCTCCTATTCCACATATTTAGAAGGTTTGGAAACCAATACAACAAAAGTAAACTAAATATAACACTATAGTTAGAGGAGTACATAGTGCAGTTCCATATATATATCCAACACATTCACAAGCATCATAGTAGAGTAGCACTCTAGAGACATACTCACTATGACCAAGTTTTTTGGGTCATATCTCACATAATAACTTGCTACGGTTAAGATTAGATGAACCCACATCATAGAGTATTGATCTAGAGAGATATTCACTATGACTGAGCTTTTAGGGACCCATTTCATGTAATAACCCACTATGATTGAGATTAGACAAGCCCTCATCATAGGTTACAGTTCCATCTCGATCTATTAATCAGTCATATACATCACAACAGAGACCACCAAGTATTATTTCACGTAACAATCCACTATAATTGTAGATAGATGAGCCTTCTTCATAGCACATAGTTTTAGTTGCACATCTAATAAGGTTACATTGGGTAGTCTCCATGCACATCTATAGTCAATACATAGCAAATAATATCAAATATAGTTCATATTCCTACACAACATGAGCAGTATGGGCACTTTTTCAATTGGTCATCAGGGTTCAAATAGTGATACAACAAACATTCATACTAGTATCAATTTATAGCTTCACTTAGCAAGGCAATGATGGATCTAAAGGACCAACGTTAGTATTATTGAGCCACTCTTGGGGAAGTGATATGTAAAATGTGCTTTCTTACATCCCCTTCTACTAGTAACTAACATTTCTAATTCTCAGTAACTACCCCTAGTCAAGCCAAATTATCTAAATATCGACCTTACTAATGTCCTATTTTTCTAATCTTAAACCAATTCACTTTATTAAAATAATTAACCAATTACAAAACCAACAAATTTTTTACTCACATATGATTACAAATCAAACCTAACATCACACTTGAACATATCATGAACAATCAAATCATACCCCAAAATTCCATCTTACCAAACTTATGCAACCTCAAAATCAATACCAAATCAACTATTTCTAAACAACCATTTGCAAATTAATATACCAATATATTACAAAATCCATAACATAATATGCCTGAGTCAAACTCAAAATAAATATCCATATATATATATAATAAAGTTTTCAAAACATATATATCACATCAAATATAATCAATCATGAATGGGCATCAAGCCCTCACTCTCAATCTCACTCTCTCCTCTAGTACTAGTCCCATAATCCAAACTAGCACTCGATGACCCCACAACTCCTTAAGCTACCACATGCCTTTTATGATGAATCTCTCACTCCAATAGTCAACCATGCTCCTCACACAAGTCTTTATATCACCTCTAAATATCTATGTACTCATCCATAATCCTCATAATCACTGATCCAAAATTAGGTGGGGGTATCCTATGCCTATCCAACTTAGTCCTTAGCTCATCTCTCTCTCCCACTACCCTAACATATGCAACTATCATTATAGAAACCCTATCAAATAAAAGAGCATGGACACTAGTCATAACTATTACTTACTCTATCAAACCCTCCTCCACTACATCAATAGTTACATATCATGTGAGCTATTGTAGTGTAAACTTAATGATGGTCTCCCAATACTTATCATCTCCACTTCCTACCCCAGTGTATGCTTCATCCTGAGTACTTCCCACTCTACCTACACATAAAGTAAAATACTACATTATATATATACTTTAAAATCAAACTAAATAAGCATAAAATTGTACACAATTCAAATATAATTTCTACTTACCTCCCATCATTTAGATCAACACAATATCCTCATACTCAAGAGCATCCCCTCCATCAATAAGATATAATGGAGCCTACTGATGCCTAGCCTATCATGTGGTATATGCCTCTATGCATATGAATTCATCTACATCAAGAATATCTATAGCCACATCTTGCACATCCAAATTTAATAGTGCTATCTCATCCTTAGTAGGCCTCATATGAGATTCTACCCTCGTTGGTGCCTACGCACTCCTCACCCACTCCTATACTATAGGGGGCACATCTTATGGTACCTCAAACTATCTAGTTATTTTCTCATACTAAAAGTGCTTATACACTCCAATGCAGTGGTCATGTATCCAACAACTCACCCTCATATATCATAGCTATACTCCATATTTAACCCACCCAAAAAATCCCCTATAGAGCCTCCATATGATATCACAAGCCATCAATCTATCTAAAACTCATCTATAATAATATATCCCAAGAGACTGAATAGCCAATGTACTCATTCAATTCTCCCCAAATGGCTGTAGAGGTTCCCACTCTAGCCTAGGTAATCTAATCATTCACACCAGTTCTATGTGCTCATAATCCTAATAATGCAATAAAGTAATTGCACTCACACTACCACTAAATGATTCCTGTGTAAACCTATAAATATCCCTATATAGGTGGGCAATCATAGTCCTACCCCATGAGAACATAGTACTATATACACCCAAATTTCACATTAGCCTATGCATCCTATATGCAATCAACACTTCACTCCCATCCATAACAACAAACAAGTCAAACAACATAACCAACTATTTTCATAGGCACAAAAAACTAGATTGTACTATAATTGATAGTAACACATTACTATCACTACCTCTCTGATGCATGATCAATAGAATCCACACCCATGTCATCCTATAATATCACCCACCATCCACTAACTGATAAATGCAAAATGTGATGCACATCCTCTAGAGTCATAATATATTCCCTATAGGAAGCCAAAAAGTACATGTATCTACATTCCACCTCTCAAATAAGGCAATAATTAAATACCTATCCCATTACATAGTGCCTAGGTCATATACAGGACCTAACCTTGCCCTATCCATGATAAGTCTCTCATCAGTAGACAATGGTAATAGCCACAATGTCTCCATAACCTGACCCCTATAAAACTCTCTCAGCTATACCTCACCCTAAAAAAACCAAAAAACAACATATATATCAATCCAAAATGCTAAATAACTAGCTAATCAAAATCAACAACACATAACCAAACAACATCTTAGAAAATCCTACCTCTAAGACAACAGTGTTGGGTATAGGATAACAACACTAGATAGGAGTGCTAGAACCTGGACAACACTGAACTCTAGACATGAGTATTGGAACTATTAAAAATTGTACTAGAATATTTTAAAAAACTCAAAAAGTACCAAAATAAGCTTCAAAATAGATAAAAATCAAGCATTAATCTTACCCACTAGGCTAACATCACCACCAACCTCAACTTGGGTTCTCAACTACTCAAACTGGGTCATGGTAGGTGTTTGTCTCCTTAGCATGTCTCTCACTCCAGAGCTCAAGATCTCAACCTAGTCAATGCACAAATGAATGAAGAATCAATCCAATTTTCCTATATCAAATAACTTTTTCATTCAAAGTAAAATACTATTTTGCCCATAACTAGAACCTCGTAATTCTATTTTGTAAACCATTTTCTTCCAAAAAATCATGACAATGGTACCTTCAACATCATGCAAGATTTGATCTATTACTACCTCATTTATATACTATGGCATACCCATCTCTATACCTATCTTATACCTAGACACACACCTTGGTCCTCACCAATCAAAACTTGTTCCACTTTCCACAACCTAGTCTAATCAATCAAACGACCTTTCAATCTCTACATAATGTACCAACCTTGTCTCTATTTTTATGCCACTATTTATCACTTTTAGCTCAAAATCCTCTATCATAGATTTCATCCCTCTCCCAAAAAGGGGGGAATTATTCCTAATATTCCTATTTCTACACCTACCCAACATGTCCATCCACTCTCATAAGTGGATACACCATGGTTCACACACATCCAATAGTTAGATTATCAGATTCAGCTCAGATTGATCAAAATAAATAGTGATTTAGATCATATGGGTCACTTATATTCACTCAAGACATTTAAAGGGATATACCTTCAACTTACAAGCACACAAACTATTCAGATACAATGGTTCAGACCATATGGATCCATAGTGATTTTTGCTTATAGGCACACAAACTATTTAGATATAATGGTTCAAACCATATGGATCCACAGTGATTTCTGATTACAGATACATATAATATTTAGATATAGTGGCTTAGATTATATGTATTCATAGTGACCTTGACACAAATTCAGACTTAGATACCAGATTTGGGGGTATGTACATTACTACATCTCTCACACATACAATTTCATACAATATGACATAGTTATAGGATCAAATAACAAATTATAAACATAAGTGTAAAGCATAGTATTTTGATCTCTAGTTTTGCACATGAGGCATGGCATAATAGGTAATATCACATGTGGTTATACATATTATCAGATTATACATATGCATCATTCACATACCATATTTGGGGGCATGGTACAAATGTTCATATTCTTCATCATCCCAGATTATATAGATGGAATGGCAAGACATGCCATTCTCTTCTTACACATTGACTAGGGTTTTAGATTATACCCAGTTGTACCTAAGTTGGACTATATGTCCATTTGAAGTGGTTGGTCCATTATATTACCTAGACCCAGACTATATGAATTTGTACAAGATAGAGGATAGACATTGGTTTTGGGCCTCCGAGCATTTCTCAATTCCAATCTAGATATTCAGAGTGGGGGCATGATAGATTTTTCCCTTCATAGTATACATATTCTATACACACATTCTAGATTACATGGGTTTATGTGGGATAGAGGACAAACATTGGTTTTTGGTCTTTGATCATTCCTCATCTTTAATCAGATTCATCATAGGGGGAAAGCATTTCCCTCCTTATCCATGCTACATGAATTACACTTTTAGATTCAGTATAGGGGGCATCTATTTTAGGGATTCTTTCTTTCTCTAGGAACTATTCGACTATCCACCCACTTCCCTAGCTAGGAAGTGAGTTGGAGCCTTTGTAGTAAATTTATCTCCAAGTAAGTAGGTTCAGGTATGCATTATATTTTTCTTTATTTTACTCTAGTACTTCATTTCATTGCATCACTAAAATAAAAGGGGGTAAATGTATACACCCTAAATTGGTCAAGCAACCACACATATCATGTCTTTCATAGTCCTTTCATAGGAGACTCTGACTAGAGAATATGAGCCTTGTTCACATTAGCCATGTCTTTTATTTTACTTATCTTAGTCTTGTTTCATGCTTGAGTCACCTTTTTGTTTATTCCCAGTCATCTTGAGCTTTTCAAATAGTCATTCCACCTTAGCCAAGTCATATTTTTCATGCTAATTCCATCCCCCCAAGTCTTAAGTCTGTAGGATAGGAGCACCAAAATTGGACTATAATGCTGGACCCTAAGGTGTCCATTTCTAGTGCTCCTATCTAATTGCATTTTCAAGCCCCAATGGTCAAGTTTCCTCATTTGATGAGTCCCAAGCCTTTCTTGGTTTTGTCCTTAAGTTTTGTTTGTATTTATAATATCACTAAAATGTGAATAAAGTTCCCAAATTCAAAATAAAAAGTCTCATATATAAAGGACTTCACAAGGCATTTTATATCTATCACTTATTACTTTGGCATAATACATAATTAAAAATTAGTCAATAATATAGCTTAGCATTATACATCACACATAAATTTCCATGCTTGATCAAGGAAGGGCCTTAGATAAAGTTCATTTTTACATCTATCATGCTCATTGATTATGCATGTTCCTTTAGGGAGAACTACATTTGATCTGAGACCCTAGATTGAGGGTTAATGTAGGTAATGATCAGGACAACATGGGTTCTATATCATGTGATCATACTTCCCCTAACCCAATTTTTCCCTCTTATAATTTTGATGTATTTTTTATATCATGTGTGTAGATATACCTAGGGTTTTAAGATTAAAATAGATATAAATTGAGCTCTGTTGAAATTCATCATCTAATTTTTCATATATAGGCTCACACAGGGATAACAAACAAAACCTAAAAAATTCAAGTCTTTAGGACAATGGTAGAAAATGACTATAGCACTGGACCCTAGGGTGTCTTATTTTGATGCTCTTATCCTTTCACTAAACAAAATCTAGATCTAGATTCCTGACATCTTCTTAGTCCCGTGCAGTAGTTTTCAACCCTTAAATTATTTGTTTCAATGTAATTTTCTAGATAAGTTTATTTCCTTCTATATGCAATTAATTTGATTAAATTAATCAAAGCCTATATTTTTATTATATTTGATTAGATTTTAGCCTAACTCCAAACCCTTTATTGTTTAGGAACTAGGCCCTAGTTTCCCAAAAAAAAAAAAATACCTACATTGTATTCAACCTAAACATTACCTTAGAGGTCCTATGGAATGCCAACATTGGATTGATTAGACCATTTGGCTTCTTTGAAATATACACAATCATCAACTTTAACCTCTGTGCCTATCTTCTTACTAAACCAATCATGGAGGTCACTTTGATGACTACTAAAGGACTTGTTTAAGGGATTTATAAGTCATTCTTCCATCTTATCCTTATGATGCACACAAAAATTTCCCATTTCATTGATTTAAGACTCAGACTGGTCTTCTCAGATCTTTTTTACATAATCCAACCCATAAATGTGCCAACTAATAGGTCATTATGATGATAAAAAAAATTTAGGAGACCTTAAAGGTCATTTTAGGGTCAAACCACCTCATATGGATGGGTTATGGGGCAATAATCCACCATCGAGTCATTTCTAGGGTTTATGCAGTGTTTGAGGCATCCACCATCTTAAGGATAGTTCATAGCATAAATATGTCCAAACTAGTACCAATTTATATGAAGCTATATTGAATTGACCTCTTGATTTTTCATTTATAGACTATGGTCCCATGCAAAGGGTGTGTAGAGATAAGAGCATTAGAAGGTGGCACTCAGGTTGTTTGTAGACCAATTATGAAGGTTATTTTATTAAGGATCATTCATAGATGTTAGGATCCCAATGAAAACAAATACTTAATGGATATTTAGTCCATAGGTATGCTTAAATTTACCTAAGATATTTGGGCCTGAGTATCTATGTGATAAAGTGTGTGAACACTTGAAGTTGGGCTTTGAGTTGACTATGTACAAGTTTGAGTGGTTCAAGTAGGGTTTTAAAGTTAATCAAGCATTTTATTTTATTTTCTCAAAATGAAAACTTATTTTTAGGGTCTAAAACATCCTCACACAACCTACATTATCTATCAAACTTGTTTTAAGAGTTAGGAGATGCTTTAAGATGACAATAGGGTTTGAGATTAGGCTTAAGGCCTACCTAATTTGTTCTACCTTCAAGGGCACTTCACTATAAATATAAAGGTTAATGCCTTATGAGGAGTTATAAGGACCTTTAACATCATTCTTAACTTATCCAAAACCATAGGTAGATCTAAATCTACTTGTAGACCTTTTAAGGCAAACATTCACTCACCTACCCCTATAATTGACTGTCACAGATTAGGCTAGGTATGAGACAAAATAGTGGGTATACCCACTTTTTTATAGAAAATTAAAACATGGATAGATTAAAATGGTAATGATGACCATTTTTACTAAATTTTAAGGATTTTCCATGCCTACAGAGGCATTAAACAATCATTTTTCTTAGACTAGTAGTGGGTTGCCTACTGACTGAGTGGTTAGGCATGTAAATTCTGAGTATGGTCTTCCCATTTTATTTTATTAGATTATCATGGTGATATGGTGTCAAATATGTGTATTAAATCTATGAAAATTCTTATATGGTTATTTACAACATTTTTTCCCTTACATACTATCCCCTTTCTCAAGCTTAGGGTTCATGCCTAAGTAGGCATGTGTAATATCAAGTCTGTGTTGACTATGTTTTTCCTCCTTGGATGTGATGTTCAATAGATTTTTAATATTTATTAGTGAAAAAACTACTTCTATAATATTATTTTTATCTCTTTACCATAATCAAAATATGGTCTTCTATATGCATCAACACTACTGTAGGTATAAACTCACATATGCTAATTGTGTCAGGGGTTTGAGTATCATGCTTATATGAGAGAAGAGTGTCTACAGTCACTTGAAGATATTGTATGAAAATTACATCTTAATTAATGTCTTTGGGATGTACACCATCTTATTTTCACACCACTCTTAATACTTATGAGTGGCCCACATAGTGTTCTTGAAGACTCTGCTACAGTAGGCCCAAGTGATTGGCTATAGGTGGTTATTTACATTCTCAATTAGATGTATGACCCATATATGTCAAACCTTCCATGATTTAATTGATCTTGAGGTTTCCTAGGGGTATTTAGTTTTGTTATAATGCTATATACTTATAATGAAGGATGGATGAATGGAGGAGAGTGATGATGGAGTGACATGGGGTGTAAAACATGAAGACATGGCTAAAACACAGTGTGAAGATAGTGGGAAATAATATGAAATGGTAAGGTATGAAAATGACATGGATTGAAGCATAAAAAACCTTATAATGAAACCAACATACACCTTAAAGACCCTAACACATATAATCATGCAAAAACACCACCTTGGAGGCATAAAAATGACACACAATCAAACAATGGAACATAGGAATCTTTAATGAACCTTAATATTAGAAAAAACCATAATCTCTGCTAAAAAATGATTGTGTGGTTATAGATGCAAGGAGGGTGGTTTTTGGGTTTATGAGATTGCCATAGAAGCTAGGTAAGTTTCTCATAAGGATATGATGATAACCCACTATGAATTTAACACTCTATTTCAAGTCTTTTACTATGTTTGAAGGATTTGAAGGTGTTATTGAGTAAGACACAGTACCACTGCTTAGTGAACTATAAATACGTATGAACCCTTCATTTAAGATACATTTTGAGATAAACAAGAGGATAATGGACCTAAAACTTGGGAAAAGAGGCATGAGGAACCTTGAAACACTCCACCAACTCTTTAACTTAGTCAACACCTTTTGATGAAGGCACTCAACCTCTATTCATTACATAGATCTGCCTATAGATTACACATTGTGCCAGTCTTGAAGGTTTTTTGGTTACATAAGCTCACACATGTGGGTCAATAACTAAAAATGACATGTTCCTTTAAGACTTGAAGAAATAGGCTCAACTAGTAGTTTCACCAAACAAGCTAAGAATCTATGAAAACTATTCTATTCTACTTAGCCTGTGCAAACAAGGATGGCATATATATTCATTAAGTTATTAAGGAATATTCATACATATCATGAGATTAATCCAAAAACAAATTCCAATGGTTGGAAGGTGACTGAGTGTACTTTCCCTAGCTAAGATCATGAGCCTCCATTCTCTCTCCTTTGTATAGTAGAGCATAAACCTGAGGATATATTCAAGTCTACCACTGAGCTTGAGGAGAAGGTAGGCCAATTTTGAGATAACTTTGCACTAAAACACTCTAATTTCTCTCCCACTTTCCACTACTGACCTCCCTTTATAAATACCTGACTCCATTTGAGTCAGTCTGTATTGTAGGATCTGTACCATCTAAGAAACCTCTGCAACCTACAATTTCTCTACATTTCCTCTTATTTTAGATTAAAAGACATCATTAACAGGTGTTTTGGAGGAAAAATAGGGATCATGTGATATTTTTAAGTTGATATTATGAATTAGGGGAGTTGAAAAGTCACAAATTATCATGTGTGGGGCTAATTAGGTGATCCATTAATTGGGTTTATTTTTTAGATAAATCAAACAGTTTTTAAAAAATAGATACTAAAACTTTCAATTCCCTAAAATGTATAGAATTAGAATGTATAATTATAGGAATGAATTAAATTACTCAAAAAATCTTTAAATTCATTCTTGATTTTAAATTCTTGGTTTGTTTCACTTTATAAATTCCCATAATTAATTCTAGTATTCTATTAATTCATTTACAACTGAATTAAGCTGAAACCCAAAAACAACTAAAAGGAAAAATCAACACCAATATTTTAATAGAGTTCACCCATTTGGGATATGTCTTTGGATTCATAATTACAAACTGATCCATTAAAAATATGCAAATATCAACATTTTAAAACATACATCCCATAGATTATGAGAACCTATAATATGATGCTGAAACCTAACTATGAAGACTCTGATCTATTAAAAAAATGTCTTTCCTTCATCAACACCACCTGTATCTCATCTCCATGAATACGGGCATTAGATTCTCCATTAAGAGTGTTTGTAAACTCTTAAAATATGGGCATAATGATCTCAAGGAGTGTTTTACTTACAACTCCAATAATAACCTTACAACTATATACATCCCTCCATGGCCAAAGGCCTTATAAAAAAATAGAGGTAAGAAAAATTACAGAGTCATAGTTATCTCTGTGTATCAATACACAGTCACACACACACACACATATATCAATTTCTTATTTTCACTAAATAGTCCCACACACCCATATACCTCTTTTCATAACCAATGGTCTTTCAAAATGGAAGAGCTCGAGTCTCTATGTAAATATCTCATATTAGTCTTCTTTCTTGTAGTTACACACTATTCCATAGCTAATGAATTTATAAACTTGTTGATCCTTTATATGAAACCTATATGTATATATCTTATAGCATAAAAAAATAATGAAGACGTCTATGTGATAGTCTAGGTTCGAGTGCCTTGTGTCCATATACCATACACCACTGTATATCTTCCAACCATGGTCTAATGTCTTTCGATAATAGGCTATTCCCCTATCAAATTTAGGGATATGAAATAAACAATAGTCATACCATTATAATCTAAGCTCATGGCCTAAAGTTTTGACTCAATAAATAAAGGCATCCATATACTGCTCAGCTTAAACACTTACCTGCATAAATAATTTGCCTAGGACTAATGGCCTTACCAACACCAATGGCCTCAAAAGGGATATATGAAATATATGTATCCTCCCTCCATGACTATTTGACTTCATGACTCATGTCTTCCACATATAGTCATGCCTAGATAGGTTTTGGTTTGCATATGTCATAAGTTACCACCTAATACTATGCTAATTTTGACTATACTATCTTTGCCATACTCGCTCAAACCATGAAATCTCAATAGATAAATCTATTGAATGAAGATCTCCTTCAATGGTTATAAATCCATATCAACATGAAAGATAACTTCCATACCCATTCGGGACTGCATATGGAATTTAGTCCATGGTTTTCAAATGGGTGAATCACTTCTCCATTCAGAGCTGTGTATTCCTCTTCCTCTTCTAAACCATCTCTATCTAATAAATCTCATAATGTCTTTACTACTCTTCCCATAATCCAAAAATGAGATTATAATGTGGACAAAAACTATCTTATAGATCAGGGTTCGAGTCCCTAAAACTTGGAAAATCATTTTTCTTTTAAGGGATTTAATCCCACATTTGTCAGACTAGAATATAAGAAAGAATTTAAATAGCCTTCATCCACCATATAAATCATGGCTTAGGCCACTTTTAACTCACCTTCCACTTGAGTTATTATCACTGAGCATATCTTTCGATCTCATAATGTTGGTTGGAGTTTGAGCAACAACGGTGAGTTGGTTCCAGTGATAAGTTTGGAATATTCAAGCTAGCTATCTTGAACTCAATCTTAGATAGAGTAAAGTGACTTAGAATAATGACTCAAGTTAGTTGATTGATCTGGCAATGCTAATATCAAATTTGACATAAATGATAAGTGACTTGGAAGATTGTGGTGGTAGGCCATGTGGTGGCCTGAGGACCCACCATTTGGTCCTCTTGAATATCACTATGTAAAATGATCCTCTACCTTATTATTTTTTAAACATATTGACCCAAAACTTCAATAGATGATATCTAGAACATATGATATCTAATTCACACATTCCAATAAACATTATAAAGCTATCAAAGTGCTCTTTTGTTTTGAATTAGTTTTGGGAGACCTTGGAAACAATGAAAGATGATAAATCCTCCATATCCAATCTCCCCATAAAGAGGCTTTTTGTCTCCAAAATTCATAATAATCTAGCTGAATCAATAAGATCTCTATGAATTTTCTTATTTACTATTGACAATTTTTATGCACTGATTCCAAACATAAAAGAGCCAAATATGGCATATGAAGGAGTTATGAATTCAATCTATCATAATGACACAATAAAAATCTATTTTCAAAATATCAGTGAAATAAGACGTTATAAAAACTTCCCTATAAGAAGTCAACTATCCAATTGAAACTACAACCTATCACCCAAAGTAGTCATAACATCTGGTAGATTATCTCATTCCCTATACCATATAAAGGCTAATTTATTCTCCTTGATATCAACATCACACAAGGGAAATCAAATTATGCTACATATGCTTATAGGAATTGAATAAATTACACACCTGTATACTTGAATTTTTACAAACATTGCCCATCTATGGGTCTTTGAAAGTACATCAGTATGACATGAATGTCAAACATACATGTGAATGTAAAAAAATTTTATAATAAAAACATTACCTAAAATACAGTGGGACTTAAACGTATACAATGCCATGTATAAAAATGTATAACTAATTGTACATCCTAAGGTTATAACTGCATAATACACTTTGCATAATACACATAATATTTGAAAGAATAATCAAGAAAACTATAAACAGCATAATTAACTATTGTGATCCCAAAAATTGATTATAAATCATTCCCTGCACCTATCAAACTCTAATGTCAACTTAGATAATTTACATAATAAGAATTTATTTATAAACTCATAACTCTACATGTAACTATAAGCAAAATATCATATAAGGGTGAGGAGAAAACCAAGAATTTTAAACCTATCTCAAGGTTTCCTTCACCATATGACTGGTCCCTGATTCATACCTCCACAACTCATGCAACTAAGTTAGTTTCCCAAAAAGTTTATCACAATAAAAAATTGCATTTAGGAGATAAAAAATAACATCCTTCTAAACACAAGGGTTATCAAATTTCATTCCTAAATCCATGTAGTTAAGAATTCACCGAAATAGAGTTTTGAAGAGAAACTAAGCATACTAATCCATACTATACATATGCTTATCAAAACTATCTAATTAAACCATATAATAAATAAGGGTTGTTACCTCTTCATAGTTTCCACAATTGAATAGTAGGTGGTTTCATCTTATTTAAACTCTATCGTACTAAGATTTAGATGATCCATCTTCATTTTCAAAAGGATTTAAAAAAAATAATTCCAAATAGAGACATATTTTAGTCCCAAAGAAACCTTACACAAAGGATTCAACCAAAAATGTGAAAACATAGTTACATTAAAAATAATATATATATCTTAAGAAACTATGAAGTGCACCTACTAAGTATTGGTTGACATATTGTTGGTGTCTTAAAAAACTTCCTACAACTTTTAACAAAGCTGTGAAACATAAACCAACTTATGGATCAATTAACAACTCAATCCATAAAGTGCAAAAACATGTTCATTCATGAACAATGCCTTATTTGTGACTTCCATATCTTACCATGGAACTTTTCTTTTCACTTGTTCCTATAATCAAGGACATAAACATCCATAGTATGATTAGTAATCCAAAAATAAAGGCTACACAACTGGTTATCAAGGACCAAAATATTGCATCAATACAAATATGAAATTAGATCACCATCATACCTTAATCTATCATATATGTAAAAATAATAATATAACTACAACTAATTCCTTTTGGATGTGCATCATTGAAAATGCCTTGCATTTTATCTAGATGTATCCCAAGAAAGAAAGGCTAATCCTCTCATAACACCATCTCACACCTCAAGTGACAATGTTCTTTTTCATCATCCATGTTGATCTTGTAGTGCTAGTGGTTTCAAAAACTTGGCTATTAAAAGCTTGTCTTCTTCTAAAAAATTAGAATGTCTTCCAATTTTCCTTTGAACTAGTCAACCTACATAATCAAATTAATATAAGAACAATACCAAGAATCTGATATCTACAAAATCCAAAATGAAGTATATCAACAATTGAATCAAGTCATGTATCAACCTTCTCTGATACCAAATTTGATCTATAAACTGGGTTTATCTTTTAGATAAATCAAACAATTTTTGAAAAATGGATACTAAAACTCTTAATTCCCTAAAATCTATAGATTTGGAATGTAGAATTCTAGGAATGAATGAAAGTACTCAGAAACTCTTTAAATTTATTTCCACTTTTAAACACCTGATTAGTGTCACTTTATAAATTCCCATAATTAATTATAGTATTATATTAATTTATTTAAAATTGAATTAAGCTAAAACCCATAAATAACTAAAAGAAAAAATCAACACCAATCTAATAACGGAGTTCATCCATTTGGGATATGTCTCCAAGTTTGTAATTACAATTTGATCCATTAAAAAGATATAAATATCAACATTTTAAAACTTACATCCCATCGATTATGAGAACCTACAATATGATGCTAAAACCCAACCATGAAGACTTTGACCTATTTAGTAAAACATATTTCCTTTATCAACACCACTTGTATCTCATCTCCATGAATATGAACATCAAATTCTCCAATTAAGAGTGTTTATAAACTCTTAAAATATGGGCATAATGATCTCTAGGAGTGCTCTAAACTCAAATAAAACCCTACAATTATATATATCCCTCCATGGTTAAAGGCATTATAAAAAATAGAGGTAATAAAAATTACACAATCATGGTTCTCTCTGTGTATCAATACATAGTCTCTCTCTCTCTCTCTCACACACACACACACACACACACACACACACACACACACACACACACACACACACACACACACACACACACACACACACACACACACACACACACACACACACACACACACACACACACACACACACACACACACATGCGCACACACGCACACACACACGTGTGCGTGTGCACACACACACACATCAACTACATGTTTTCACTAAATAGTCCCACATACTTGTATACCTCTTTCCATAACCAATGGTATTTCAAAATGGAGGAGCTTAGGTCTCTATGTAAATATCTTATCAAAATATTCTTTCTTAAAGTTACACACTATTCCATAGCCAATGAATTTATAAAATTAGTGATACTTTATACAAAACCTATATGTACATATCCTACAATATAAAAAATAATGATGTCATATATGTGATGGGATAGGTCTGAGTGCCTTGCATTCATACACCATACGCCATTGTATATCTACCAGTCATGGTCCAATGACTTTCCACAATAGGCTATTCCCCTATTAATTTTGAGGCTATGAAATACATGGTAGTCATGTTATTATAATCAAGGCCCATGGACTAATTTTTTTACTTAATAAATGAAGACATCCATATACTACTCAGCTTAAACACTTGCCTGCATACATGATTCACCCAAGCCCAATGGCCTTACCAACACCAATGACCTCAAAAGGGATATAAAAAATAAATGTATCCTCCCTCCATGAATATTTACCTTCATGACTCATGTCTTCCACATACATTCACGCTTAACAGGCTTAGGTCTGCATATGTCATAAGTCACCACCTAATATTGTGCTAATGTTGAATATACTATCTTTGACATGCTCGATCCAACCATGAACTCTCAATGGTAAAATATCTTCAACAAAGAGCTCCTTTAATGGATATAAATCCATATCAACATGAAATATAACTTCCACACCCATTTAAGACTGCATATAGAATTTAGTTTATGGATTTTAAATGGGTGAATCACTTCTCCAATCAGAGCTATGTATTCCTCTTCCTCTTTTGAATTATCTCCATCCAATAGAGCTCACAATGTCTCTACTACTCCACCTATAATCCAAAGGTGAGATTATAACTTGGATAAAAACCATCTTCCATATCAAGGTTTGAGTCCCTAAAACTCAACAAATCATTTTTATTTTAAGGGATGTAATCCCATATTTGATGAACTAGAATATAAAAAAGACTTTAGATAGCCTTTGTCCACCATATAAATCATGGTTTAAGCCACATTTAACTCACCTTTCTCTTGATTTATTATCACCAAGCATATCCTTTGAGCTTAGAACATTGGTTAGAATCTGAGCAACAATGGTGAGTTGGTTTTGATGATAAGTTTAGAAGATTCGAGCTAACTATCTCAAACTCAGTCTTAGATAGAGTAAAGTGACTTGGAATAATGACTCAAGTTAGTTGATTGAGATCACAATGTCAATATAAAAATTGGCATAAATAATAAGTGACTTGGAAGGGCATGGTGGTAGGCCATGTAGTGGCCTAAGGACCCACCATGTGGTCCTCTCAAATATCACCATGTAAAATGATCCTCTACCTTATTATTTTTTTAACCTATTAACCCAAAAATTTAATGGATGATATATAGAGCATACAATATCTAATTCACATGTTCCAATAAGCATTGGAAATCTATTGAGGTGCTGTTTCATGCTAAATTAGTTTTGGGAGACCTTGGAAATAAAGAAGGATGACAAATTTTCTAGATCATTAGGGAGGATTTAGGTGTTGACAATTATGGTAATGGGCTCAATGAGGTATGAAACACTTTGGTGTTGATCTAATGAAGCTTATGAGGTCTATTTAAGGTGTTTAAGGTGGATTAGTGGTCCATTAAGGTCAAATTAGGTCTCATAATGATTAAAATATATTGATTTTGACACATACTCATGACCTTAAAAGGACATATTAAAATAATATCATGCTAATATCTAGAAAGCGGCCTTTATGATATATTAAAGACCTTAATTGGACCACAAGATGTCTCTTATGATGTTCTTAAAGGATTTAAAGTGAGCATACCTTATGTTATTATGAAGAACAAAGGTATTCATGATGCTTCATTAAACTACCTTCTTAGTTCACCTTCACCATGACATTTTTCACATGTTGGAGTTCCATCAAAGTGACCAAGGACCCTTATACATGATTAGACATCATGAAAATAATTAACTCAAGTTAAAATAGATGGTATGTAAAACACCAAGCATCTTATAGCATAAAAATATAGTGAATCGATTGAATGACGCAAACTCACAAGGATGTGATGCAACCATGAGACTAATGATGGATCAAGATTTAAGGATATTAGGTGTACCCCTTTCTAGGTTTGGAACTAGAAAATGGTCAATAAGACCTTTTGGAGACATAGCTCCACATTTTGACTAAGTTAGACCAAGTTTTAACCATTTTTCCTTTGGACATTATTTTTAAGAGTTTATAGAACTCTAGGCCTTTTTCATGAAAAATTTATCATTGATTTAAATGTCTCACTATACTCATAGATGAACCATGTAAAATCTAAGATATGATAATGTCGTCACACAAGATGACTTTATTCAATACCCTTATGGTGATGATGTAGTTTATTATATGGATCCTTATCCTCCTTACACTACTCAATCTAGGGAACAAATCCAAGATCCCTTAGCCCACTACTTAGTTAACACACCTCCATACTTAAAATAGGACACATAATAAACCATGTAATACCTTATTAGCATACCTTCAATTGTAGACTAAGTTTAATAACAACAGTACTAAATTATGATGCCATCGACATATGATCCATATTTGTTTGATCATCACTTGCTTTCAAATAAGGATGAAGTTTTAATTAGCGGTGTAGAGGTAAGGGCCAAGTTTCCAACAAACTTCCCCCATGAAAATTTGCCTAGTCCAGTAAGAGTGCCAGTAACTATACCTTATAATCAAACTAGTGAATATGCCTCTTCTATAAATCCTCAAGCACTCATGCTAATGACATATCAAAACCCCAATATACTTGTCATAGGAAAGGGCCTCATGGAGGACCATTTTATATAAATACAGATAGCATATCAAACCTATTTGAACTTAACACATAATTTTAATAACATGGCCATGTCAAATGCTCCTCTCATTGAGTTATCTCCTTCAATAGGAGTATTAATCAAATTTATAGGCCAAGATGATTTAGGTATGGACCCATTCATGCAAATCATGTCAATTGGAAACATGTTCAATGAACCAAATATTATAGAAGTGTCTACCATTTCTACATAAATAAATGTTCCAAACACAATGGATAATATGCAAGTGCCATCTAATCCAGGCCAAAATGGTTTAACCACACCAACAACTAGTTTGAAACAAGTGCCTTTAGTTAACAACATGAGTGGTTCAACACAACAAGGGGTAAGAACTCCTACACCCCAATCACAAAAACTACCTCTAATCCTCAACCAACTACTTTTTTGATCATGTAATCATAAGTATTAAGCAATCAAGCAAAAACTAGTGCCTTGCCTCAATAAAATGTGATGAATGTTACTCCACCACAAAGGTTGATGACTAATATTTCATAATAATAGGTACATTCTAATATACCAATGTAATAGAGGCAAAAAATTATGCCACCTCAACACGGGGTAACAAATGTTCCACCTCATCAGGTAGTGATAAACATACCTCTTCAATCATAGCCCAACATGCCTTTGAAATCATAAATATTATTTAATCAATAATGTATGTCTATTAGTCCATGACAAATGCCAAACATATAATAAGTGTCTACTTCAAAATAGGTTTTTTCATAATAAAGAGATACCATTGTCTCATAAATACCAATTAGACAATAAGTGCCTTTCATTCCAAATGCGCCATAAATTCAATGATAGGGCCTTGGTTCACAAGTTCCCTTTATTCAACTAGGTTTGACTAGTCAATAACAAATCCTTATGCAACTAGAATATGAATGGTACTTCAATAAAGGCCATATCCTTCTATCTCAACCACAATTCCTCCAAAACTAAGCCTATATACTGAATCTAAACTAAAATATCACACCATAATGCATGCAATTTAAATAATTGCAACCCAATCTATAGATGCATATTCTTGGTCTATTCCCTAGCCAAATTAAAATTCCACAACAAACCATGCCTACATTATACCCCAATAAATGTAATCCACCTTTGATTGCCCAACCTACACCTTAGGGCAATGTTCCATCTAGTTTCTTGGCAAAAGAACTACATCAAATGAAGGATGTAATTACTACCATCTAAGTAATGAAATAAATGAAGAAGTTTAAGTTAGAAGATTTTTTCCTACCCATTCAACATGAAATATCTATAGATACAATTTCCTCCATGATACAAACCATCAATTGATAAACACAAGGGTAAAGGAGACCCTAAGGCCCATTTAAAAGAATTATTTATTGCTTGCCAGATAGTGGCTTACAGTGACATATACCTCCTACTTTTATTTATTTAAACTCTAATAGGATAGGATTTGGATTGGTTTCTAGAATTGCCAATGAATTCGATATATAATTTTGATGACCTTTTAGATAAATTTATGCAACATTTCTCCTACAATCTCAAACATGAGATTTCATTATTAGATTTGACCCAAGCCAAGAATAAAGCTAGTGAAAGCTTTGCAGGTTATCTATAATAATGGAGAGAACTTGATAGATGTTTCACTCATATCTTACTAGACAAACAATTGGCCATTGTGTTCACTAAAAATTTGCACAATGAGATATCCTATCATTTAGAGATTTAACATGCACACACTTTTAAAGAGAATATCAACAAAGGTTTTCTAATTAAAAATGCCCTTATTAATAAAGGGATTATCAAGATAACCTCATCAAACCAAAATTATAACCAAAACCAAGGAAATGGACAAAATTAGAACCAAAACCAAGTCTAAGTGTCAGCACTAACCCAGGCTAATAATTATGAAAAATCCAAGTAATTTAAACACAAAAAGAATGTTGTTAGAAATGGAGTAACTAAGTCACATCATGTTAAAATGGTGTAAATAGTGTCTACTCAACTAATGCCATAAATGCAAATTAATCCTCATCAACAACCCATTCAATAAGTGCAACCTTCGTAGTAGCCTAGACTAGCTCAACAATTATAAAAACCATTGTCTTTGCAAACTCCTCCAAGGATAAATGTGTATTCCTATTAAGATCTCAATAACTTAGGAGAAACAATTGAAGCTATGTTTCATAAGCTAGCTACCAATGATCTAATTAGTTTTCCAATACTAAAGCACTATCCTAAGGGTATTCCTTATCTAGATTGGTATTGAGAAAATGAGTTCTATGAATATCATTGTGCTCATGGGCACAATATATGTTATTGTGTGAAAATAAAGTGCCTCATTGAAAATATGTTGGAAAATAGGTCGATTACATTGGATAATAGAGCATCTACATCCAATTAGAACTTGGGTATTTATCAAAACCCTTTTCTAAAACATAATAATAACAACAACAAACAACAAAAATATCAAAGGCTAGAGCAATGAAAACAATAACAATTTTAGTAGCAACAACAACAACAACAACAACCAAATGGATGGAACCAAGGATATAATGATTCCAACTACTAAATACTTACCATGACATTACACATGACTACAAAAAAGTTGTAGGTCATATTTTAGGAGGTCACATTTCCACCATTACCATCAATCTAAGACCAGGTGTTAACTAAAAAAGACTATTGTTAACCAATTCTAATCAACCAACCTATGCTAGTGATCCTTCTTTGACCTAGGACTACATACAAACATGACATAAAGTAGGCATTACTACTTTTAGACCTTGCAATGATAAATTATCATTGGCCTATGACCACATACAAGTATATTAGCAAATGAGACTTATCTTATTTGGCCCCCTTACACCATCATTTATTAGCAACAACCATCCTGTATTTAATCCCAATTATGCAATCACAAATTAATAGTCAAAGATTACCATTCCAATCCCACAACCCTCTACCATCAAACCCATCCAAACCACTTTTCTGGATAGGAATAAAACATATACCATTGTGAAGGAAAAGACATTTGATATTGTGGAACAAATTTAGAATATGCCCACACAAATATCCTTTTTTGATTTGTTGTGTATGTTTACTATCCAAAAGAACATCTTAATAGAGTTTTTAGGCCAATAAAAAATTTGAAATGACATATCTCCAAAAAAATTCCAAGTATTGGTCAGACATCTAGCCCCAGGCCAATAATTAACCTTTCACCAAAGTGATATATCATCCCTTGGCCCTCTCCATAATAATCTATTGTACATTAAAGTTGTCATAATGTGGCACAAAGTGAAATGTGTCCTCATATATAATAGATCAGGCCTAACTATTGCATCTCTAAAGCTCATTAAGAATCTCAAATAGATAACAACTAATCTCTAGCTAGAGATAATCAATATCAAGGCATATGATAATGAAGAATGGGAATCATAAGGAACCATCATCTTACCATTTATCATTGGGCCTTTGACCTATGATACACTTTTCCATGTGTCATACCTAGACCTATCATATAATTTGCTCTTGGGTAGACCTTGGATACATGAGATTTGTGTAATCCCTTCAACATTGCATGATTGTCTCAAGTTCTCTTATTCAGGTATAAAATTCACAATTAATGGAGATTTATAGCCCTATGAACATTATAAACATTTAGAGGTTGAGTATGAAATCTATAACTATCATTTTGGATTATATCTAGTTCCGAAAAAGGATAAGGGGAAATAAATATTTCTTGACTTACTAATGAACAATTGCATAGACCCAAATATCCTTGATTCATCTTCCCATATGCCACCTCCTAAATTGTCTAATCATTTTACTATCTTAGCTAATTGCCTAGGATAATATTTGACCCATGATACATTCCACATTTCCAATATTACACATAACCCTAAGTCCTATGGAAGACCTAAAGTCAAGCCACCTTACATGGAATGGAAATAAAAGGGAAAGGGAAAGATTAATAATACGGATCCTATTAGTTTCACATCAGCCACTAGCCAAGACGAGGACCCAATTACTAATGATAAAACATGGTTATACAATGATAAACTAGTTGATTGCTAAAAAAATGCTAAATACCCCATTCTAAATAGGATCATGGAGAATCAAGCCTATGAAGGAGGAGACCTTAGGCCAAATTAACAGGGAACACTTGAGCCAATCTCTATAACTCAATATAAAGGAACCTATGATCTTAGATTTAAACTTCTTGGGGGTGACCCCACATATATTATTCATGTTTTAATGCCAACAACTAGTGATGATAATGTTGATAGTGACTCAAAATCCTATCAAAGCATTTATGAAGACCTTGATAATACCAATCTATTTGAAACCCATGCCATTTGTATAATTACACTAGTTATTTGTAATAATATGCTTCCTCTCTATCACCCTCAACTTATAGCCTAAGACCAACAAGAATCCATAGTGCCTATAGATGAGTTTGAGAATGATGAGGCCTTTTACAATTTTCTATGCCTAAGAGACAATGTTCTATTAGGAGACCACAAATAAGGGTTTTCAATTAAATTGGATCTTGCAGCATATTTTGGAGAATGGGTGAATACCCTTAGCTATAAATAAAGAAATAAAACATTGAAGTCCCAAAGTGAAATTTTTTTGAGGAACTTTTGGACCAGGGTAAAAGTAAAGAGAAAGGATAGTCTTCTAGTGAAAACTTGTTTTAGGTGCCATTAGATGGGGGTGTTCACCTTTCCCCTAATGAAGTTGAGGAGACCACCAATGATGAACTTGATTTTGGGTTCAAGTTCAATTCTAAAGATTAGCATGCCTTTGATCGAATCATCTAAGAGTTTTCAATAATGTTTGTAACATGGCCATCCCTACCGTTTGAGGATTTTGATTCATCTTGCTTAAGAGAACTTGAAGAGCCAGTCCAAACATAAGACTTTGCCATTACAAGAAAATTCAAATCTTTTCCAACTATTTTGGAGGATGGTTTGACTCTTCTCATAGAAAACACTATAGAAGTCAACATAGATACTCTAGATGACCCAAAATAAAAAAATTAGGTGCATCCCTCACTAAGGAGGAACATAAGATCTTTACAACCCTTTTGAGGGAATTTATTGACATCTTCACTTAGGCTTATTCAGATATGCCAGGTTTGGACCTCACTTTGGTTGTACACCATCTTGTTGTACATCTTGATGCCAAACCCTTGAATTAAAAACTATGCAATATTCATCATCACATTATTATATTAGTAAAAAAGAGTTGGAAAAACTCTTAGAAGTGGTATCTATTTAATCGATCGACTAATTAGAATGTATTTCAGATGTTGTGCCAGTTAGAAAGAAGCTATAAGGATTCAAAATTTACACTAATTTTAGAGATATAAACAAGGCTTGCCCTAAGGATGAATTTACTCTACCAAAAATTGACATGATAGTTGACTCCACAACTAGGTATGAAATACTTTCATTAATAAAAGGATTTTCAAGATATAACCAGATTAGGATCACACTAGAGGATCAATATAAAAAAATGTTCATCACTCCATGGGGAACATTTTGTTATCAATTTATTCTATTTGGTCTCAATAATTCTAGGGCCACATACCAAAGAGCCATGACTATCATATTTCATGATATGATGCATGACATTATTGAAGACTATGTCAAAGACATATTGGGTAAATTAAAGACCCGAGCTGATCACACTGCACTATGATAAATATTTAAGAGGTTATGTGAATATAAGGTCTGATTCAATCTTAAAAAGTGTGTTTTTGGAGTTACTTTAGGCAAATTATTGGGCTTGATTATGTCTTGCAGAGGCATTAAAGTTGATCTTGTCAAAGTATGAGCCATTATAGAGATGCCACCACCTTACAATTTAAATTAGCTCCATAGTTTGAAGGGAAAGATTAAATCTATTAGATGCTTCATTTCATAGTTAGATGACAAATTCCATCCATTTACACACCTAATGAAGAAAGGTGTCACATTTAATTAGGATGAAGGATGCTAGAAAGCCTTCTAGCACCTGAAAGACTATCTTGTCAATCACCTATTTTTTTGCCACCTATGCCAAGAAAGTCATTCCTACTATATATATCTATCATGGACAAAACCTTTTGGGCACTTGTAGCTTAGCATGATGATAATGGAAAGTAACATGTCATGTATTATCTAAGCTATACACTAGTTGTGTATGAACACAACTACATACCTATTGAAAAAGATTTTTTGGCTATGGTCTTTGTAGCCCAAAAGCTACAACATTACATGTTAAACAACAAGACCGTATTTATTTCCAAATTATATCCACTCAAGTATCTACTATCCAAAATAGATTTATAAGGCCACATGGCTTAATAGATCATGCTTCTGAGTGAGTTTGAGATAGAATATGTTAACCAAAATTCTATAAAGGGATAAGTACTTACAAATCAACTTGCTAAATATCCCCTTGTAGATGCCAAACCTCTCACTTTTCAATTCCTAGATGAGTCCATCATAACCATCATTGAAACACCCCTTGAGGAGTAATATTGGAAGCTGTATTTTGATGGGTCATTCACATCACATAGATTGGGGGCATGCCTATTGTTTATTACACCATAGGGGGATCTTATCCCTAAATTATTTTGTATCAATTTTCCTTGTACTAAAAACATGGATAAATATGAAGAACTAATCATAGGGATTATCTAAGAAATATAATGGAATATTCAACATCTCAAGGTTTATGGTGATTCTCAGTTAATCATCAATCAGGTTACAAACCAATTTTAGACCGAATATGACAAGTTGGTTCTATATACAATAATGGTAAACAATCTAAAAAATCAAATTATCGACATATTATTTGAACACATACCAAGGGCCAATAACAAAACAATAAATGCCACATTGGCTCTTTGATCAACCACACCAACAAGGCAAAAAAATATTAATTCCTTGTTGAAAATCTTTTATCACCTACTCATAAACCTTCAACCATTATAATGATATATGATATTGTTGGTCCTAGCTCTATATAGTATTCAGACATCTTTACCTACCCACATGACCATATTATGCCACCAGACCTATCACACAAACAACAAAAGGCCTTTACCCA
This sequence comes from Torreya grandis, assembly GCA_037957365.1. Taxonomy (NCBI): domain Eukaryota; kingdom Viridiplantae; phylum Streptophyta; class Pinopsida; order Cupressales; family Taxaceae; genus Torreya; species Torreya grandis. Next base: position 352,093 of record JARHVA010003947.1, read on the forward strand.
CCAAGATGCACATTATACCTTACTTGGACCAACCCTTTACCATCAAAATTTTGATGGAACTCTATTTTTTTGTTTAAATTTGGAATAATCAACATTAACATTACAATAAGTTCATGGAGTATATGGAGGTCACACCAGTGGGGCTATCCTAGCCAAAAAACTCTTACATATCAGCTATTATTGGCCAAATATGGATGTAGATGTAGCTATGCATGTCAAATGGTGCGATAAATGTCAAAGGCATACCAATTTGATTCATTCCCTAACCAAAACACTAAGACCAATGCTTAGTCCATGGTTATTTGTAACATGGGGCCTTGATCTCATTGAGAAGATTAACTTGATCTCATTTGATGTCCATCAACATATCCTTACCATTACCAAATATTTTACTAATTTGTTTAAACCTATATCCCTCACTTAAATGATTAGAAAGAAAATTTAAAAATTCATCTTCAATCATCTCATTTACCACTATGGTATCCCATCTGACATTGTATCTGATAATGGTAGATCATTTAAAAACAAGGATGTCAAAATGCTATGTGCTGAGTATAACATTACTGAACATTTTTATACTACATATTATCCACATCTTAATGACAAAGAATAAGCATCCAATAAAACCCTTGTAAACATCCTTAAAAAGATTGTCAATGATGTTGGTCATGATTTTAAACTCCAAATATTTTGCACCCTCAGGGCATACCACATTGATTACCATACCCCAATCAAAGCCACTCCATATTCCCTAGTTTATGGCACTAAGGCCATTCTTATTATTAAGGTTGAGTTACCTTATTTGTGTATCTCTCTAAAGCATGTCATATATGATGAATATTATCAAGTAGTTTACTTGTAAGAGTTGGAGTTACTTGATGAAAAATGCATAACTACTATCAAAAAATTTCAAGCATACCAAAACAAACTTTGTGGACACTATAATTAGTGATTAAAACACTGAGAGTTTGAGATTGGTGATCTTGATCTCAAATAAATCCAAAAGAAAACCATGGCAAGAAGAAGTATGAAGGCAAATTCAAACCTAATTAGATAGGCCCATATATCATTTTTGCAAATTATGGCTCTGGAGCATACAAGATCGCTACACCATATGATGATCAACTTGATGAGTTGATGAACATTATACACCTCAAGATTTACTTCACTTGAAAGACCTAAAGTATTGTATGAGGCCCATTTTCATTGTACCATATTATGATCTTATTTTTATCATACCCTATACCTTTCTCTCATACCTTTCCTATTGACTAGAATTGTTTTTACCCTCGCTACCTAACCTTCTTTAACCTTAGTTCTATTCTATTAGTTCTTTGAGGACCTTCAACAAGGGGATTTAGATAAAGTTCAATATTTGATTGATAATTATAAATAGAGGCCATATTTTGGACCAAAATGACAGTGATTTGGTAGTTTCATCCTTCATTTCTTGTTTTGATTCATTCCAAATATTCTTGATTATAACTGCCTTTAGGTAAATTAGTGTGTCATATCATGCTACTAATTATAACTTCTTGTGGGAAAATTAGTATCATTGACCTATGTCATTATTTCCTAATTATAACCACCTATGGGAAAATTAGGAATACCACATTTATCATTTATGTCTTCAAGTAACACCTTGCTATTCTTATGTCGTACTATGCTATTTACCTACTTTAACTATACTTTGAGAACTTGTTGCTACCTAGTCAAATTCCTCCACTATAAGGAGGAACTCTAATGACTTGAGATCCCATCCTAGGACTATGTAGGCAACACTCAATTCACATAGAGGTTAGATTAGTCACCCTTTTTCCATGCTCTTACCATTTTTCAAGAAATTTAAGTTTGAATGCTCTCACCATTTTGAGAGTTGGATTGATTAGTATCTCATCATCCTTGATAGAGTTGAGATACTTTAAAAATTCCAAAAACATTTGAAAATGATCTAAAAAATCCAAAAAACACCAAATTGACCACTTTTTTATCTTAAGGATCATGGGATCTCCAACTATTTCACATGAAACCACTTGTTATTTGGTTTCCCCATCCTTCATAGCCTAACATCCTATGCTCTCTCCATTTTGTGAAATGATTCCCATATTCCTCTACAATACTAATCAGGTTTTATTTCTCATCATTCTTAATCTATAACATATCCTAGGAGAATTACTTTTGGCCTAAAGTTTTTGTTGGACATTGTGTCCATGAAACTATGTAGGTAACATCCACTGGCCTAGTGCATCTAGAGTCAGATCGACTACCCCCCTCTTTTTATTCTATTCCCCACATTTTGTTTGTTTGTTTTGTTGTCTCCTATAACCTAGGGTAAACGTTTGTCATCTTATTTGTTTTTTATTGGCACTAACATTATGATTACCCATTATTTGTGTTAGTTTCATTTTATTCTCATTGTTTTGTTTTATTTTGTCCTTTTTATTTCTTGGTGTTTTTGTTTGATTATTTGCTTATTTGTTTGCTTTCATTGTTTTGCTTTAATTTAGTATATTGTGTTAATTTGAGGATTCCTTGGACATTATTATTCAATTCATCTATATTCATTGATCCACATTATCATCATGGTTTTTATCATTAGTGTATTATTTTTGATTGTTTATTAGTTTGCATGTCAGTCTTTATGAATAAGTTCTCATGGTGTTATATCATGATGCATACCATGATGTGATACAAAAAAAATTAGCTCAAGTAATCTTACAAGTAATACAACCATCATACTTCTCTTTGGCTTTTAAAAATTCCTGATCTACCCAAATCATTTCCTAAATACAAAGTAATTAAATCATGAAAGAATTTTAATCCTTGATAGTTAGGATATGAATATCCATACTAATAGGTTTCCCAAATTCATCTTTTTCCTCTATACTAGCTTAATCTTGCTCCCTGCATATGGATTTAGTTTGTAAGCCCCATTATCTAATTGGCCATTTTACTATCATCATTCTACCACTGATTATAAATGCTTTTAGGCTAATCATTATGTACCATCACACTTATGATGCCAATTATTCTAACTATATTTGGGAAAATCATTATGTATCATCCCACCTATAGAGCCAACGATTATAACCACCTGTGGGAAAATCATTATGTTTTGATCTATCTAGAGGTTAATGATTATAACTACCTTTGGGAAAATCATTATATTTATTTTACCCAACTAGAGCATGGATTCATTATGATAATGCTTATAACCTCCTTTGGTCAAACCATTAGCTCTATCTACCCAAATGGGGCATATTTTTATCTTTATAATGATTATAAACACATGTGGGAAAATCATTATTTTTTCCTTTTAATGATATAACCACCTTTGGGAAAATTATTCTCTTATTACCCTTATCATTTTTTCAATGATTATAGCCACTTATAGGAAAATCATTATGTTTTTTTATCATGATATGCTGATCATTATAACCACCTATGGGAAAATCATCCTATTTATCTACCCAACTGGGGTAGCTCATCATGCCATTGATTATAACCACCTATGGGAAAATTAGTCTTTCCCACCCCATTTTACCTTTTGGTCCCATCATTCATTCTTTTGAGGGATCAATTCTTGACCATATTTTCCAATCATTCCCTCAAGGGGGCATCTAGAGCTCATCCATTATCATTGAGGTCATAGGCATACAAGAATTTTTCATTCTCTGTGAAGATGTTACTATGCCTATACCTTACAATGCCTTCCCAAATAGGGACAAACTATAGACACCTAATTCTGGCCATAACTAGATTTTGACTAGACTTCATATTGATTCCTACCAAACATTATAAATTAAGCTTAAGAATAATTGAACATCCCAAATTTTTATATGCATCATTCATCAAAGCTTAAAATCATGTTGAGACATCCCTATTTGGGGTATCCTACTGTATAAAATAATAACCTCTCATAAATTCATCCCTAATCACCTTACAACATAACAAATATCAATTTGGCCTATAAATCTATTAAGTGGGGCACTTGAACAAATATTAAATCTTGAAAGAGCTAAAATGATAATCAAAATCAATTATCTAATTAAATAGGATTAAATTCTTAGTTGAAATATCCATTTGTAATTAATGAATATCTAACAATGGAAATTACAAAAATCAAAATATCAAAGCCTTTCATCATTACCTTTATGAGCTGTCTAGCTCTTTGAAAATATCCTAATAAATCTAATTGAGAGCCATGCCTAGTAATTAAAAACCATAATTACATGATAACTATTAGCTTAACTGGAGTTAGTTTTAACTCACATAGGTTTAGTTTGAACCCATTCCAAGCCGACACTCAACCTTAACTCACCTTAGGTGAGAGTTATTTCCTAAGGTTATAAATATAAGGCCATACCTCTTCATTTATAAGCTTGGATATTATTGAGTTATTATGAAGGATTTACTCCATAAGTCTCATACAAGTAAGTGACCATGCCTAAATATTAAGCCAAGCAATCAAAGCCAATGTGCCAAGGAGAGAAGGAGCCAAGCAAGCTTCATTATTAGACTTCTTAATGCACAAGCTGAGCAAGCCATTCAATAAGCTATTTGGATATCCAAGGAAAGTAAAAGAGTTGTTTATTTTATGTTTTTATTGTGCTTTCATTTTGTTTTATTACCTAAGCTTTCCTTAGTGTCTAGGCTAGGAGTGTAAGTGTTAGTGTGTTTATTTTGAGTTTTATTTATTGGACTAACATAAGACTAACCTCCCTTATTATATTCCTTGTTCACAATGCCATGTGTCACTAGTGTCCCTATTTTAGTACTAGTGTCTTCTATGCATAACTATTCTAAGCTTCTCAGTGCACCTGTGTCTAGGTCTACCAAGACTTCTCCTATGTGCATGAGTTATGGATATCTCTAGATAACTTGTTTTGGATAATTTTATATGTAGACCCTAAATATCCATGTTTTTAGGGTATTTTATTGGCACAAGTAGTAAAGTGTGTTGTTAGTGGGGTAGGCTAGACATTTTAATACCTTGCTATGATGAAAGTTACATACATACCAATACTTTGAAGAGGGATCAAGCTTGATATAGTTATCCCCACCTAAGTGCTGGTGCAAGTGTAAATGAAACTAGTATGAATGGTGTCTTAAGTGCTTTTAATGTACTTGAGACCAAAAAATTGAGTAATATGAGATTATAAATGTTTTAGGTGGTTGTATGCAGAATTAGGGTAGAATAGGGTTTGATAACCTTGATTGTGCACAACTTGTTTTAAGTTTGTGTAATTTGCATATGATTTTCATCTAATGGTTAGAGGGATAAAATTTATGTATATATATTGTTATAGTGTTTGTGCATATATTAAAATAAGTTTAGGCTGACCCTAGGTGGTTGCTCATTCAAAAAGATATTCATTGGTAACAAAATGATGTAAAAGGATAATAACACCCAAATTGGGACACTAATTCCATGGGGTACTAATGTCCCACTTATGATGCTAGTGTCTAGGTGGTGGTACCTAAGGAACTAAGGGACATGATGCTAAAGTAAAGGTCTAGGATTATTTTAGGGATATTTAAGGACATGTGTGAATCGCATGAAGGCTAGAAAATGTCCAAATAAGACCTAAGATATGTCAAGAGATAAGCTAGGGATGGGTAGTTTTAAGTAGCACTCTTAACACTTGAGTGCCATTTTTAGATGATTACATTTTCCCCTCATCTTTATTTTAAAAATGAAACAAAGTGAAATGACTAGGATAAAGGAAAAAGAAGCATACCTAGACTTACCTAAGAGGCAAAGCACATGACTCTGGATATGAGTATATGAAGCATGCCCCATTTCATGTCCTACAAATGAAATGTGTATAAATCAATCCTTAATTTATAGATATCAAAAGTAAAAGATAAAACTAAGTAGATAAGAGACATGAAAAGAATGAACACACCCCACTAGGTATGTGAACCAATGCATATACTTGGTGAAAACAAATGTGTGCTCATGTATATAGTGATTAATAGGTGAATAACTTAGACTGAGCTAATGTATTGCTTAATCCCCATATGTGGCTAGCTCAAGAACTTAATCTAGTTTTGATTTCATCATTTCCCACCCCTACTTGGTAGATCATGACCTGTGAATAACTTGGATTAGATTGATGGTGAGTCCAACCCTCTCATGTAGGTGGCTCAAGAACTCAATTAGACTATGAATCCATAATTTCCTACCCATGTGTAGTAGATTCATATAAAACTAAAACTACATGATGTAACTAGAGATATGTAACTGTGTATGTTAGTTATGTGACCACTCAAAAATATTAGGTATCTCTGGGCCACTCGAGAATACCAACCACTATAGATGGAGTAAGGCATGAATATGGTGTGTAACATAGAATATGGTGTCTGATGTGTACAACATAGATAATGATACAAAGTTTGTCATTCCATCTAAACAACTACTATATAAGTGAGCATAGAAAATAATGTGTCACACACATGCCCACAAATCTAATATCTGATTATATGGATTCTGGATCGAGTTGTAATAATATGTATCTAAGTGTATGATTTGAGATAGGAATGATCATGTTGTACATTATGCTTATGCCCCTATTCTAAGAAAACTAGTATGAATCAAAGCTAAATTGAGCCAAAATTGGTTATTTGTAATTGAATATATGCAAACTTGGATTGTACCTACTATAATTTTCAAGCCAATTTGGAATTTTATAAAACTGAGTCTACTGGATAATAGTGCCATACCTTGGATAGTAGCACCATGTGGACCTAGTGTCCCAATTTGAATACTAATATTCAACTATTTTTATTTATTTGCAACTACAACTAATCTCTATGTCACTATTTCCCATTGTGTTTTCTTGAAATTGATTTCTAGATTTTGTGCCTATGTGGTAAAATTTATACTTTAAGTGAATTTGAATAGACTAATATTTATGAAAAACCCTTATGAATACCACCTCTTTTGAGGTGAGTTGTTGAACCTGTATGTATACACCCTATTTTGGTCAATCAATAATAAGTACCATGTTTTTTATTGCTCTTTCACATGAAGGTTTTAGTGATGAATATAGTCTTTATTCACATGGTCATTTTGGGTCTTTTGATATTTATTATATCTTATCTTCCCTATTTATTTCACCCCCAATGGTCTTAAGTCACCTCTTCCCAGTCAAAGGGGACCCTAGCCTATCCTAATTGGTCTTAGCTCTATTTTTAGGCCTCAAGACAGTAGCACTATTTTTAGGATATTATCACCATGTAGTGCTAGTGTCCAATAATGGCTCTAGTGTCTGATGGTCATTTTATCTCATGTTTTGGTTCCTAACCATACCTGAAGTCTTCTCTTATGTTTGTTATCCCTCTTTTTTGACTTGTCAGCTAATGAATAAGATCTTATATTGAAATAAAAAATTCTATATAAAGAGCCTCATAAGGCATTTTATAGCCAAAACATACTATTTTGGCACATAATTACATAAAATAATTCAATAATAAAGATCAATACTATGCATACTACTCAATTATCACATCTAGACATTGCATGCTTGATCAAAGAAGAGCCTAAGCAAAAGTCATTTTGGAAAACCATGCACATTGATTATGAACATTCTCTAAGGGATAAATACATGTGATCTAAGACCCATATCATTAGGGTTAATGTAGGTAGTGGCCAAGACAATGTGATTTCTACTCCACATGATTGTAATATCCTATAACCTAGTTTTTCCCTTCCTTTTACTTTTGATCTAGTTATTTTTTCATGTGTGCAAGCACTCATTAGGGTTTTGAAAGATATTAAACTAAAATAATGACATAGACAGGATTTTGAAAGACATATAACCACGTATAGGTCCCCCAAAACCTATTGTATCTTCTCTAAAATTTCTAGATAGCTCCTCTAAGAGGGACTAGTGACATAATTAGACACTAGTGTTACATGGCACTATAATCCACACAAGGTCGTTACTGTCTGAGACCAAATTTTAGCTACAGTAATAGAATGAAAGTACCTATTTATCTAGATTGTTTTATCTTCTTAAGCCACATAAATGCTTTTTTTATTCTAGATAAGTGCTCTTTCTCTCTATTCTTTCTATTTTAGAAAAGGTTTGTCAAATTAGTTAATTCTAGTTTATTTTTATACTCAGCCCTTTAACTACATAGTATATACATTCATCTAAGTCCTAAAAGGTTAAAACATTTGGTGAACCTATCTTACTTTGAATTTTTCTTAAAACCCTAGTTTTGCCTAGGGTTTACCTTCCAATTTTGTGCACTAAATTAGAGTTACAAACTTCTATTTTTTCCTAATTTTTGGCACAACCTAACTCATTAAAATTAATCTTATATGAGGATTTCATTAATTTAATGTAATTTAAATTTTTGTAATATAACCCTCATTACAACCCTATACCCACATAATAGGTCCCTATACATCCAAATACTAGTAAATAGGGTTTCACATACAATCCTAATTTCTTCTACACATTGAGTTAAATATTTATCATAGTTGCACACACACTTATGTTAGATTACATTATACCTCTTGTGTGATTGATATTCATTATTTACATTATCTTACTTGGAAAGTTTAAATGGCCATCTAAGAAGTCTCCTACCCCTCACCCAATCGATGAATTTATGATTTTTTCACATAATTATAATAATGAATGGACAAATTTTCAAGATTGTATATTAGAACATGATAATGATTTAATTTATAATGATGATGATGACTATTTTTAATGATGGATATGATGATTACAATGAGCATGAAAATGAAAATGTTGATGAGGATATATTATATACATCTTATTTTCTTTCCTCTCCCTCTTCTCTTACACCTCAAAATCAAACTAACAATATAATTCCAAAAGAACCTCTTGTTGGTAGTGTTTTATTCTAATGTGATCCTAGTTTTTCAACTAATTTTGCTAATGCCTTATTAAAATTAAATCAATATAAGTAAAATACATAAAATCCACTTTTTCATGATTGAAGAAAGTAGACAAGAGAAATACATCATCTTTACCCTTCTTTATTTAATTTGAAAAAACATGTACCCATGATATTACACCTTTTACCAATGCACAAACTAAGGTAGGAAAAATTATTTTATCACATTATTTTACATTCCAGGCTCAATGCAATAATTATTTACAACCTTTTACTATGTAATTGAGTTCTAGATCTCTCTAGATGACTTGTTTTGACTAATTTTATATGTAAACCCTAATCCTCTATGTTGCTAGGGCATTTGATTGGAACAAGTAGTAAATTGTGTTGTTATTTGGGTAGGCTAGACATCCTTAACACCCTACTATAATGATATTTATATACATACTAATACTTTGAAGAGGGATAAAGCTCAATGTAGTTATCCCCACCTAAGTTCTAGTGCAAGTGTAAGTGAAAATAGTATGAATGTTGGCTTGAGTGCTTTAAATGCACTTGAGGCTAAAAACTTGAGTAATTTGAGATTAGGAATGTTTTAAATGGTTTTATGAATAATTAGGGTAGAATAGGGATTGATAACCTTGATTGTGCATAGCTTGTTCTAAGTTTGTGTAATTTGCATCTGATTTACATCTAGTGGTTAGAGGGATAAAAGTCATATATATATATTGTTATAGTGTTTGTGTAGATCTTAAAAGAGGTCTAGGATGAAGCTAGGTCGTTACTAATTTTAAAAGATATTAATTGGTAAAAAAAGGATGGAAAAGGAAAATATCACCCAAGTAGGACACTAGTGCTATGGGGTGTTACTATCCCAATTATTATGCTAGTTTCTAGATGATAGAACCTAAGGCACTAGGCATCAAGATGCTGAAGTGAAGGTCTAAGAATACTTTAGGGATGTTTAGGGACATGTGTGTCCCACACAAATGTTGGATAAAAGTCTAAATAGGCCTTAATATAGGTCTAGGTCTAAGATAGGGATGGGTAGTTTTAAGTAGTGCTCTTAGCACTCAAGTGTCATTTTTAGATGATTACATTTCCCCCCACCTTTATCCTAGAAATGTAGCAAAGAGAAATGACTAGGATAAATGAAAAGTAAGTATACCTAGACTTAACTAAGAGGTGAAGCCCATGAATCTAGATCTGAGTATGTGAAACATGCTCCATTGCATGTCTTACAAATGAAGCATGCATAAATCAGTCCTTAAGAGATATCAAAAATAAAAGAAAACACTAAGTAAATAAATAAGAGATAGGAAAGGAATGAATATTTCTCACTGGGTATACAAACTAATGCATAAACCTAGTGATAACTAATGTGTGTGAATGTAAATAAAGAATAATAAGTGAATAACCTGGATTGAGCTAATGTTTTGATCAATCCCCATGTGTGGGTGGCTCAATAACTCAATCGGGTTTTGACTTCATCATTTCCCACCCCTACTTGGTGGATCATAACCTTTGAATAACTTGGATTGGACTAATGATGTGTCCAACCCTCTCATGTAGATGGATCAAGAACTCAAGTAGACTATGAATCCATTATTGCCTACCCATGTGTAGTATATGCATCTAAACCTAAAACTACATGATGTAATTGGCAAAATGTAACTATGTATGTTGGCTTTATGACCAATCAATAAAATTAAGTAGCTCTGGGCCATTTGAGAATGCCAACCACTATAGATTGAGTAAGGCATGAATATAGTTTATAACCTAAAATATGGTATCTATTATGTACAACATAGATAATGACATGGAGTTTGTCATTCCATCTAATCAATTAGTGTATAAGTGAGCATATGAAAACAATGTGCCATGCACATGCCCCTAAATCTGATATCTGAGTATATGGATTCTGGACTGAGTTCTAATAATATGTATCTAAGCATCTAAATTGAGATAGGAATGATCATGTTGTGAACTATACCCCAAATTTAAGCAAACCAGTATGAATCAAAGCTAAATTGAGCCAAAATGGGTAATCTATAACTAAACCTATGCAAACCTAAACTCTACCTACTATAATTTTCAAGCCAATCTAGAATTTTTTGAAATTGAGGATACTAAATAGTAGTGCCATATATTGGATAGTAGTTCCATGTGGCTATAGTTTCCCAATTTGGGTGCTAAGGTCCAATTGTTTTGATTTATGTACAACTATAATTAATCTCTATGTCAATATTTCCCACTATGTTTTCTTAAAAGTGATTTCTGGGTTATAGCCTGTGTGCTAAGAACTATAATTTGAGTGAATTTGGATAGATTGATATCTATGAAAAACCCCTATGAATGTCTCATATTTTGAGGGTATTTGTTGAACCTGTGTGTATACACCTTAATTTAGTCAAACAACCATAAGTATTGTGTCTTTAGATTCTATTTCAAATAAATTAGTGAGAAATACAATCCTTGTTTGCTTGGTAATTTTGGGTCTTTTAATATTTCTTATACCTTATCTTCCCTATTTGTTTCACCCCTAGTGGTCCTAAGTCACCTCCTCCCAGTCATAGGGGACCCTAGCCTATCCTGCTTGGTATTAACTCTATTTTTAGGCCTTAGGACACTAGCACCACTTTTAGGATAGTAGTGCCATGTGGTGCTAGTGTCTAATTATGGATCTAATGTTTGATGATAAATTTCTCCCATGTTTTGGGTCATAACCCCACCTTACGTATTTTTTTTATGTTTTTTATCCCTCTTTTATGACTTGTTAGCCAACAAACAAGGTCTTATATTCAAATCATTTTTTATTATATATAAAGAGCCTCATAAGGCATTTTACAACCAACACTTACTATTTTGGCACATAATTACATAACCATCTACAGGTTCACCAAAACCTCTTGTCACTTCCCTAAAAATTCTAGATATCTCCTTTAAGAGGGACACTATAGCCATATGGCACTACTATTCATATATGTCCATTATTTTTTGAGTCCAAATATTATCTTTAGTTATAGAATGAAATCTATGTACCTATTTCTCTAGTCTATTTCATCCTCCCGAGCCACATAAATGCCTATTTTACTCCAGATAAGTGCTCTTTCTCTCTATTCTTGCTATTAATTCTATATTTCATTCTAGGTTGTTATACTCAGCTCTTTAAAAACATATGATATACACTCATCTAAGTCTTAAAATGTTAAAACATTTGGTGAACCCATCTTATTTTGAGTATTGCTTAAAACTTGAATTTTACGTAGGGTTTACCTTCTTCCAATTTTGTGCACTAAATTAGAGTTACAAACTTCTATTTTTTCCTAAATTTTGGCACAACCTAACTCATTCAAATTTATCATATATGAGGGTTTCATTAATTTAATGTAATTTAAATTTTTTCAAAACAATCCTCATTTAAACCCTAGGTCCACATACTAGGCCCCTATAGATCCAAATACTAACAATTAGGGTTTCACTTACAATCCTAATTTCTTCTACACATCAAGTTAAATATTTCTCATAGTTACACACAGACTTATGTTAGATTAAATTCTACCTCTTGTGTGATTGTTATTCATTATTTACATTATCTTCTTTATAAAGTTTAAAATGGCATCTAAGAAGTCTCTTACCCCTCACCTAATTGATGAATTTATGATTTTTTCTCATAATTATAGTAATGAATGGACAAGTTTTCAAGATTTTACATTAAAACATGATAATGATTTAATTTATAATGATGATTACTATTTCATAATGATGGATATGATGATTACTATGAGCATGAAATGAAAATGTTGATGAGGATATATTAGATACATCTTATTCACTTTCCTCCCACTTTTCTCTTACACCTCAAAATCAAACTAACAATATAATGCCAAAATAACCTCTTGTTGGTAGTTTTTTTTTCCAATGTGATCTTAGTTTTTTAACTACTTTTGCTACTTCCTTATTCAAATTAAATCAATATAAGTGCAATACACAAAATCCACTTTTGCATGATTCAAGTAAAGTAGACAAGAGCAATGAATCTTATTTACCCTTCTTAGTTAAATTTGAAAAAGCATGTACCCATGATATTACACCTTTTACCAATGTAAAAAATAAGGTGTACAAAATGATTTTATCACCTTATTTTAATTCCAAGCTCAATGAATAATTCTTTACAACCAATTGATAATGCAAATGTCTCTAAGTCTTCTCCTACATGTCATAATATGCAAAATGAAAACATGGTTGCTACTTCTTCTACCCTTGACTCAAATATTGAAATCAGTAATAATTCATGCACTCCACACATATATAGTGAATAAATGCATTGAATTACACCTACACATGATGACACATTGCATAGTACTATAAATTTAAAATATTATCTTCGTCTCTCTCTTAGTGATCATGTGAACGATACTTCTACTCTTATACAAGTGAATTAAACTCTTATTTTGATGAACCTTGGGATAATGATGATTACCATGATTATGATCAAGAATATATGGATTCTAAACCTTCTATCTCTCCTCTTACATCACCTATTTCTCTTGTTTAAAAAGCTTCCAAGTCACATGTAACACACACACACACACACACACACACACACACACACACACACACACACACACACACACACACACACACACACACACACACACACACACACACACACACACACACACACACACACACACACACACACACATTCTTATGTTCATAGTTTACATAACTCACACTCACATGATAATAAAGTAACTTATAATCCATTATCATGTGATACCTATTTGAAAATCAACAAAATAAGAGATACCAATGAATCTCTATCAACCCCCCTTACTACAATATAACCTATTTCTCAATCTAATCTAATTAAGAGTGATAGTTAATTTCCCTCTAGCAAGTTCCCAACCATAAGACACACAGACACACACACACACACACACACACACACACACACACACACACACACACACACACACACACACACACACACACACACACACATTCTTATGTTCATAGTTTACATAACTCACACTCACATGATAATAAAGTAACTTATAATCCATTATCATGTGATACCTATTTGAAAATCAACAAAATAAGAGATACCAATGAATCTCTATCAACCCCCCTTACTACAATATAACCTATTTCTCAATCTAATCTAATTAAGAGTGATAGTTAATTTCCCTCTAACAAGTTCCCAACCATCACACCTCCAAAGGTTATAGAGAGAAAACCAATCCTCCCTAAAAAAGGTTCCCAATATAATATACCAAAGGATAAGATGAATATACAAAATTAAAGAGTTAAATGAACCCATTGATGATGATAATATACCTTCACAAGTGGTAATTTCCTTGATGCATGTCATGGGTACTTTATAAAAATAAGTATAACATCTCACATTGGAGAATAAAGCATACTAATATCTGGTCGATGCCAATATCATCCATGGCAAGCCTATTCCATGCAAAATATTCACTACAAGGTTGCCATCCAACTTTAAGATATTAATGTTACCTACATTTTATGGGCATGGATACCCATACTTTCACCTTTAGGCTTATGATAAATCCATGGCACATGTCACTAACAAGTTGACTCTACTACTAATTATTTCCAAAATCCCTTGATGGGGAAGCAATAAATTGGTTCCAACATGCAATCCCTAGTGTGTCCATATATATATATATTAGGAGTTAGAAGCAATCTTTCTTAGGCACTACATATATAATAAGGGACTTTGAGTCACACATGAGCAGTTTCCTTCATTACACTAGGGTGAGATAGAACCAACAACCAAATACATTTTAATATTCAAATCATGTTTGAATAAGTTAATTTACCAACTAACAGATTTAGAGGTACAATACATATTTGATAGAGGCCTCATTTTTCCTCTTAAGGAGAAATTATTATATCAAAAATCCAAATCATTTTGGAATCTATGTAATGCAGCTATAACATTAGAGACAAAATTAGGACTAGTGGATACACATTCAAAGGTAGATCTAGATGTAGGTTTCTTAAATCTTTAGTCATCTAACATGGTACAAGAACCTACTCCACTTCTGATTAAGAAACTAGTGGAACAAAAACAAATGATAAATATATTTAACAAGGGCAAAAATCCACTTCATAGAGCACCTCCTACAGTGAGTAGAGCACATAACACATAAAGAGGGGTTATACAATTTTCATATAGGGATAAGCCTCATGACATCTTACATTATTAGATAAGGAGCTGATCACACTTCCTCCTAATGATCATCATCCAACACACCATTTGCATAGGGTAAAAATAAGCCATATTATAATTTTCATATGATAAATGGACATTTAGACAATCATTGTTATACACTCCAAGACTGCATTAGATAGTATGTCAATATAGGAATTATAACACTCACATAGGGGGCACCAAGATCTCATTTTCCATAGTCTCCTAGATCACACTCCTCTACAATAGAGTTATGTTAGGATGTTTCCTTTGAGTATCTATTGGTTACTTATTATATGAGCCATGTGGTTTCTATGACATTTATTTCTAAGTGATCTTTTGTACCACATATTCAATAGAGATGGTAGCTAGTTCACAAAGATCAGAGCACAACATCAATTCACACACAAATTAATATATTTGTAAATAAACATAGAGATTAGATCACAATATCAATTTGCACACCAATTAATATATTTGGAAGCAACCACATATATTAGAGCACACCATCAGTTCATACACCAATAAAGATATTTGAGAACAATCATAGAGATTAGAGCACAACATTAGTTTACACACCAATAAAGATATTTGGAAATAATTACAAAGATTAAAGCATAAAATTAGTTTACACACTAATCAAGATATTTGGAAATAATCATAGAGATCAGAGTACAATCTCAATTTAACCACCAATCAGTTTATTTTCAAGATATCAAAAAAATTAGAACATAATCCAAAAACCAATCATAATATTTTTTAGAGATAATAAAACTTAGAGTATAATTTCAACATGGTATCCAATCAAGTTATTTGTGATAGAGTCTACACATCTATCCACTAGTAGTGTATCACACACAATTTTAGTTCTAGAATCTACTCCTACACTAACATAACATGAGTAGTATGCCATTGGTTCACCATGCCATCAGGGTTTAAATGATGCATACCATAGTCACATTATATATACACATATATCTTATAGAACACCTATAAAACTTATACCAATAAATAATATTCCTAGTCTAATACACATGTCTACTTAAGTATTTGTAAATATAAAAAAATCATTACCATTACTTAGACAAATATAATAAAATAGTATCACCATTTAACATAATCAAATTAATTAAACACATGTAAACATCCACATTATAACCATATCAAGATACCAATATACACAATTTCCCTATAACAATAAACATCTATGTATATATAACTCAAAACATAGTTTAAATACAAGTATAGTACATCACTCAATGATACAAACATGGCCACTAGGACTAGTCCCCTTACTCTCACTCTTAGACATATCCATACTAGAACTAGAGGTCCCACTATCTCTTTGCGACCATAATTGATGACTGCATCTACTCTCTTTCTCATGATACATACCCCACTTGACCATACACTCCACATTCTATCACTATAGATATATGTAATCATCCATTATATGGCTACTTTCCCCATCCATATAATCAAGTGAGGGCATGGTCCATCTATGAAACTCTATGCATACCTCATATTTGTCCATAAATACTCATCTATACACCACAATAGATATCCCAACTTGATCAAATAGATAGGAATGAACACTGGCAACATCAGTGGCCCTCTCCACTAATCCATCCTCTATAAAATCATCACCTAAACCTAAAAACACCCACATAATGCATCAAATTCCTAACTAAATAAATTAATAAGCAAATACATAGAATGTACAAACATATAATGATAAACTACCATTGACAACCCTAAGGGTATCCACATCCAATACATCCTCTACAAAAATACCTCCTCTTAGAAATAAAGGTGCCCGTATATGATGTATCCACCAGGATGTATAGGCATCTATGACTCGTATATCATCCACATCTAGTATGTTAATCACTGGATCCCACTTTGTTAATGGAATCAAGGCTAACTCCATAGACAATGGTCTAGATGTACCACCTAGCCTCAATGGAGCCTAAGAACTCCTCAACCACATCATTGGCATTAGGGGCACATCCTAAGTAACACCAAATTATTATGTCACCCACTCATATTATAACCTCTCATATACATTGACCTAATGGTCATGGAACAACTCACTCAAACCCATCTCAGTTGAGCGTCATCCTTAGTCCATCCCTCATAGCCCCTATAGTGCCTCCAAATAATATATTTAATTATTAAACTATAAAGAACATGCTAAAAATACATCATGATCCTTTTAGGAACATGTGTTGTCTCAATCCACCTCTTACAAATGACTATGAGTGGTCCCAATCACCTCGTAAAGGAAACACTATTTTACTCACTGTTATATGCTCATATGCCCAATAGTGTATTAGTGTGGAAGATCCAATACCTCTACCACACATATCCTATAAAATGGTATGAATACTAATATAGGTGGGTAAAAATAATGTGACCCCATGAGTATATAGTACCATACTCCTCTATGTCTTACACTATCTCATGCATCCTGTAAGAGATCGATACCCCACTCCCATATACTACCACAAAAGAATCCAAGAAAATAGTTAAGAACTTTCACAACCATAAATCATCTACTATGATAATTAGTGACAAAATATATCACTATGGATCCTTATACAATGAGTCCCTACATCTATAGCAAAAAATACCTAGTATCCCACTATATATATCAATCACCAATTTCCTCCTATAATACAACTCTTTACCCAATAATTAGTAACTATAGGATCCTATACACATATTCTAAGGTAATAATAATCTCCCCAATAGGTTACTAAGATGTACAGGTATCTACATCCCATATCTTACATAGTGTAGTCATTATATGTTTAGCCTAGGGCGTCAAATCTATGGATGCCACATGACTCAGACCCATTCTCTCTAACATAACATATCAACATCTAATAGGCGTAGACCTTTTAAGGTCTCCATCATCCATCCACTCCTAAAATATCTCATACATGAAACAAACTACAAAAATATAATCAAAACTAACATTAGTATCATATAATATCAGATAAATAGACAAAAACAATCATCAATAACTAAGCAAGAATAATAAGGATCATAATTTAGGCCTACTATACACTAGCACTACATACATGATAATAACACTGGACAAGAATGCCATATCTAGGACACTAACACCATGTCCTAGATAGTAGTGCCCATGTCAAGAAATAAGTGCCACATTTCCAAAAAATAGGCCCTAAACTACTTGTAATCAACTAAAAGTGGTATTTGAGTGCTAAGAGTGCTACTTGAGAAAACCCATTCCTACCTTAGCCTTAAACCTATCCTAGAGCCCATTATTATAGTTTTCTAGCCTTTATGTAGACTAAAAGTGTCCTTAGTCAACTTAAATGTAGTGTTAGACCCTCATTTCTTTATCTTGGACCTTCATGCTTAGTAGTCTGCCATCTAAACATTAGCATCACATTAAGGACACTAGAATTGAGTGGAGGTAGTGTCCCTAAAATGGCACTAATGTCCTTTACCACATATTTCCCAAATGAATATATTTTCAAAGGTAAAACCCTCCTAAGGTTATCTTAAGCATCTTTTATTATCTACACAAGCTATAAAACAATATAAATACTTGACTTTTATACCTTTATCTACTGGATGGAAATTAGATACAAAATACCTATTCAAACATGAAATAAGTTGAGGAAAATCAAGGTTATTATTCCCTATTCTACCCTAATTTTGCATACTACCATATAAAACTTCCCTAAGCTCAGATTTTCTATATTTATAATCTCAAACACACTCAAGGCATTCAAGACCACTATCATTATAGCATCACTTGCACTTGCACCAACACTTAGGTAGGGATAACTACATTGGGCTTGATCCCTCCTCAGAGTATTGGTATGTAGGAAACTCTCTTCATAGAGGGTTGTTGAGGAAGTATAACTTATCCTACTAATGAACACACTTTTTATCTCATTCCTTACTTGCAAGGAGGATTAGGTTTTACATCATAAATTAGCTATTATAGGCACAATACATAGTATCATACTTCATGCATGCTAGAACAAAACCCAAAAAAATAGTCATAGATACATCCAAAATTTTGGAGTAGTCATGTATAAAGGAGACTAGTGCCATTATTAGGACACTAGAGCCACATGACACTACTATCAAAATGTGGTGCTATGATCTAGGTGGGGTTTTGAAATAAGAATCTAGTTGACAACACTTAGACTTGTTCATATCTTAGTTTACAACACTCAATTTTTTTGTATCATGTGTTTTATAGATAAGTCTTTATTTGCACATATTTACTACTATTTTTAGAAATTCAAAGTTGTAAACACCCAGTTTTTATCACAATTATGCTCTAATGGACTTCAAATTGATATCTACCAAATAATGCAAATTAATTCTAAGAATCATGAAATGTCCCAATTTCATTTGCACATCAGACATTAGTGCTCATAACAATGTTGAGGCATCCCTATTTAGGGTAATATCTTGTACATAATAATAACCTCTCACAGATTCATCTCTAATCAACTTACAACATAATAAATTGACACTTTGGCCTTTGGATCCCTTAAGCAGGGCACTTGAACAATTCTTAAAGTGTAAAATACTAAGAAAAAAGAATTAACTAAGAAAATAAAATTAAATGATTAAGTAAAATTCCCATGTGTAATTAGTGAAAATGAATTTTGTAAAAAAGAAATTTTAATAAAAATGAGGTCATGATGATGTCATCATCCTAAAAGTCAAGGAATTAGAAATATCTTCCCTAAATCCTTAAATTTAGAAATAAATATCTATGCTTAATAAATGGGATCTCTATCCCAAATATTAATTGGTTGTCCCCTCCTTAACTCAACTAGGGTTAGTTTATACTCAATCATAGTTAAATCTAACCTAAATACACTTGGGTTAGATTTAGTTTGGAAGGATATAAATACAAGGATTCACCCATTGTTTAGAATCTTGTTTTGTGTAAGGTTATTATCCTATAATATCTTAAATAAGATCATTTGGTATAGTGTTATCATTCCCATTTTATTAAGCTAAGCCAAGCTAAAGCCAAAGCTAAGCTCAACATTACCAAAGTGACAAGGAGAGGTGGTGCAAGGAGAACCATTGCCAAAGATTATTTGATCACACAACTGAGCACATCAAGTCATGGCCAACATAAAAATCTTGCTCTCAAAGAAGGTAAATATTGTTTATTTTGTCTTCTTTGAGTAGTTACTTATATTTCTCTCTTGCTCCTTGAGTGTCTAGGCTAGAGGTGTAAGTTTTAGATTAAGGTAAAAGCAAGTTTTGAAGGGACCCCGAAACCCTTTAACAAAAAAAGAAAGATGAAGTGATAACGCCCAATAGGAAGATCATTCGTAAAACTTACTATAAAATAGTATCAAAATCAGGTTTTATAGGGACCTAAAACCATAGACCGATACCATAAAAGAAGATCACAAGTTTTATAGAGACCTGGAAACTCAAAATAAGTTTTTAAAACTAAGATCCAATTTTCAGAACTAGTTATAACATCTAGTAGAAAAGGACCAAAACAAAATCAATAGCAACAAAGAATACCTTAGTCTTCTAATTCTAGAATCATCTTCACAGCCTCATTTCCAACCATTGCTGTATCATGTAGGGATATTGTAGCTGATGTAGCAACTTCTTGATGAGCCTTTCTTCCTTCAAGCTCTACCTGGTCCTCTTACTATGCCCCTCTAAAGATTTTATTTCTTCATTAACTCATTTTCCAAGGTTAGCTGCAGCCACACATATGCTAGAAGTGACCTCCTCCATTTTCATTCTACTTTCCTTAATGAGCCTTCTTAGATTATTCTCATAATCCTTAAGTTTAGTTGGAATATCACTCATTTGCTTCTCCTAAATTATTGATTTTGATCCTATCAGCTTCCTAGTTATGTTGCATTATTTCTACTTTCTTCTTCAGCTCCATCATTTCCTTATACATCCACGAATCAACTTGGAAAATTGCATCAGCTTTGAATTTGGCCGAATTCATGAAGGAGAGCTTAGTGTCCCTCTACCGAGCATCACAACTGTCATCTGCATTCTCCTATGGAAAGGACTCATCCTTTTCTATTTGGTCCTCCCTTTCCATCATTTTCTCCTCTTTTGTCTCTGCAGGGTCTTTATGCTGTTCATGATCATCCTTTTCTTGTTCTCTAATCTCCATAGCATGATTGGAAACCAAAACCAAATGTTCCTTTTCTCTTGTCAAAGCTAGATCATCAAGTAAAATATTTGTGTCTTTAACACTTCCCCTCACCACAGTCTGATTATCTTCATGTTTGGAATTATTTTGTTCTATATTGTCCTCTATTTTATCCCCTTCATTTTCTTTCTCACTTTTGTCTTCATTTTCCTGATACCCTTCTAGATTTGAACTAAAATCCCTAGTTTTCATCCCTTCTTCTTCCTCCAAAACATTCTTCTCAGAACTTTTTGTGCTTTCCCACTCAAATTCCTCTTCAACATTCTATTTTTTGAAACTGGAGGGTTTAGGTTTTACTTTTTCTTTCCCCTTAACTTTTCCACTCTTCTTACACTGTGAATCCTTATTTTTGTCAGAATAAAGATTCGAGACTATGGCATTGTTTTTGAAATAGCCCTCTATGATAAGAATCAGTCCTTCATGCAAACTTGGTTGAGATTCCTTCTTTCTATGAGAAAATAGACTTTGAAGCAGTGAAAAGCACAAATAGAAGGGGAAGGAAATTCTGTCTTTATGCCTAAAATGATTAAGAAAGACAAAAGGCTAGAGGTGTAAGCTATACTAGTGTGTTTTTATTTGATTTTGATCATACTAACTTGATACTAATCTCCCCTTTTAGATTCCTATTGATCACATAATGACACATTAGGTGGGACCTATACCCCACAAAATTCTCTCCTAGATACTTTTAAAGATGTTTTACTAACCATTTTCATGTCAAAAATTTGAATAAATAATCAAAATTTTAAACTCTTGACCGAGCCATAGGGATTGAAAATAACTATAAATAATTGTAGTTGATCAACAAAATCAACCACAATCACCAAAATCATGCACAATTGCAAAAAAATTGACCACAATGGCTAGAATTGACCATGATCACCAAAATCATGCATGATTGCAAATAGAATTGACCATGATTGATAGAATAGACCATGATCAATAGAATCATCAATGATTCTCTTTGTTTTTATTATTTAAAAAACCTGAGAGTTAAACTTTGTGTTTTTGATTGGGCTAACTTGTAGGGATATAATATTGGCTAAAAATCAAATCAATCCCCTAACTTGTTTGTAGGGAACTAAGCCAAAAAAGAAAAGAATTGAATGTTTTTTAACCAAATATTTCATTTTTACACAAATCCAAGTTTTAAAAAGGTTTAAAATACATTCAAATTTTGTTAAGGTGTTTTAAAATTCACTTAAACAATCTATTTTTAGCATTTTCTAAGCTTTTACAAGTGCAAACACAATCAATGAGCCACAAATTTCAAGAAAATTTCAAATTTGGTGTTAATAAAATGAATCTACATCTTTAGTTGGAGATCCTAAGAGTTTTTTCAATTTTTGTTTGTTGTTTTTAAACACTTAGAGTAGATTTTTTGATTTCAACAAAACACAAACTCTAGCATGTATGCTCTCCCCTTCCCTTTTAGGGAACTCAAGTGACCAAAAGTTCTTAGTTTATTGCCCTTATTTGTAAAAAGTGTGTCAGCAAGAATGTCATGTATGCTCTCCCCAAGCTACAAGCATCTTAGGTTATTCAAAGGTGACCTCTAAAGTCTTTCCCTTTTAATTTATTTCTTTTTATGCTCTTGTCTTGTGAGTAGGAGTTCATAGCCTAAAAATGAGTTATTTAGGGGTGTGTTAACATAAGGTTTCATATCCCAACATCATAGAAACCTTGCTCCATGGTGGGGTATATAAATCAGAGCACGCGGTATTATTATTGCCAAGGGGTTAAGCGGCTAGCCTCTTAGATCCTAATGAAAACCTAGGTCAAATCTAGATAAACATAAGAATCCATCAAGAAGTACAAAAATGGAGTTGTTATGCAAAATAATAGACCCTTGCATAGTAATTTAGTTGGTATGAACCTAATTGACATGATTAAACCCCTTGTGTTAGCCACACTTGGGACCATCTAGAATGTACAAAACTTGTAGATTTTAGACAAAGCCCCACTTACCATGGAATTTCATGTCAAATTCTAAATATACCTCACTCTAAGTTCATGCCATGTATTAATGCTTGAGAGATAGAGGGGTGTATAAAAAAATCTAGCTACACATGTACTTTATTTTATAGATTAAAAATTAATTCCTCACAATTGTTATATCAGTCAAAACTTTGGCTAAAGCTACACACACCTATGCTAGTTATAGTGAATAGGATGAGCTATGTGTGCTTCTTATATTTTTATTTAATTTACATTGCATGTTATTAGACTAAAAATGTTTTTATTGTCATGTAAAAACAAATTCTAAACCCAATCACATGTTTATACATCACTTTAGCCTAAGAGATGTTATTCTATCTATTTGAC
The DNA here is from genome assembly GCA_037957365.1 of Torreya grandis. Lineage (NCBI taxonomy): Eukaryota > Viridiplantae > Streptophyta > Pinopsida > Cupressales > Taxaceae > Torreya > Torreya grandis. The sequence continues at coordinate 375,732 of JARHVA010003947.1, forward strand.
ACCACACTTTTTTTGACTTAGACATTTTAAACAAATTTATGTGTGTGTCACTTGTTTAAATGGGGCATTGTTATATTACCTATTTCATCCCAAGTTTTTACCTTAAATTATTAAAACAAAAACCATTGTCATACATTTTTAGAAAGATAGCGTCATTATGCTACTTGTATTGTTTTAAAACCTTTGTATTGTGTCAAATGAAGTTCAAAAACATGTATGGATTTGGTCTATAATTGATATCATTATACCATCCATTTGGGTCTATAATGTTGTCTATTTGAGAAAACAAGTCTTTTTATATCAAGTTCAAAATTTGCCTTGGGAATTTTAGATTCAAAATTAAGTGGTTTATGCCTATGCCCTACTTAATTTTGGCTTGGGTGTTTACCTCTTACCTTTTAATTATGTAACTTGGACTAATTTCATTCTTGATTTAAAGACTCTTTGCATATTTTTATGAAGTGGTATATTTTTCATGTACCTTGAGTCTATTTATTACATTGAACTAAGGTTGAAACTCTATTTTCAAGTACAACCTTAAGGATTAGTTTACATTTGAGTCTTACTTATCATGTGGGATTGAATGTTTTAACTCATTGTTATTATTTTTACTTATTTGAGATTGGATTTCCAAATTAGTTTTAGGTGTGTGCCTAGGGTGAATGTCTTATACCAATGGTCAAGCTTTTTTTTTGAATCCATGTGCCTAAATTGAGTCCAAGTGTTTAAATTTTTTTTAGAGATGGATTAATTGCCTTGCAAGTTTTACCTTGACCAAGTTTGTTTTTAAAGTCTATATTTGTGCCTTATTTCCAAAGACCTAGAATTTTCTTTAGTTCTTATATTTAATTTATACTTTTTGAGCCTAGATTTGTGCCTTGTTCCCAAAGACCTAGCACCATTTTTGTTGTAGACCTATATTAGTTTTTGTTTAAAACATTTTGCCAAAAAAATATTATTCAAAATTAACATTAATTTGACCCTTTGTGTTCTAGATATTAGACCTTGGAGACATTTTAGACCAAGCTTATCATTGATAAATTTGGAGAAGATCTCCATTTCTAGGTCAAATTTAGATTGTCTTTTCCATTTGGACCAATTTTATAGATATACCACCCATTGATAGTTTACCATTTATACAAAGTTTTAAGAGTTTTTAGAACCTTATACCTTTTCTTTATGAGATGTTAGTCATGGATTTGGATATGCCTCGCTACACACATAGTAGAACCATGTACAATCCAAATTATGAAAATGTAGTCATGAATGATGCATTTTCTCAAGACCCATATGGTGATGATGTAGTTTGTGAGATAGATCCCTATTTTCCTTACACTACTCATTATATAGAACAAAGCCAAGATCTGTTAGTACACTACTTGGTTAATGCATGTCCTTATCTAGGTTAAGACTATTACAACCCCTTAAGTTATACTTAAGAAAATGCAACAATTTTTTTTTCTTTTAAAACAATTAAATAATTAATTTAACATTAATATGATAGAATTAAACAATACAACATATATAAATCATAAGTAAAAACAATAATACTTCTAATTCAAATACTACATACCATATTATTCTTATGCAACCCCAAGGAAAGTAAATGCCATATGACACAGCTATGACTGGTCTCACAATACAATTATTGCTATCAAGTATAATAAATATATATTATAATTAAATTTTCTTCAAGAATACAACCTTATACAATAAATAAATACCAATCTCTTTAGAGCTTGAGTCTATCTAACTCATGTATCACTAATAATCACAAATGTCATCTCTAGGTAAGTACTAAAGTGGGAAGAGAGAGCATCATTTGAGTGTTTTTCAACACTAACCATGAACCATTGATCCCCCACATAATCCCCTATAAGGGAATGTCCCTCCCTTCATAGATAGGTAGATATAATGGTGTGGGAATCTAGAGAGACATGCTAGTTCCCCATGTGATGTAATATTTATACTATATGATGTGTATCATAATAAAATACATTTCAAACATGATATCACACAACATTTAAATCAAACATATGAAATGACAATGTATATCTAACATAAATTTGTCCAAATTTTTCAAATAACATATAATCACTCAGATCGATCAATTTCATAACACACCACTTGATCAAATTATCTACATCTAACATTGGTGGTGTTACCTGGGCTAGTGAAGTCTATCTCACTACCTACTTAGCATCATCAATGTGAAATCTATATAAACATATATAGCATAGTATAAAACTTAACGATTCATTTATATTTTATCCTATACTAGGAATAGAATAATCTTAATCATTCATTTTATTTCATCAATTCATAATGAATCTAAAACGTTCTAATATTACATATATTATAATGATAAACAACACAGTCCATACAAGATCATACCATTAGGGTATGCTTTACAAAAGGACTTAGATTACTTAAATGTCACCAATAACATACTTCTTAAATAAATAGTCAATATTGGTCCCAAACATAACCAAGTTTATATTGGTAATCACCAAATGTGAAAACAAATAATCCTAATCAATAATATACTTTTAACAAGTTAATAAAAACTTAAGCATTTAATTTAATAATTATAGCTATAAGTTTTTTGTATACTTTCTAACACAATCAGTCATTTTGCTAAGTGGGGTTTATCTCAATGATCTAAATGTATTTACAAACATACCTTTTGTAATTATATATGTTCATATATATATATATATATATGTATATATATATTAAAAAAACATTTATACAATTGTTCATGGGGACATCACCATTCCAACACCTTTGTACCTTCCATGGACACACCATGAAAAGGGCAGAACATCAATGTAAAATAGATCCAAAATACTCTTCAAAAAGGATATCAAAAACATTGGATGGGGGTGAAATTGGATAATATCCTCCTTTATCCCTTATTGGATTGTGATCAAGGACACCCTTCTCATAACATAACTGATCCATACAAGACTATGGAACCTACAAGCACTCACCCACTAGATCTGTTAAAACACACATCCCCCACCTACAAGCTGACCTTATGATATCCACATATAGGTAAGCATCATAGGAAAACAAAAATAAAATGTGTTAAGATTAACATAAACCCATTTTAGGTTATTATCAATCCCATCCATTTTCAAGATAAAGTTATCTTTTATATGGAATAAACACTCATTAGATGCTTTTTAGGATGGATAATAAAGGAGAATATCTTCCATGGTGGATTTAATATACATGGTTCCCACTTCTGGGTTACTCACCTACTATTCTTATAGGTGCTAGGGGATTTATTACATTTGTATTCAACTCAATGGAAGATTGATAGTGGATTGAACATGGTGGACCCTAGTTCAGGGGAAATGATGTCATTACCACATTTAGATGGCATGCTAGCTTCAACCCATATCATGAACACTTATAGATTACCTATGGTAACACAGCTATGAGGTAAAAAGTTTAGATTACCCATATAAATGTGGGATAAACAAATATTCAAGCACATTAGAGAATCACTTGGGAAATTTCTTATAACTTGTATAGAAATGAACAACACAATAACACTACAGATCAATGATCTTACTTACCATGTAGATCACTCTTTGAACCATAATTTGTGTGGAAATGGATATCACTCAAATGGTTTACAGCTAGATTATTATTACATTGTTTCTAAGGCACAACCACATTAGATAGATTATTGATTGACAGATACCAAGGATTTCTTTCAAAATCAGCAATGTTTGCATCAGTGAAGCTTTTAGAATATGTGGACATCTCAAGGCATATTATTTGTCAAAACATGGGTATTCTACTATAGCTCACTCTTAGTAGGATTAAAACACACATGAGATAGAAGAAGGTATATGTCAGGATACCTCAGGAGCTAAAACAAACCATGTTCTCTCTTCTGATCTTGTAACACTTGGGAAAACCTTTCTTGTGCCTTAGGTGGTTGATGACACTACCAATCCTTCCATGAAGCCATCTATCTACCTTGCATCATTGATCAACTATCTCTCTAGCACTGTACCTACCATGGGTGAAGAACTACATGTCACTATTAATACTATACAATCTATGCCCCCTTCTACTACCATTACTAGGATAGAGAACCACTATTGGATCTTGTCACCTATAGTTAGGATGGTTTTATTTTTGAGTCTCCACAAGATAAGTCATAAGGATTTATAGTGAATTATTCTCCTATTTACTTTCCTTCTCCATAGAATACTAAGCAAGATTTAGATATTTGTCATTTGACTAATGCACATTGCTTCTCTTCTACACCATCTATCTCCAACTCTTCCATGGAGCATAGATACATGAATAGATCTTAATCTAGAGTGAATTCACACTTATCTATTTATCCTTTACAAATAGGTGGTTTGGAATCCACTTTGGTAAAAACATAGAGGGCTACCTGAGGCAAACCTTCTCATCTATCCCAAGCATAACTGGTTACAAAATGTGATGTTCTTTCAGGTAAACAAATTTCTATTACATGGGACCTTAGAAATACATCCCCAAAGAGGTTACCCAAATGATCATTACATCATAAAATATAATAGGTATTGGGATGAATTCTAAAAAAATGATCCCTTAAAAGGATTATTCATAGACACAAGCTCTGTATCATTTTCCTATAAAAAACTATGTGCTCTAGTTTGGATGCTAAAAGATACCTCTAGACTTGCTTTCCCACTTGGTCCTTCCTAACTGTTAGCTCTATTATAAAATCATGAGGTTTGGGCTATTGAAATGAAATATTATTTGGTCTTACAATCATCTATCACCCATGAAAATTAACTACATGGGTCTTTCTTCTCGAAGGAGCTCAATATGACTGTTGGCATTCTTAATGTGTATGCTCCTTCTCATAATAGGAATTTATTATAGATGGATCTATAAAACACTAGAATCTTGGATATGCCTTAACTCATTCTTTGTGGGGATCTTAATTTGAACACACACCACACTGAAGTATGGGGTGAAGATGCTTGATAGGACTCTTTGGCCAAATTTTTTTTGAACTTTTTGGCACAACATAGTCTCATGGATGTTGAACCTAATAAGATCGAACCTACTTGGTACAATCATAAAACTAGATCTCAAGGTATTTCAAAGTGATTAGACTATTTATTACTCAAAGAAACTCTCATCCTTAACATTAGTGCTTACAAATCAACTACTTTGAAACTACACTTTTCTGATCATAATCCCATATAGATTGACCTACTTGTAGGATTGGTATAACCACCCTCTCCTTTTAAATTTAATCCTCATTAGTTATTATATGATGATTTTAAGGTATTTATCAAGGAGTCTTGGACCACTTACTCTGTTGAAAAGGGTGTACCTACCATGGACTATCTCCAAAAAAATATTATCAAGGTAAAGGTAGTCATAAAGGTATGGGAAAAAAATAAATTTATTGAGAGTGAAAGAGATCTCTTAATGTGGAAGAAAATATCAAAGCACTTATGGAGTCATTCCATATCAACACTTTCAACTTTGATATTTTACTAGAACTAGAAAATTTAGAAACTAAAAAGGTAAGACTCCTTGCCTAACATGAAGCTAAATGGTGTATGAAGAGTAGGGTTAATCATATAAATGAGGGGGATGACAACAATTTTATTTTTCATCAATAGGTGATGGCTAGGAGGGTAAAAAAACAATTTGGAACATCATAGATCATAATGGGTCAGTTTGTACTGATTTTACTTCTATTTAAAAGGTTGCTGTTATACACTACAAATATATCTTTACAGAGTCCCCTCAAGAAAATATTAGGGACATCATGGTGATGTCCTCCTTTTTTGATGGCTGGGTTATCTCACAATAAAACAAATCCCTACTTTGCCCTATCACTATGGTTTAACTACATAATACTCTCTGCACTTTTTAGTTGGGGAAGGCTCCTAGTCTAGATGGCTAAACTATTGAATTATACATTGGTTTCTAGGATCTTATTATAGATGACATATTTTTGGTAGTGGAAGAATCATGTATCTCTAGTAAAATACATGATCTTTTCTCTTTCACTTTCATTTCTAGCATTATAAAAGATGACAACATTTCTATATTTAAACACTATCATCCCATCTCTTCATGTAACTGTATCTAAAATATTATCTCAAAAATCATTACGACTCACCTGAAACCTATCTAGTCTACACACAAATCCCTTGAATAATTTGGTTTTTTGGACAATCAAAATGTCCATGATGTTATTGGCACTATAAAGGAGTCCCTACACAGTATCAAGACAAAGGCCCATTTAGCTTTCTTGCTAAAATTGGACCTATCCAAATCTTTTGATCGATCTAACTAGTTATATATTAAGCTTGTTCTCACATAGGTCAGTTTTGCTCCCCACTTCATAAATTGGATCAAGGACTACTATCAATCCATCACATATCCAATCTTGATAAATGGCTCTACTACATATTTTTCCCCCTTCCTGTGGACTTCAATATGGCTATCCACTTTCTCCCCTTCTCTTCCTCATCATAATCAAGGCTCTTAGTCAACACATTTCTCATGAACGTGTCGTTGGTAACTTTTTGGGTGTTAAGATCACAATGGACACCTATATTTCTCACATCTTATTTGTGGATGACATACTCATCTTTGAGAATGACACACTTCAAGATGCAAAGTGTTTAGGCCATATCCTAAAAATCTTCTTAGCTGCTATCGAGATGGATTTTAATCTTCAAAAATATATCATGTACTTCTTCAATATTGCTCCTACTACACAGAATCTCCTTCATACTATATTACCATTCCACATTTAGGACATTGAATAGGGCATTAAATACTTAGGGTTCCATCTCAAACCTTATAATTATCTCCTTAATGACTGGTTGTGGCTCATTGATAAGTGGAAATGATGCATTTTTCTCTAGTGCCACCATCAGATTTCTATGGTAGGTAGACTAAATTTGATCAAAAGTACACTTGAAGCTACTCTAGTTTACTAGATGTCTTTAGCCTTACATTAACCTTACTATGTTACCATGTCACTGAACTATGACCCATACTTATTCGATTGTCACTTTATTGAAAAAAAGGATGAGGTTTTGGTTAGAGACGTAGAAGTAGGGGCCAATTTTATAGAATAATTTCCCCATGAAATCCTACCTAGTCTAATTAGAGTGCCTAGAAATGTACCTTATACAAAACCATCAAACAAGCCCTACTAGTTACCCTCAAGTGCTCATTCTGATTTCATACCAAGATACAAATATGATTACAAAGAGAAAGGGCCCCAAAGAGGACCAATTCATGAAAATTCAATAATCGTATCAAACCTTCTCAATCTAGCATATAACTTCAACACCATGGCCATATCAAATGCTCCACTCATAGAACTAACTCCTTCAATGGGAGTTCCAATTAATTCTTTAAGTCATACTAACCTAGGTATTGAAATATTTACCCAAATTTTAGACACCTAATTTTGTTCACATTTATGCCTACACTAACATTCAATCAATTTATAGTAAATGACATATTTAAAGCCTAGAAATCACTTGAATTGCCCAAATTCATTTGTGTAAGGGATTTAATTGCCTAGAAGTGTGATGAGGATATCTTAAATGGTGTATTACCCTATGTGCATCACTAATTTGGTTTGGTTCTAACCCTAGTCAAATTATGACCTAGTAATTTGGGACTTTTAGCATGTTAATCTATTAACTCATGACATCTAAATAAATTTCCAAAAGCTAAAAATAACTAAGAAAGATTAATTATATTGAAAATCATAATTAACTTAATTAAACAAAAATTCCAAATAAAATTAGTGAATTTCATTTACTAAAAAGGATTTTTTGACAAAAATGAAGTCAAAGAGTCAAATTGGCTAATAAAGTTATTTATTATCTCATAAATATTCAAAAATATGACTCACACCTCACAAGTATCTAGAGTGAGTTATCATGCCTCACAAATATCTGAAATTGAGGTATTAAGATTTAATGTGTCTTAAAACCTTTGAGAGTTAAACTGACCCAACTAAGGTTAATTTATACTCAACCCAAGTTAGAATCTAACCTAACCTACCCATGGTTAGATTTAGTTCTTTGAGCGATAAATACAAGTGCCTAGACCATTAATAAACAAACTTTTGTGTGTGAGGTTATTTTAATGGGATGCCTTCTTGAAGCCATTTGAGAGTAGGGTTATTATGCAAAAATTATGCCAAGCTTCAACACCAATGCACAAGTGACTATTGGAGAGATTTTACCACCTTGTATGAGCATTTCTAAGAGACTAAAATCATAATAAGCTGAGCATGAACATTCTTATGCCAACAAGTAATCACCATATGCAACAAGGGAGGTAACAAATTTGTATTGTCTTCATCTCTTTTTATGACTTTACTTATGTTATGCTCCCCTTAGTGTTTAGGTAAGAGGGTTTAGTCTTAGTGCATTTTTGATCTTATGTTTTCTCATTTTGACTAACAAGAGACTAATCTACATTTTGTTTACTTTTCATACTCCTAACCCACATAATGGAATGCCTGATGGGACTAAGCATCCTATATGGCCAAGGAGATTAATATGCTAGTCTTTATTTTTCAAATAAATGCATATAAAACTTCAATTTTAGAGTTTTAACTTGGATTTTACATATTTTTTAATAAGCTCGTAGGGATCAACACCAATTTTATAGATTGACATAAATTTAAAGAATAAACCATGATCTCTATGTGAAAAATATAACAAGGTAGGAAACATGGCTAACAATGGTTTTACTTGATTTTTCTTGCCATCATTTAGTGTTTGATGATCTGTATTTTGTCTATATAACTAGTTTATTATAGAATCCATGAGATGTTTGGTTTTAAGTTCATTTATTAATCATTTTCCATTCAAAATAGAGTCTAATTTTGTGTGTTTTAACATCGATGATCTACTTAATCAATGCCAATTTGTGTAATTGACATTGATCTATATGGATCGATGATTATTGACCTCTGAGACAAAAAAAATTAGAAACCCAAGAGATAAATTTAAAATGTCATTTTCTCACTTTATTTTTGGATTCTAAGAAATCAAACCATCTAACAATTTGTAGGTCATGAGATGAAATGAGAAAATTTTAAGCATGGTTGAATCTTACATACATTATATTTGGTGCTTAAAATATACTTAGTTGTTTTCATCTCTTAGTTATTTTTGAAGTTTTTGAAATTATCAACAATAAAGTCAAGGGGAAAAATATCACATCACATTTTAATTAGTGTTTTAAAAATGGACACAAACCTAGACTAAGTTCTCTTAAGAGCTCGTTCATTTTTTTGTTTATTATTTGTGTGTTTTTGTAAACCAAACCTAACATGTTTGCTCTCCCCCTATCCCCTTTAGGGAACTTAGATGACCAAAAGTGATTTGATTATTACTTTTGTCACTTATTCCAAGCATAGAAATAATGTATTAAAGGCACTCCAAAATATCTAAGTGACTTGGGTGATCTTAAAATGACCTTTAAAGTCCTATATTTATTTCTTGCATTTTGGCTTATGGGTGGGAGTTCATAGCCTCCACACAAGTTCTTTAAGGAAGTGTTGACCCAAGATTTCATATTGTATCATCATTTAAACCCTATTCCATGGTGGGGTATATAAATTAGGACATAGATACTATGATTAAAAATGGGTTGAGTGGCTAGCCTCTCTAATTATAATGAAAACCTGAGTTAGGTCTAGCTAACTAGGAGATTCCACTAAGAAGTACATAGATGGAATCACTATGAAAAGGAATAGAACATTGCATAATAAGTTAGTTAGTATGAGATTAATTTATGTGATTGAATATCTAATATTAAAAATACTTAGGACCATCTAAAATGCATGAAAATTATAGTTTTAAGATGAAACCCACTTACTGTAGAAATATTATCAATGCAGGGAGAGTAGCCTAAAGGTTCATGTCATTGTACAAATTCTTGAGAGAAGAGGGTGTCTAAAAACTCTACTTTTCATGTGCATTTAATTTTTGGATCAATAAAGTATTTCTTCTTAATGAGTATATAGACATAATTTAACGATATGAAGCCACCTTGTTAGTTTTTAGGGATAGGACAAGACACTTAGGTGTTTTTGTGTCTATTTATTTCACTTACATAATTTTATGTATTAAACAATTTTTTTTGTCAATAACACATCAAAATAAGTCCAAAAAATTCACATCATATTGTACACCCATTTAGACTAAGAGGTGTTACTCTATCCATTTGTGTCACACTTTATGCCTTGGAAATTTGTTCAAAACCCATTTGTGTGTCTCTTGTTTAAATGGGGTGTTGTTCGCTGCCCATTTTATCTCAAAATTTTGCCTTGGATATTCTAGTCCATACCTTTTACCATATCATTTTTATGAAGGAACATGATTATGCTGCTAGTTTTTTTATAATAACTTGTCACTTTTGAAACCAAGTTTTAAACTTTTGTTATACATCTCTTATTTAAAATTCACAATTATACTACCTATTTTATTCTATCCCTTTTGCCTTATAACATTAAATTATTTTTACATTGAATCTAAAGATCAACCTTCTGAAGTACAAATCCCAAACTAATTAGGTTCATGTCAAAACCTCATCTAATTTGGGATTAGGTTATCTGCCTTTTGTGTTTGGATTATGTTACTTGGGTTGTATTCATATTTGCTCTAAAGAGGCCCCTTTCCTAGGCCTAGTAGTTATTGTTTGTTTTGATCCTTGATTAGAGCATCCCTTTTTGAGCCACATTATTTCTATGTATTTTGTTTGAAGTTATTATGCCAAATTTTTGATTGTCCTAGTCCATTTAATCCAATAGTTTTCATGAGTCAAATTGTGATTCTTAAGTGAGTCAATTACTGAGTGTTATATGATCCAATTGCCTTAGTTTAGTTACTTTTTAGTTATTATTCTAGACTTGTGTTTCCAAGTCTAGACTTGTTTTAGTATGATTATAACCACATTTAGGAAAATCATTGATACCTCTTGATCTTAGTTCATAATCATTCTACTTTGTTTAAATACTCTTATGACCAATTATAATCACCTATGGGAAAATCATTACTCTATACATAAATAAGTTTGATCCTCTATGTTACTTTTGGTACCAATTATAACCACCTTTGGGCAAATCAATATCATTTTATTAGACTGGTCTCACTTTTGTTTTGTTCTCTTTTGCCTAGTTTAGTTATTTCTCCCTTTGTGTATATTTACATAGCCAAAGGCCCCTTTTTGTATCTTTATTGTTTGCTACCTTTAGACCCTTTATTTATCACATAACCTATCAATGGATCTAAACTTGCCTCATTACACACATAACATATCTACGTATAATCCTAGATACAAGAAATTTATAACCAATGACCCTTTTATTCAATATTTGTATGATGATTTTTCTTATGAGATGGATCCTTATCCATATTATAACATCCCATAAATTGAACAAAGGCATGACCCTTTAGTATAATATTTGGTAACTGTGCTTCTTTATCTAGGGAAAAAACTAGACTAAATGAAATAATACCTTGCTCAAATAATTCCTAACATGGAACATAACCAATAAAAAGAGCCCTAATATGTTACTAAGTTGACATAAAATAGATATTATCCATAATTATTTGAACGTCATTTGTTGGAAAATAAATATGAAGTGATAGTTAAAGCTATTGAAGTAGGAGCTAAGTTTCCATCACACTTCCCATATGAAAGTTTGAGTAGTTTGATTAGAATTCCTAGTAATGCTATTCAAATTCAACCACTTGAACAAACATCTACTAGTTATATCCAAGATTTAGTCTAAATGACAAAAAAAAACCATAATTTACTTACAAAAGGAAAAGGCATCATGGATGAATAGATGGAATAGTTAAAATAAGCATACCAAACCTATCTCAATCTATCTCATAACCTCAATGCAAGGGTTGTTTCCAACATGATTCTTATCAAGATAACTCCAACAATAGGGTAACAACTAAATTTTTTGGGCTTTACAAGTCAAAATATATACCCCTTTAGCCAAAACACATTGGTTGGTGATATGTATAATCTCCACATTTTGATGGAAGATAATATATCTCAAATAGAAGACCAAAATCAACATATTATGGATATCACACAAGTGAAATCCGATTTAAACCAAAGTGGCTATAATATACCACCAAGTAAAATATAATAAGTTCCTTTGAACAACAAAAGTGGATTGAAAAAATAGGGAATAGGTACACCTATTTCCTAAAACAAACAAACAACCTCCATTCCTCAATTAAATGATTTCTCAAATGTGTAATAGGGGCAATGATCTAAAAATAGACCAAATTACTGCCACAAAAAGTGAAAAACACTACAACACCTCAATAGGTAACAACACATGTTCTACCACAAAAAGCATAAACCAATAAACATTCTTAATTATAAACATTACTTAACTAACAACATATTAATATTGGTCAAAATGTGCCAATTGGTTAACATCAATAAATACAAAATTAACAAATGCAAAACCCCTAATAATTGCCAAACCAATAAGTGCCATTTCAATAAATGCCAAATCAATAATAATTATCACTTCACCAGCAAGTACCATGTAAACAAATTTCAATCCAATAATAGGTTTTTAGACAAAAATAAGGTTATTATATATAATGGATACCAAGTGATTAGTAATAATTTCCTTTCACCCAATGGGTATCACACATACAATAAGGATCCAACTAATAACACTTTCAATAATAAGGATCTAGTCATCAATGTGTTCCCTATATTCAATAAGGTTCAAAAAGTAGGCAACAAGTTACCTCCTAAACCCAAAAGTACCAACACATTCCATAGATCTAAATTCCATTTCTATAGTTAAAATTTTTAAAATCCAAGGTTATAAATCCAATCTTAACCAAAGTATGCTTCAACAACAACATATTTTCTACCCACAATATAATCTTAATACATGGATACATATACCTAGCTGAACAACTAATTAAAATAATATCACACAAAACAACTACCTCAGTCAAAGTAATCCACCTTTGACCATGAAACCCCCATAATAGTAGGCTACTCCTTCAATTTCCTAGCTCAAAGGTTGCAACATATGAAGGATGCAATTCAGGTAATACATATGGGAAAATAAATGAATAAACTTAAATTAGAGGATATATGTTCTCAATTTAACATGGAGTATCTATAAATATCATTTCCACTAGGTTATGAGCCACCTAAATTTAAAAAATATAAAGGCAAAGGTAACCCTAGAGTGCATTTGATGGAATTATTTGATGCCTACCATCTGGTGGCCTATAACAATATATACTTATTTTTTCTCTTCCCAAGGAGTCTAGCTCAACAATAATTGGAATGGATATTGAAGGTATCAAATAACTTTATACCTAATTCAATGATATCTCAAATAAGTTTATACAACACTTCTCATACAATCTTAATCATGATATTACTATTGTGGATCTAGGCCAAGATAAGCAAAAGACTAGCGAGAGATTTATTACATACAACATTTGTGGGCCTTATCAAGTTGGTTTACACATGATTTTCTAGACAATAGTTGGCTGCCATATTTACCAAGATTTTACATAGTGAGATATCTTATCATCTTGAGTTTAAATGTGCTCACACATTTGAAGAGGTCATATTAAAAAGCATAAAGATTGGAAAAGACCATATTAACAAAGGTGTAATCAAACTATCCTCTTATAATTAGAACCAAAACTAGAATCAAGGCCAAAACTATAATTAGAACAAAACTCAAATACTAACTTCAATGCCACCTCAAACCAACAATAATGAAAGACCAAAAACCTATAACTATAGTAAGAATTTTATTGGCTGTGGGGTTATTAAATCATGCCATGTTTAGATAGTGTAAACATTACATATCCATATAGCTCAACCCACTCAACAACCACTTCCTCTATACATTCCACTAGGACCTCCAAAAAACCAACTGCCACAAAATCAAAACCAGTTACACACCCCTTCTCCTAAGAGAAGACCACTCGTTTCTTACCAATTTAGTGACCTTAGTGAGCCCATTAAGTTTGTGTTCCAAATATTGGTTTAAGAAAATATGATTAGTCAGCCTATACCTAATCCATTTCCTGATGTTACTCATTTTCTTGATTGGTATAAAGAAAATGAATTTTGTGAGTACCATCATGTTAGAGGACATTCTATACGATGATGTATATAACTCAAACATCTAATTGAGAACATGTTGGAGAATATAGAGATATAAATAGATGTTCATGTTCCTATGAACAATCATAACTTGGGTATATACTAGAAAATACATTTCCCTAACATAATAATAATATAAAAAATTAGAAATAATACCAAAAATAATAACAAGCTGGTAGAGAACTCCACCATAGAATCAACAATAACAATGCCAACCATAATAACAACAATAGAATGGTCAGAACCAAGGGAAAAATGATCAAAATAATCAAGGAGGTAATAATGTTGTTTCATATACCTATAATAATGTTGTAGGACATGTTTTAGGTAGTCATGTTTCCACCATTAATATTAACCCTAGACCAAGTACCAACATACTTGGACCTTCACATAACAATACCTATTTTCCAAATAATACCTACTAACCTCTTTATGCCAATGATTATTCTATGAGTCATGTTGATAATAAAAATCCCTATCACCCAATAATTATGATCATCCCTACCTACCCAACCAATTACCAAAGCCAAGTTCTAGATCAATATTTAACAATCATAACTCAATGATCTAGAATAACTATCAGAGGACTCCAAACAAATTCTACAAATGAGCCTAATCAACCTTATGTGTTTATAAAAAATAAACCAACTAAAAAAAATAAATGGAAAACCTATAATATTGTAGAAAAACTAAATAAGATACCTACACACATATCCATCATGGATTTGTTGTGCATGTTTACCATCCACAAAGATATCCTGAATGAGTATTTGAAACAATCCCTTGTGCTAGATAATATCACTCTAGACAAATTAAAAGCTATGGTAGGACACTTAAACCCTAGAAAACATCTCACCTTTAACCAAATTGACATGTCTTCTTTGGTCCCTTTGCATATTAACCCACTGTACATTGAAGTTGGTATAATGAACCATAGAGTTAAATGTGTCCTGGTAGACAATGGTTTTGATCTCAACATTGTGTCTCTAAAGTTAGTCAAACATCTGACTTGAAACCAAATAACATCATTATCAAAGCATATGATAATGAAGAACAAGAATCTCAGGTTATCATTAGCCCACCAATAGTCATAGGGCCATTAACCCATGATACTTTATGTCATGTTTTATCTCTAGAGCTATATTACAATCTGTTATTGGGTTGACCTTACACCCATGAAATTAGGGCCATACCTTCTACATTTTATTAGTGTATAAAGTTTATAAATTCAAGAATAGAAGTGATTATAAATATTGATCTTTAGCTATATCAATACTATAATTTTTTTGAGGATGAGTATAAAAGCTACAACTACCAGTTTGACATGAATCCTATGCCCAAGTTAGATAGTGACAAATCCAAAAAAGTAAAAGCTATTGAATTAGGCCTAATATCTAATTACATTTACCCAAATAGCTTAAAATCTACCTTATCCATGCCTCCATTAGATATTTCAAATCATTTCTTTGTCATTGACAAAGGTATTGGAGAATATACCACCCACAATGTATTCCATATAGATAAATTTCTAACAAATCCTAAAGCTTATGGGAAACCTATGACCAAGATTACTAGTATGGCATGGGACACCAAAGGAAAATCTCAAATGAGCAAGCCTATTATTTTCAAATTGGCCTCTAACTTAGATCATGATCCATTAAAAAAAGATGATTCATGGATATACACTAATGAGTTGGATGATTGTTACCAAAGTGTGAATTATCCTATTCAATATAAGATTATGAATCACCTAGATTATGAAGGTTGAAGCCTTGAGTTAAATTAACAAGGAACTATCAAAGTAGTCTTAATGAATAAGTATAAGGGAACTCATGGTATCAGATTTAAACCACCTAGGGGTGACCCCACATACCTAATTCATGTTCTAACACCAACAACTAGTGATGATGATGCTAACAATGTTGTAGGGTCTGATTATAGCATCCAAAATGACCTTGTCACTAAAAAATTATTTGATCCCCATGTTATTTACATCATTAAAACTATTTATCAACCTATGAATTTATAACTTTACCATCCCCAATTGATATAATAGAACCAACAAGAGTCAATAGTACCATTAGATGAGTTCAAAAATGACAAGGCCATATATGAATTTCTAAGATTAAGGAGTCATATACCCTTTAGAGACCACAGACAGGGATTTACTATTAGATTGGATCCTATTGCCTAATTTGGAGAGAGGGTGAAATTTCTTAGCTAAAAACAAAAACAAGATCAAAAATTGAGGTATGAAAGTGAAAACCTCTTTGGGACACTTTCTGACTAGGAAAAAAAGTAAAGAGAAAGGAAAGTCTTTTGGTGAAAACTAGTTTCTAACACCATTAGATGGGGATGTTCACTCATATTATTATAAAGCATATGAAATATATAGCCCATAACCTAATTATGGATTAGATATCAACACAAAAGAGTAATAATCTTTTACACAAATTGGTCAAGAGTGCCCTGAGGTATTTGTATCATGGCCAATGCCAACATTAGGACATTTTGATTCTTCCTATTTAAGAAAATTACATGAGATAATCCAACTAGATGACTTTACCATTTCTAATTAATTTAACTCCATATCAAATATTCTAGATGATGGTTCTAAAATTTTAGTGGAGGACACTTCAGAGGTAAATATTGGGAATCTAGAGGACCCAAAGTGGATTAAACTAGACCTGTCCCTCATTGAGGAGGAATGTGAGGCTTTTACAAACCTTTTGAGGGAATTTATTGACATATTTACATGGGCCTATTCAAACATGTCAGGTTTGGACCCCACCTATGCTATGCACTATCTTGTTGTACATCTTGATGCCAAGCTTATTAAATATAAGTTACATAAGATGCATCCTTGTATTATTGTGTTAGTAAAGAAAGAGTTATAAAAACTTTTGGATGTGAAATGTATTAGGATGATTGAATATTTATAATGGATATCAAAAATTTTGCTAGTAAGTAAAAAGCAAGAAGGGATATGAATTTGCATTGATTTTAGAGATATCAACAAAGCTTGCCTGAAAGATGCCTTTCCTCTAGCTAATATTGACATGATAGTTGAATCAATGGTTTTCTATGAAATTTTATCTTTAATGGATGGATTTTTAGGATACAAGCAGATCAAGATAACACCAAAAGATCAATACAAGACATCACTCAACACTATATGGGGAACATTTTACTATTAGGTAATATTATTTAGGCTCAAGAATGTTGGATCCACTTAATAAAGAGCTATGACAATGATTTTTCATGACATGATGCATGACATTGTTGAGGACTATGTCGATGATATTTTAGGTAAATCAAAGACCTATGTCGATCACCTAGTCATGTAACGAAGAATTTTTAAAAGAATTTATGAGTATAACATCAACCTTAATCTAAATAAATGTGTATTTGACATCACTTATGGAAATTTTTTAGGTTTCATTATCTCTCATAGGGGCATTTAAGTCAACCCAACCAAGGTTTGTGCAATTACATAAATACTACCACCATCTACCTTGAAGCATCTCCATAGTTTGTAGGGAAAGATTCAATCTATCAGATGTTTCATCTCATAATTAATTGATAAATGCCATCCATTTGCATACTTGATAAATAAATGTGTCACATTCTCCTAGAATGAGAGTGTTAAAAAAAATTTGATCAACTTAAAGCATATCTTTCCACCTCACCTATTTTATTGCCACCAATGCCAAACGAGCCATTACTTCTTTACCTATCAACAACCAAGAATGCCTTGGGGGAATTTATGGCACAACATGAGGAATAGGGAAAGTAGAATGTAGTGTATTATTTAAGCTAAACATTAGTTACGTATAAACATAACTATACACTAATTAATAAATCCTATTTAGCAATGGTGTTTGTAGCCTAAAAACTATGTCATTATATGATAAACAACAAGACCATTATTATCACTCAAGCCGATCCACTCAAGTATCCACTTTATAAATTAGCTCTACAAGGCTGTATGGAAAAATGGACTATGTTATTGAAGGAGTTTGAAATTGAATATGTTAAACAAAAATACATTAAAGGATAAGTGCTCACAGATCAACTTTCTGAATCCCCTCTTCAAGATACCTAACCTCTTACATTTGGATTTCCAAATGAGGCCATCATGACCATTAAAAAAATAGATGTACCTCCTAAGGATAAAAAATATAATATGAAATTTGATGGATCATTCATAACTCATGGATCAGGGGACAAAATATTAATTATTATACCATAAGGGGATCTCATTCTCAAGTCCTTTCACATTAGATTTACCTATACCAATAACATGGTTGAGTATGAAGCACTCATTGTAGGGATTCATCAAGAAGTACAATGGAATATTTAAAATTTACTAGTATATGGTGATTCTCAGTTAATCATCAATCAAACCATGGATCATTATTATACCAAAGATGTGAAGTTAATACCCTATAAAGCAATGGTTGATACTCTCAAGAAGTAGATTGCCAACATCTAATTTAAAATAATACCTTGGGCTAATAATAGGATAATGAATGCTATGGCCACTATTAGATCTATGATCTAGATCATTGATAGATTTAGGGATTATCAATTTATTATTGAACATCTCTTAGTTTTGGCACATGAACAATCAACTATCGAGATGGTTTGTGACATTGATCATCCCATGTCTCCCTGGTACTCCAATATATACACCTACCTTTAAGACCAAACCATACCTCTTGATTTATCATGTAAAAAACAAAATCCTTTTCCCATAAGGCCTCTCATTATACCCTACTTAGACTAACCTTGTATCGTAGAAGCTATGATGGAACTCTTCTTCATTGTTTACCTTCAACAGAATATGGACTAGTGTTGAGAGAAGTCCATGAAGGAGTGTGTGGAACCCACACTAATAGGGAAATATTTACCAAAAATTTACTATGTATCAATTATTACTAGCCAATAATAAAAGTAGACATATCTGTAAATGTGAAGAGATGTGTCAAGTGTTATAAGCATTCTAATTTGATTCATGCTTAGCCAAGACACTAAAACCATTGATGACACCATAGGCATATCAACATGGGGACTTGACCTTATTGGGAAGATCAATCCAACCTCTTTAAATGGCCATAAACACATCTTGACTTTTATCAAATACTTACTTAAGTGGGTGGAAGCCATTACCCTTATGTCACTGGTAAGTAGATCTCTAAGTTCATAATCAACCATCTCATTTGCCTCTATGGTATCCCTTCCAAAATTAAGTTGATAATGGAGGATATTTCAAGAATAAATATGTGAAAGCACTTTGTTATCAAGACCACATCAAACCAAATTTTTATGTTGCTTATTACCCACAAAGCAATGGCCAAGATGAGGATTTTAATAAAACCATTATTAACATTCTAAAAAAGATTGTTAATGATGCTAGTTGAAATTGACACTTACAACTACTCAATGCCCTCTAGGCATACCATACCACATTCCATACTCCAACAAGAGCTATAACCTATTAAATTGTTTATGGATCTAAATCCATTATTCCCATTAAGGTCAAGTTACTTTCTCTCCAAATTACATTACAACATATCATTGATGATAAAGACTACATCATGGCTCGCTTGCAAGAGACATATTTACTTAATGGTAAATGTTTGGTTGCTTTGAATAATCTTTAGGCTCAAAAATAAATAAAAGGACAATACAATAGGCACATAAAACATCATGAATTATATCTTTGTGACTTATTACTAAAAGAGAATAAAAAAATATAAATGTTGAATTCAAGAAAAAAGGAAAGTTTAAACCAAATTGGTTAGTCCCCTATGTGGTTATTTATAACTATAATTATGGAGCGTACAAGCTTGCTACACTATAGGGATATGAAATTGATGAAACAATGAACATAGTTCATCTTAAATTTTTCTATGCTTGAGGGATTCAAATTATTGTCTACAAGGATCATCTGATTTATGCCACATTATACCTATTCTTTGTACTATACCTGTTATCATTCTACCATACCCCTAACCATTTGCTTACCAATTATTTTTACCTAATCTCTCTTATCACATTAGGACTTGGTTCCAATTCATTTTTACTTCAAGCATGTTCCATGGTTGATGATAGATTAAATTCTCATAGTTGTTTTAGAATTACATGTTTGAATGGTAGTATATGAAAGTAGTATAATAGTAGATCTAGTAATTACATCTTTCATTTATTGTTATGCTTGACTAGTGCCACTGATTATAACCACCTTTGGAAAAATTAGTGTTCTACCTTATATTACTAATTATAAACACCTATGGGAAAATTAATATCACTAACCTATTGGCTAAAATTGGCCTACATATGAAACTTTTGCTTGGATGTGGTGTGAGAGGCTATGCAAAATCCTAGTTGAGTGAGTTATCCAATGATGAGAGGAGTAGATATACCTCATGACCCTACCCCATGTCACTTGAAATATTTTGAAACACTTTAATCAAGCTTAAAGGTAAATTTGGTGATTTTAAGGAAAAAGTCTAAAAACAAGTATAAAACTATAAGTGAAGGATCTAACATGTTTTTAGGGTTTTCAAGCATTCAAGGGAATATGGGAGGTTTGCATAGATGGATATGATCCTCTATCAAGAACTAGAGGCTCAATGAAGACCTATAATAATCTTTAATAATGGCCTATAATTAGGAATGATAACAAGGTTTAAAGGTGATTTCAAGGAGGATAAGCACATTTTTATTACATGGTCAATCAAGAAAGAGCCCCTTTGAATGATAAAGGATGGACTGTAATATTTTAATCCCATGTATAAAAAACCATCCACCATGAATGATTACCTACAAGTGTTATGGAGAAGATCATAATGTAAAAGAGGAGTAGTTGTCTAGATTCAATCACTTCATGGTTTAAAGAGCTTATTTGAAGAAGACTCAAGTTCAAATTGAATGTAGAGTTAAAAAGTGTCACAATCTTGGAAGCTGGGATTAAGGATCAATGACACATGGGTGATCTCATGAAGTCAATAAGTTAAATTCCCCTAGATCAAGATTGACAATACATATTTTTACATACAAATTCTAATCGAAGATCCATGTTGAAGACTGGTGTCAATAAGTCAAGATAGATCTATGACATGCATTCAATCATTTAGATGGATATCTAATAAAGAACACAAAGTCAATAGGTCAAAGGATCTTGAGAATCAATGTGATGGTGTCATGTGTCATAATAATGGAAAATTGGTATCATATCAATAGTCTATGTTTGATCATATGTTTAGATGGAGATCAATAACACACATTTGATCATGTAGATCAAAGATCAATGATGTACATTCAACCATGTAAAAGTAGATTGATGGTGGGAATCAAGGCAATAATTCAATAAACCTAGATTACATGTAAGGCCACTACATGGCATAAGAGTGTTAACTATATGGAGACTGATAGTAGGGTCCAAAAAAGGTAAGCAAGGCTACCAAGTGTCACAATATCAAAAGTTGGGATCAAATACCAATGGCTAATATTTAAATTAAAGGCTAGGAGAATTCCAAGGAGATTGATAGAGAGAATTTGATCAAGTTTATAGGGGGCACAAGATAAAGACTTGTGTTCAAATCAACAATGGTCATATTTTAAATTTAAATAAACATAGTATATTTTTAAATTTAAATAAATAACATGGTAGGGAGATGACACATAGGTAGACATGTTAGATAAAAGGATTTTTATGGACCCAAGCATGTGAATGTATAAGCATGAGATCAAAATATGATTTGGGTTAGCAATGCAAACACTTAAAATTCATATGCTATTATTAAAGCTCAATTGAAACCCATAAAAGACCTTAGACATATAAAAATCCCTAGAAATGTTCATGCATTCATTTTTTCAAGCAAAAACAAATTTTCAAGATAATATACATTTCTATGCAAAGGTCTGCTCAGGCAGGTTATGAAGTCTATCTCAAAATACTAAGTAGTTTATGAATCTTCATTGAAATTATGACTATATGAAAACCAATAAGGGGATTGGTTTTCATCTATAGTGAACCTATGTTTAGGGTTTAGAGTAAAGATAGAGTTGTGATGGTGAAAGGAGTGCCAAAAGGGGACACTAGATGAATGAGTTTAAGGGACTATCTAATAACATAAAAAACATATCAAGATGAAGTATGAAGGTATTGAAGGTTTTCTAAACCTTCATTTTCTTCATCATATTGATGTCAAAGAAGTCTACAAATATTTTACAAGTCTAGAAGTGATCTTCAAGGTGCCAAATGACCTTGGGAGTAGTTTTTAGGGGTAGTTGGTTTAAGGTGGATCAAGCTTATGACCTCCATCAATGGGGTCTATAAGAGTTTAAGGTATCATGGAGTTTATTTTAGGTTGGAAGAACAAAATTAGGTTGAAAATATACGCTAGCCTCAAAAATCAAACATGAAACTTAACTTATATGGTTAGTTAAGAATCTTATGCCAAGTCAAATGACTATTTTACATAAGCTTCTAGAAGTGAAAGTGGAAGGGGCATGGTGGAGCATTTAATGAAGTTTAAAAGTATTTGGAGACTTTTCCCTTTTATTAGATAATGGCATCATCATCCTCAATAAGTTCTTGTCTTCTAGTGTGTTTTTTAGATAATGAGAGGGATTAAAGACTCTTTGGACTAATGAGGGTTATTTTTTTGAGAAAGGATTAGTGATAATTTATCAAAAGGTTGTTAAGACTTCATGGAAGTGGTTTTGTTTCATTTATTGAATTTAGTTTGCTTGCTTCTTCTCTCTCTCTTCTCCTTTTCTCCTATATCTCCTATTTATCTAACATTTTAAAGGAGACTCTCATTTGATAAGAAAAAACCCTATCAAAATTTTTATGAAAGACATTTTGAAGCAATAAAGATAATATTTCACCTACCTCTTACCTCTGAATTATGTTTACTAATCTTGTGCATGATGACCTTGTGAAGAAGTGTTATTCCATGTCCATTATCCTTATTTCCATCCTATTTTTAGTTGTTTTCAAGTTAGTTACAGGTCTGAAATTGAGATATTTCCACCATTAATGGATGCTTGGTGTGAATTTTAGAACTCCTCTTTGATTCATTCATTTCTTACTGAGCTTAGTTTATGAAATACTTATGCAAATTAGTTAGTTTGTGAGGTTGTGTGAGCAAGAATTATCTTATGATAAATTAGTGTTTATTTCATGCTTATGTGAGTGTCCATCAATTTCATGTATCACATTTTATTTATGTTTTCGATTTTTCCTTTCTCCCTTCTAAACCCTTTCCCAAGACATAGAATCAACTTACTAAGAGCTTAACTGATAAACCTAGGGAGCTAGTCCATAACCTGGAGGTTCAAACCCACAATAGGATACCCAAAACCTAGGGTTCCCATTTTTTAGATTAGTTGGAGAGATCCTAAATAACCCTCTTTAAGGGTGCAAATTGATGCTAAAATAATAAATAACATGCTCGATAGGACCATGTTATTCACTGAGTAGAGAGTATTAGTGTTATGTTCATGTAATAAGCCTTTAGAGGCATGTGTTAAAAAACCAATGGTGACTCCATGTATTTATTAGTTGGTATAAGCAGCCAAAGTTCCTAATCATCATCATTTGGTATGTATAATAAACCATATTTTGATTAATATGCTCATTCTCTACCTCAATATCACACTTATCAAGATAATAATGTTTGTGTTCCCCAAAAGTGGCCCTAAAAAAACCTATCATCCCTATCTTGGAATTTTCCCTCATCCCACCCATATGTATGACCAAGACTAGCCTCCTTTGCATTCAAATTAGTCCTGTAATTCCCCTTGTCAAGACCATGTTTACCCTATTACATCCTTGTCAGGATTCAAGCAAGCATTATTAGATTATATTGAGTTGATAAGGGATATTGGTAGGGGTTTATAAATTTCTTTAGTCATCCCTATTCATGTTATACAAGAGGCAAGGAGTTCTCTTTAGTTGGTCAAGAATAGGTGGCTAGTTTGTGAGGATGAACAATGGCTAGTTTGTGAAAGGAATAAAAAGGTGTGGTTGAGAAGTTTGGTCTAAAACTTAGAGAGTGTGTTGATATTTTATGAAGATCAAAAAACTTAGTGAAATCAGTCCTATGTGTCCTCTCCCCTCTAATAAACTCAAGCTTAGCCTCTAAGAGTTTCAAATCAGCCCCCTATTCTACCTTATCAAAGCTCATCTATGTGAAGAGTCAAGAAAATCATTCTAGACCATGGGAGATAAATAATGAAGGTGAATAAAATGGTAGACCTTGGAAAAGAGTTTCATATTTAGGCCATGAATAAGATAAAGGACTTATTGCAAGAGTTTTAGAGTGTGTAGGCAACCATTGAAGAGGGAGATTATCTAGACTTTGAGAAAAACCAAGTAAAGGAATGGATACTCTCGATAAAGGAGATGTTGAATCATTAGGAGGATGAGTATGTCAAACCCAAAATAATCATTTTTTCCTCTCCTATGCCTATTCCAATTCATAATCAAGATTTTGAAACCATCCCACCATGGATATCCTCCTACACCTTCGACCCTGATTATGTCATTCCCTCTCTTATGAAAACACCCTATCCTATAAATATTAAAAAAAGGAGAAGGTGGCTATATATTACACATTTACATCATGGAAATCAATTCAAAAATTTTAGAGAAGAAGAAAGAGGTTCTATTTGAGGTAGTCTAAGAATCGGTTCAAGAGGAGGAGTTAATGATTGAAGATAATATAAAAGAGGTGTTAGCTCATCTCAATGAACTTGCCATACAAGAGTTCCAAAAACTCTTCCTCCCTCCCTCAAGATCTACCAAAGAGACCACTCAAGTTACCTATTTGGAAGGACACTCTCTTAATATTCAATCAAGGTGAAATTCTTCACCATCCCACTATCCCCCTCTTGGAAAAAGAACCCATTTTAGAAAGGATAGAGGAGGAACATAGGTTTAGTCATAGGTGAACCAATTTATTTAGAGGAGGAAAAATAGGTTTGGACCAAACTTATTGGCATGGCTTTGACACTAATGAGTTGGAGCATGAAGAGGACAATCCTCAAGCTAAATATGTGGGAGACCTTGATTGGAATACTAACTATCTATTATGAAAAAGAAGCAAAATTAGGTACTAGAGGTTGGTCCAATTCAAGATGAGGTGTCAAATGAAGATATCCCTTAGAAGAGGAGGTAGATTAATCTTGAGCAAGATTGATGTTTTAGACCTTAGATGGTCAAATCAACCTTCATTTTAGTTGAAAAACAAGATGAAATAATGAGTGAGGTTGACAAAGGAGACATTTCAAGTGCTCAAGTGATACAATTTGAGAAGCATACACTAGCATCAAAATCATGATGAGTTGGACCTTACTTGTAATGATGAATGTAAAGGACAATCCTAGTTTCCAAGATTAGGTCTGAGGTGGGGAATATAAAAGTGACCAAGAGAGCTACCTTTTGAACTTGATAAACATGGAATAGTCAACCTTCATCTTTAAAAGAACTATCAAGTGAGAAGATTTCAAGATCTCCTATAGTCTTTATCTTTGATAACTTGGACTAATATGTCAAAATTAGAGAAAATTAGAGATCATGTCAAAAGAATTTGAAATCAAGCACCCTGGTTCACCAATTTTGGTGCCTCAAACATAAGGTATTTATCATCCTAGTCCATTACAAGTGAATGATGCTAAACATTTCCCATTTTATCTAAGAGGAGTTACTTGTAAGTTGAAGCCTTGTATATATTAGAGAATTGTTTTTCTCTAAGTGCCTTATGCAAATTATTTTTATTTGTGTGTTTCCCTTCCCTAAGTGGCTTAGGCATAATGTTGGTTTTGATTCCTATTGTCCTTATTGCTTTAAAAGGAGGTTTTTTGAGACAACCTTGTATCAGTTTCATATCAACTGGGAAGAAAGACTTGTGACCTTGTATGCCAAATGTATTAGATAAGGCATATAATCTATTTCATAGAAGGCATGCAATCCCAGGAGGTCAATAGAAATGTTGGCCAAGATTGGCTTACATATAAAACTTTTTCAGGGTGCGAAACACCGGAAGCACACAGTTGATTACCAAACCAAGCAACTTAATATGCAGAAATTAACTAGATTCAACAAGTAACTAGAATTCAGAATAACACAGAATATGAGAGACAATACACAACTTGTATTAATAACTTTTACAGAAAAGAATACAATAAAGAAGATGACACTTCTTCTCCACCACCTCTTCAGAGGTTTCCCACACCTCAAGTGAACAATAATTCTCTCTTCAAAGCTCTCTCTACTAGGTCCCAGCACCCAACTCAAACACAGAGTTGGTGTTCACCTTACACCTGTGCTTGCACTCCACAAGTGCTCCACGCACTCCACAAGTACTCAAAGTACTTCAAGTAGATCTCCCATGAACCTCAACCTGCAATTCAACAGACCATACTTATGGAAGGAACTGCCTTGCCTTCCTCTTAGCTCTCCATGTACTCCATGTACATACCAATGAGTACACACCGTACTCCAAGTAGACCTGATCTTGCTCCCTATTGTGTTGCTGTCCTATCTGATGTCCAACCTATAGATCAATACTGGTTCTACACACCTGTGAACCTTGACCTTGCACACACACACACCTGCAGATCAATGATCTTACTTGCCATTTAGATCTCCTATAAGGACCATGCTCACCTGATGACCAAGATCATACATACCTGAAGAATCTAGCTGACTCTCCAATCTAGCACCCACACACCTGGTACTATGGCACTAGGAAGAACGTGAAGGAGCTATTTGCTCTCTTACTCCCTAGCACTAATTTACAATACAACCATGAGTCTATTATATAAAACTCATCCAAACAATAATTAGACATCTAATTAAAATAATTAGATCTACAGCTATGAGTCTAAAATTAGCACTCATCATGCAAACACTTGGTTCGTTAGCTAACTGTAATAAACTCGCAGTCGAACCACACAAGCGACCGATGTCGGATCTGCCTGGAGGTGACCGATGCCGGCTGATCCCTAACCAACGTCGGTTGCTTCCCTTGTATTCTACCAACATTAACTAATCAGACTGACACCAATTGCTCTGTAACTCAGCAACCCTCAACAACCTCCTCTCCTATTTGCATCAGTGAAGCTTTTAGCTCCACAACCTAACAATCTCCCACTTGGAGATAAATAGCTACACTGTACCTGTACTTTTACTATCTAATCTATTTCCTGGTTTGTATCCCTCTTCAAGCTCAATCCTGAAGACTACCCACCACACATCCCTGGTGTAACTTGTCATCTGAGTACCCTGCCACATCTAAACCTATAAACACATGTAGTGACGTCCTGACCCTACATGTATACCTGTTGCTGGTCCCTCTCAAAATCCCTGAGAACCCACTTTCTCGAATTGGCTCCTAACTCTCTGATAGCTCCCACTGCTACTCAGGTCTATACCAACCTCATGTGATTTCAAACACTATACCTGTCCAGCCCTTAGTGTGCTCTGGCTCTGCATCTTGTGTAATGAACCTCGCCAACACCTGATTCATATCAGCTCCCACTAGAGACAAAATCAACCTGTGATCTCCATGCCTCCCATGTCAAAGAATTTCACTGCTCCAAACTCCTCCTGACATGCCACTGAACTAATCTTACCCTTAGCTCAGGAAAACCCTATATGTACAAACCCTTCTAGCAAATATACCATCCACATACAACAACAGAATGATGTCGCAACTCATCATCCACCTAGTAAGACAAACCATAGTAGTTACCCTGACATTGACTAGAGTCATGCTCTGTCATCCCCCTGTCAAAAACCTGTACCACTATCCTACAGCTTCTCAAGACCATATGCCTGGTCTTTCTCACGTGTCCGTTCACTCTATTCTTCAACTAAGGAATCCATTCATCTCTGTGCTTTCACACCGGCTGGCAACCCTACCAAAACTCCCCTTTGGTTCTGCATCATATCCCTGCCATGCTCCCACTTGTTTTGTAGATCCTTCCTGCTCTATAATCAGCAACAAGTATAAAGAAGATGAACAACAAATTTGAGGGCCTACTTACATCTTCAATCCTTTATATGGGTGTTTGAGACTCCTTGACAGCATGCTGTCCACCCAAAATTTGTTATAGTGACCAACCTCGGTCACTCCATAGTCTGCATCTGACCAATGTCGGTTCCCATGCATTTGTCCCTGACTACCAACCTGCTATCGTCAGTGTCCCTATTGCTGACATCGGTCCTCTTGACCAACGTCGGTCTTACCTACTGCCGACGTCGACTCTCCTGACTGACATCGGTCTTACTCTTCCTGACATCACCGGCTTTGGTTTGCACATGACCGACATCGGCACCTGTCTGTTTGATGCCAGTTCTTCTTGACCGATGCTGGTATCTGTGTTTGCCTGTGAGTGATGACTTTTTACCCGCGAGCTCCTTTGAATCAATCTCCATATCCAAACTACTCTGCTTAGAAGTGTCCAGCACCATCCACTAGTTTCTGTCTGCCATCTCTTCCAAGAACACAAAGGCTTTCCAGTGCTTAAGCCTATCAAATATATCTATCTTCCGCTTAAGAACATGCATCTCCTTCCTACTCATGTGACCAAGCCTACGAAGCCACGTCTCCACAATAGAAGAAGAATCAGTAATATAAACAAGTAGATAAAGAGTACCTATTTTCTTACTACCAGCTAATTCAAGTGCACACGCTGTGAGAGTTCTTGTGCATTTCTCATCACCCAATCTTTCTGAATAAATTAGCCATATCTCCAAACTTGGGACCTGCATGACCTTCATCAACCCCTGTGTGTTGGCCGCCTGCAATTTTAGCTTCACTTTCCCTTTGCCAATTCTTTGGCAAGGCTTACTAGCTCCTCTACCTGGGGCTGCATTCAAAGAGGCAACCGAATCTTTTATCCAAGATTCAACTTTATCCAAGAAACCTCCCAGAGCATCCTGTGCAACATCACCTGCAACATCTGCTTCTTCAATTTCTTCTTGCTGATCTTCCACAAACCAACAATATTCTTTTACCTGCTCTTTCTTTCCATGGGACCTTAAGTGACCATCTATGCTTTTCAACTCCTCCATTCTTAGCTTACTTTCATCTGTCATTGCTCTGCTCCCACTCAATCAGAAACCCTTGAGAGTGCCCTATAACCAAACACAAAACCTGCTTCCTGCAACCTTAGCTTTGATACCACTTGTCAGGGTGTGAAACACCGAAAACACACAGTTGATTACCAAACCAAGCAACTTAATATGCAGAAATTAACCAGATTCAACAAGTAACTAGAATTTAGAATAACACAGAATATGAGAGACAATACACAACTTGTATTAATAACTTTTATAGAAAAGAATACAATAAAGAAGATGCCACTTCTTCTCCACCACCTCTTCAGAGGTTTCCCACACCTCAAGTAAACAGTAATTCTCTCCTCAAAGCTCTCTCTACTAGGTCCCAACACCCAACTCAAACATAGAGTTGGTGTTCACCTTACACCTGTGCTCCATGCACTCCACAAGTGCTCCATGCACTCCACAAGTACTCAAAGTACTTCAAGTAGATCTCCCATGAACCTGCAACAACCTGTAATTCAACAGACCATACTTATGGAAGGAACTGCCTTGCCTTCCTCTTAGCTCTCCATGTACTCCACGTACATACCAATGAGTACACACCCTACTCCAAGTAGATCCTACCTGATCCTACTCCCTGTTGTGTTGCTGTCCTATCTAATCTCCAACCTACAGATCAATACTAGTTTTGCACACCTGTGAACCTTGACCTTGCACATACACACACCTATAGATCAACGATCTTACTTGCCATGTAGATCTCCTATAAGGGCCATGCTCACCTGATGACTAAGATCATACATACATGAAGAATCCAGCTGACTCTCCAATCCAGCACCCACATACCTGGTACTGTGGCACTAAGAGGAACGCACCATTGCTCTACCTCTCTCTGAAGGAGCTATTTGCTCTCTTACTCCCTAGCACTAATTTACAATACAACCATGAGTCTATTATATAAAGCTCATCCAAAATTATAATAATTAGATCCACAGCTATGAGTCTAAAATTAGCACTCATCATGCAAACACTTGGTTCGTTAGCTAACTGCCTGTAATAAACTCACAGTCAAACCACACAGGTGACCGACGTCGGTCCCTGTCCGCTTAGAGGTGACCGATGTTGATCGATCCCTGACCGATGTTAGTTGCTTCCCTTCAGTATTCTATCGACGTCGGCTGATCAAACTAATGCCGGTTGCTCTGCAACTCAGCAACCCTCAGCAACCTCCTCTCCTGTTTGCATCAGTGAAGCTTTTAGCTCCACAACCTAACAACTTTTACCTTGATGTGGTGTGAGTAGATGTGTAGAATCCTGATTAAGTGAGTGATCCAATGGTGAGAGGAGTAGATAGACCTCATGACCCTACCACATGTCACTTTAAACATTTTGAAACACTTTAAGCAAGATTTAAGGTGAATTTGGTTATTTTGAGAAAAGCCTAGAAACAGGTCTAGAACTACAAGTGAAGGATCCAACAAGTTTCTAGGGTGTTCAAGTGTTCAAGAGCATGAGGAGATTTATAGATCTAGATATGATCCTATATCAACACCTACAGGCTCAATGGAGACCTACAACAAGCTTAAAAAATGACCTATAGTCAGAAAGGATAACAAGGTTTAAAGGTGATTTCAAGGGGGTTAATCACATTCTTGTTGCATGGTCAATCAAGAAAGATCCCCTTCAAATGAAAAAGGATGAATTATAATAGTCTATTTATCATGTATGCATAATTTTACACCATTAATGAGCATCTTTAGGTGCTATGGAGAAGATCATCACATTGAAAAGGAGTAGTTTTCTAGCTTCAATCACTTTATGGTTCAAAGAGCTTATTTGAAGAAGACTTAGGTTCAAATTGAGTGCAAAGATACCAAGTGTCATGATATTAGAATTTGATATTAAGGATCAATGGCACATGGGTGATATCATGAAGTTAATAATTCAAATCCCCCAATATCAATATCAATGATGTGTATTCTTATGTATAAATTTTGATCGATGATCTATTTTGAAGATAATGCACGTTCAATTGTGCAGATGGAGATCTAATGGTGAGCATGAAGTCAATAGGTCAAAGGATCTTGAGAATTAATGTGATGGTTCCATGTGTCACAATCATGATGAATTATCAACAAATCAATGGTCTGCATATGATCATATGTTTAGATGGAGATCAATGGTTCATGTTTGATCATGTAGATCAATGATCAATGACGTGTTCAACCATACAAAAGTAGATCAATAGTGCAAATCAAGTTAGTAAGTTAATAAGTATAGATTGCATGCAAGGTTTCAACATGGCATAAGAGCATTAACTAGATGGATAATAATAAAAGGGTCCATAGAGGGCATGTAGGGATGCCAAGTATCATAATTTTAGAAGCTAGGATTAAAGATCAATGGCTAATGTTGAAAGTCAATGCCAAGAGACTCCCAAGGAGATTGATAGAGTGAATTTGATCAAGTTTCCAAGGGGAAAAAGATGAAGACACATGAATAAATTGATAATGGTCATATTTTAAATTTAAATAAACATGGTCATATTTTTAAAATTAAATAAATAACATGGCAAGGAGATTGCACATAGGTAGACATGTTAGATTGAAGGAGTTTTGTGGACCCAAGTATGAGAATATATAAACATGAGATCAAAATGTGATATGGGTTACCAAAGAAAACACTTCAAATTCATATGTTGCTATTAAATCTCACTTGAACCACACAAAATCCCTCAAATGTATGAAAATCCCTAGAATTGTTCATGCATTCACTATTTCAAGTAAGAAGAGGGTTTCAGGACAATTTACATTGATATGCAAAGGTCTACTTAGTTAGGTTATGAAGTCTATCTCAAGAGACTAAGTAGTATATGTATCTTCATTGAAATTATGAATATATGAAAACCAATAAGATGATTGGTTTTCATCTATAGTGAAGCTATGTTTAGGGTTTGGGGTAAGGACAGAGTTGTGATGTTGAAACTTGTTGTAATTAGAACTTGTTGGTACTTAATTGGAAGAATTTCACTACCTTGTATAGGTAGGACTATAGTTAATTTAGGTCCTAATGGGACTACATATGTAGTTCTTGATTTACAATGAGGTTAACTCAGTCACCCCTTCACCATGCTCTCACCATTTTTTGATCAACCTAAGCCACACTCTCACCATTTTATGAGTTGGACTCTTCTATGTATCATAATTCTTGATTGAGTTAAGATGCATATAAAATTAAAAAACATTTGTAATAGTTTCAAAAGCCCCTAAACATTTTTAAAAGATCTAGAAAATCCTAAAAATCACATAATCATGAAAATTGGCATAGAATTTCCATGTGAGATATAAATTCATCAAAATTTATAAGATGGACCATCTTATCTATTTAGTTTATTTTTAAACCACCTTGGTATTTTTTCTCCCATTTTTGGGAAAACTACATTGACATGAGGTCTACATATAATATGTAGGTAACACTAAGATACATGGGGTATCTTGGGTTACCTCAATCATATCTTCCTTTATTTTTCAACCACTTCTTTGCCTTAAGGATATTATGACCCCTAACTATTTCATTAGTAACCACTTGTCATTTAGTTTCCCCATCCTTCTTAGCCTTAATTCATACACTCTTTCCATTTTGTGAGTTCATATAGTGATAATTATGTATTCAACTTTGATGTATTAATGACCACTCAGATTACTCTTATGCTCTGACCATTTTGTCAGTATTCTCTATTTCAATGATCTCTCTATTTTATGAGTTCATTGTCCTTTTAAGCCTTAGATGTAGTAGACATGATGAGTTACCATTTTAGTTCATTTGTGGATACTCATCTTTATACTTTTAGTGTGGTCTTAGCCTAAGCCATACTCTCTCTTGCTTACACAATTTGTTTGTGTTGACATTTTCATGATTGTGACATGTCATCCCTCCTCTCATGCACTTGCCATTTTACGAGACCATTACTATTTTCCTTTACCCATTAATCAAATTTTATTATAATTCATTTTCTTCTATCCTATATCTTAGGAGAACTAAATTTTTCCTAAAGTTTACATTAAATCTTGTGTCCATGGAACTATGTAGGTAGCATATACTTTCCTAGTACATCTAGAGTTAGCTCAGCTACCCCTTCCTTTTCTTCTATTCCCCCCTCCCCATATTGTTTGTTGTCTCATTTTTTTGTTGTCTCTTATGACCTAGGAGAAAATTTTGTTTGTCTTGTTTATGTTATTGTTTCCCTATAACCTAGGGGCAACCTTATGCCAATTGTTTTTGTGTTGTGATACTTATGTCACTACTACTTATTTTAGGGGTCACCCTATCACCAAGAGTAACATGTGTATTACACATGCATGAATAATTTATTTTCTATTTTCACTAAAATTGTGATTAACCATTGTTTGTACCTTGTCATTTGTTTATTTTTATGTGTTTAGATTAGTTTATCTCCTTTAATTTTCTTTGGTTTAAATTGTTTAGTTGTTTTTATTATTTTGCTCACTTTGCTTTTTTGTGTTGTTTGTTTTTATTATTGTTTTATTGTCTATTTATTGTTTTTTTACTATTTGTTTTTATTTTTGTTTTGTTGTGTTTTTATTGGTGATTTTCTATGTTTTTGTTTATTTTTATATTTTTTGTTTATTTATTTATTGTTTGCTTCTCAATTGCCATAAGATTATTACATTTTGTTTATAATTAAGTCTTGATTATCCATATCGTGTACTTCAATTTTAGACTTTTATATCTAATCTTACACTTGATTTACTTGTTATATTTACACTTGGGATTTAATTATTCATATATTATTCCTAAGATGCTTATCTTTACATGCAAATTTAATTTTCCATGCTTAGGATATACATTGACATTTTAGTTATCCATAACTATTATGCATAATATCACAAGATAAAACAAAACTGTGCTCACATAGAGTCTTCTAGCAATGGAAATATCTCTCTGATGGTAAAAAACTAGCCAATCACCCTAACACATGCCTCAATTCATAATTAATAAAAAAGTGAAACAAATGATTTATTATGTGTTTATACAGACAAGCATATATAAATAAGCATCGATATGAGTCATACAACATAATAAGATGATAAAATCCAAAAGAACATCCCCTCCTTTAACCATCCCTTTTTGGGCCTCCTTTTGAGTCCTATTTCACAATGGAATTTCTTAGCCTATATCTCATGTTTGTTTAAATGTGCCTCTTCAAACTCATATTTAGGCTAGAAATGTGTTGTTATCCTTTGTTATCACTAACCTTTTAGGCCTCCTCCTAAGACCCAATTCAAAATGAAATTTATTATCCTATATCCTATGTTTGTTTAAATATGCATCTTTGAGCTCACATTTAGGCTAAAAATGTGTTGTTATCCTCTACCGGCACTACCCTTTTGGGCCTCCTCTTGAGACACATTTCACATTTTGATTTCTTATCCTATATCCCATGTTTGTTTGAACATGCATCTTTGAACTCACATTTTGGATAGAAATGTGTTGTTATCATTTGCCTATGTATGTGTTGCTAATTATAACCACCTTTGGTCAAATTAGTGTGTTTCTCTTTCTATTTTTGATTATAACCATCTTTAGGTAAATCAATCTCTTTTCATTATTTTTTCCTTTATTTATTATAACCACCTTTAGGAAAATTATTATTTTCCATTTGGTTATTGATTATGACCAATTTTGGCCAAATTAGTATCTGTCCTACCACCCTATTGGGGCAATCATTTGTGCCACTACTTATAACTGCCTTTGGGTAAACTAATGTCACACCCTTCATTGCTAACTATAAATACCTTTGGGAAACTTAATGACTCCACTTTTCATTATTGTTTATAACCACCTTTGGGTAATTGAGTAATTCCCACCCCCATTACCATATAGATTGTATCATTTGTTTCATTTCAAGGGAATGTTCAATGCTTCACTTTTTTCTACCCACTCCCTTGAGGGGGAATTAAGGGCTTATTGATCACTCTTTGAGGTATAAACCATTTGGATTAAAAACTTATTCATTTTATGGAAAGATGTTACTATGTCTATGTCTTGAAATAACTTATTAAATAGGGGTAAAATGTAGACACCTAATTTTGGCCACTTTTATGCCTATGCTGACATTCAATTCAATTTCTATAAATTGACATATATTAAGCCTAGAAATCACCTAAATTGTCCAAATTCATCCATGTAAGGGATTTAATTTCCAAAAATCATGATGAGGCTATCTTAAATGGTGTATTACCTTATATGCATCTCTAACCTGGTTCAGTTCTAACCTTAGTCAAATTATGACCTACTAATTTAGCACTTTTGGCATGTTAGTATATTAATTCTTGACATTTAAATCAATTGTCAAAA
Source organism: Torreya grandis (assembly GCA_037957365.1). Classification (NCBI taxonomy): domain Eukaryota; kingdom Viridiplantae; phylum Streptophyta; class Pinopsida; order Cupressales; family Taxaceae; genus Torreya; species Torreya grandis. The sequence goes on from JARHVA010003947.1 coordinate 411,406, forward strand.
GCTAAAAAAAACTAAGCAAGAATAATTATATTACAAATCCTAATTAACTTGCCTAAATAAAAATTCTAAATCAAAAAAGTTAAATTCATTTATTAAAAAGGAATTTTTGCCAAAAATGAAGTCAAAGAGTCAAATGGGATAATAAAATAATTTATTATCTCATATATTCAAAAATATGACTCACACCTCATAAGTATCTGAAGTGAGTTGTGATGCCTCACAAATATTTGAAACTAAGGTATCAAGATTTAATGAGTATCTTAAACCCTTCAAGAGTTAAATTGACCCAACTAAGCTTAATTTAGGCTCAACCCAAGTTAGAATTTAACCTACCCTACCCATGGTTAGAGTTAGTTATTTGAGCTATAAATACAAGTTCCCACACCATTGATAAACAAGATTTTGTGTGTAAGGTTATTTTGCTAAAATACCATCTTAAATCCCTTTGAAGTAGGGTTATTATGCTAGAATTATGCCAAGCTTTAACACCAAGCCATAAGTAACTATTGGAGAGATGCTACCACCTTGGATGAGTATTTTTAAGAGACTACAATCATCATATGCTGAACATGCACATTATTATGCAATAAGTAAGCACCATTTAAGAAAAGGGAGGTAAGACATTTTCATTAGCTTCACCTCTTTTTTGTGCTTTATATTATTATGTTCTGCTCCCCTTAGTGTTTAGACAAGAAGGTTTAGTCTTAGTGCATTTTTGTTCTTATGATTTCTCATTTTTAATAACAAGAGACTAATCTATGTTTTTTTTCCTCTTCATAATCCTAACCCACATAATCTACATGTTATACCATGGCCATAATGAATACTCCACTCATATAACTAACTCTTTAAATAGGAGTGCTAGTTGATTTGTTAGGTTATGCTAACCTGAGTGTTGAAACATTTTCCCTAAGAAATTTCATAGGCATCATGTTTCATGTCTTATTCATTGAGGAAGTGATTGTGGCCTATACTAAGGACCATATGCCAAAGATAGTGGATAATACCCAAGTGTTTTCTAATTTAGGCCAAGGTGAAACAAATAATATGTAACATAAGTTCCTCTTACCAATAACATGAGTAGTTAGAAATAGTATGGGTTAGGAATGCCTACTTTCCAACTATATTAGGTTACTCCCACTCCTCAGCCAACTATTTATTCAAGAACATAATAATAGGGGATACATAATTAGGTGTTGACCAGTGTTTTATCTCAATAAGTTGTGAATATTATCCCACCTCAATAGGTGAAGCATAACATTATACGATAATAGGCACAATACAATTTACCACATCATCAAAGGTAGAACACTATGCCACCTTAATAATGGAAATAAATCTTCCAACTCAAAAGGTAATGACCAATGTACCTCAACCATCATAGATGTTATTTAATCAATAATGTATTTTTAGTCAATGAAAAATGATAAACACCCAAAAAACATCCAGTTTACAATAGGTTTTTTTTAATAAAGAGGTGCCAATGTATAATAAGTAACTTTTAGATAACCATTACCTTTTACTCAACTAGTGCCACATATTCAAAGATAGGGCCTTGGTAAAAAAAAAGTCCCCTTTATATAGCTAGGTTCACTTAGTTAGAAACAAGTCCCTACTTAAACTCAATAGGCACAATACCTTCTACAAAGACATATACTTCCATCACAACCTTAATTCCCTTAGACCCAAGGTCATATTATGAATCCAAACTAGAATATTTACCAATTATGCATGTGATATCAACTACTACATCCCAATGCATGGATACATATTCCTATTCAATTCATCTATAAAACCAACATTCCACAATACTATATACCTTCATTATACCCTGGTCAAGGTATCCACCTTTGACCACCCAACCACAACCATATCCAAATGTGTTGTCAAGTTTATTGGCCCAAGAAATAAAACATATGAAGGATGAAATGGTAGCAATTTAGATAGAAAATCAAACTAAGAAATTCAAATTGGATGATTTGTGTTCATACCCAGTTAACTTAGAGTATCTTTAGATACCATTTCCTCTAAGTTATGATCCACCAAAAAATGACAAATATAAGGGTAAAGGAGACCCTATGATCCACCAAAAATTGACAAATATAAGGGTAAAGGAGACCCTAAGGGGCATCTAACAAAGTTTTTTATTTCTTTATAGCTAGTTTCCTATAGTGACATCTACCTACTCTTTTTTCCTCAGAGTATAGCTAGATAGGATTTGGAATGGTTTCTCAAGTTGTGAAAGAACTCGATATTTGAATTTGATAGTTTATCAGATAAATTTGTACAAAATTTATCTTATAATCTCAAGAATGAGATTTTAGTAGTGGATTTGAGTTTGGCCAAGAAGAAATTTGGTGAGATATTTATGAGATACTTACAAATATAGAGATTAATTGCTACTCACTTCACCCATAACTTACCAGATAAATAATTGTTAGCTATTTTTACCAAAAAACTACATAACAAAATATCTTATCACTTGGAGATTTAATGTGCACACACATTTAATGAGATCATTGAGAAAGACATAAGATATAAAATTCCCTTATTAACAAAGGGATTATAAATTCCCTTACTTAAACTAGAATCAAAGCCAAAACCAAAACTCAGGCCAAAGTCAAAACCATGGCCCAATCCAAGTGTTAACATCTGCACATACCCAAGCCAATAACTATGAAAAACCCAAGCTATATAATTGTAACAAGAATGTTATAGGTAATATATTAAATAAGTCATGTCATGTCCAAATAGTGCAAACACCATCTTTTTAGCCTATGCCACAAATATAGTTTATTTGATAAATACAGCCTATCTAGAAAGTGTAGCCTATGCCTTCACCCAGACTAGTTCCTGAAATGCTATAACCACCACCTTTGAAAACCCATCCTCTAATAAAAGACCAATTTTTAATGTTAAATGTAAAACTATTTGTATGTAAGAGAATGTACTATGGTAATTCTAGTTGTATTCTATTTATGGATTGTTAGGAATTATTATGGGAATCTCCATGTGGGTCAAGATTCCAAGGAATGTGATATGGAGACATATTTTAAACATGGCAAATCTAGAAGTTACAACTATAGGAATTAATACCTATAAGTATTTGTAATGAATGTAATTGAAGGGTTGATGATTATGTTAATTTTGACATGTATGTGAGTAATAAAATGGTATTGATAGAACTAGACATTGATATATGAGGTTTTCCTTGTTGCAATCCTTTGTATTAGATATTTTTAATATGAATTATAAGTATTTATTATCTTTATTGGAATAATCATAGATTTTCCTAGGTTTTTATGAATATTTTCTTAATTATACTACTCTGATGCATAAATATCTCTATTTGTAAGTAGTTTCCATCATACATTGAACCTTTAAACAAGTATATTTCTCTAAGATAAACCTTGCTTATGGATTAAAAGTCTTGATTAAATATTTTTTCAGGATCTCTATGTCACTTTTACATACCCTATCCCCATAATTAACATGTTTTGGTGAACCTAAGAAGTTGTGATAATAATGGTGAGGTGGGTGTGGATATGTTGTGATAGTTATCAACCCAAAGAGATGTGAAGAACTATTTAAACCAAAAAATTATTTAATTGATATAGAAATAAGTCCAAATAATTAGGTGTACTTTAAGGGAGATTATGCAAGAACACCTCTACAATGAAATTTGTGAGATCTTATAGTGTGAATTACCAAGCCTACTAACTAATTGGTTGGCTCAAATTAAATATCACTATTTCTTCCCATGAGCAAGTGACACCTTTTTGTGGACCAAGAGGAAGATATAATAATTGTAAAAACTGGAGATAAATTGGAGTCATGCGATTGATCATTGGATAGCTACCACTATTGATGGATAGATCACTGAGTTCATATTGTAAGGATATTTATCCTTTGATCTAGAAAATCATCTATTTTTGAGAGGAATCAAAGGATTTTTTTTTGTAATGAATCCCAATATTTATCAAAATGTTGGTTATAGAAAAGGCCATGGTGCCCACTCTTGCTAATATGGAGTAGTCACTTCAGGAATATGGGGGGGTATATGATACAAGGGAGAATGAATAAAAGATGAAAATATAGAGCTTAAACTTGAGCCCAACATGGAGAATCTAGAGAAGAAGGATCAAAACAAGACTCTAGACTTAGAAAGAGAGTTGTGACAATAAAGGAGATGGAATAAAGAAAGTGCATTTCAGGAAACTATGAATAAAAGGAGATGTAGTAACATTGATGATTTGTATGAGAGAAGATGATAAGGAGAAGGTTACAATTAATAGAAACAAAGAGAAGATCTTGGGCCAAGTAGAAATAGAGTGAGAGGAAGTGATGAGGATTTAACATTGATAAAATATGAAGGTCATAGTATAGAAGTAGAACAAATGAGTAAAAGTTCATAGTTTACAAAAAGGCTATTCCATAAATAACATCAAGGATTACCTTATAGTCATAGATATAGTATAGGTTCAAGTTTTGAGAGATACATCTTTGAAGGTAAGGATCATCTCCCAAGGAAGCACAAATCCCTCAAGTCCATATTTTTTATAAATCAAAGTAATTCCCCTATGACTTTAGCCAAAAACATTTTTCAAGGACCAATTACAAAATAAGTCCATAGAAAAAACCTATAAGTATAAAAGGTTTCATATCATGGAGTTTCACAAAGTTTATCAGACCAACAGAATAAAAGCATAACAACATTGCTTGCTATGGAGACAAATCCTATAACCCTTGCACATGCTAAGTATTTCATTACAAAACTTTAGATTTTAGAAGAATAAGAAGGAAACTATGAAGATATATCTTTAACTACCACATCCATAGAATTAGAGGAAACATAATAACTTTCACTAGATCAAGAGACATTTCTAAGTGCATAGAAGAATCCAAAACCACAACCATCCCTGACACCTATAACAACATAATCAATTATGATACCTATAGGAAACCCTATTATAGTAGCTTAGTTGGGTTCTTTTATACACATATATCCTTATGATGGGTCTACAAACCTTGAAAAATACTTAATTATTTGGGACATGAAATGGTAGGAAACATAAATCATAAATAAAAATATAAATAAGTTTGAATTGATCAGTGCTTTGGGTGGATGTGCACTGGAGTTCATATTTAGGAAAAATACAACTAGACTATCCCTAGATGATTTAAAGAACTGGATCATCATATAGTTTAAGGTTAATAAGTGTTGGAAGAAAAATGACTGGGGGGTGAATTAGTCTTCAAAATTTTCTTATCAATTCCACTTAAGCAATCATCAATATATAGATCAAACAATTCATAAACAATCAACTATACAAGCATGAAATAAGATTACACAATTTAAAAAACCATATATGTGGGAAACCCTCAAGGGGATGAAAACACACTGATATATGCAAAGTAAATATATTCCTATGAGACAAACATCAACTTTAGTGAATCACTAACTTCACATGGAACACCAACCCCAACTATATAAACACCAACTCAACTAGGATTTAGCAAGCACCAACTTGTAAGGAGGCACCAAACCCTAGATGAATCAATACCAACTCAGTCACCTAAAAAACTTGATCACCTTTATAATAATTTTTTATATATATATAATATATGATGATCTCCTTCTTTATCTCTTCACACACTCAAAATTTCTCAAACTAGTCTCTAGCCTTCTTTGCTTAACTAGCCCTCTTCTTGACTTTATTAGATCATATGACCTTGATATTCATTTAATAAACCTATTTAAAATATTAATAATTTATAATATATTCTATTATAATTGTATATTATACCTTATTATTCTCACCAATGTATTTTTTTATTTACTTTCTCTCTACACACATTAATAGGACTAAAATTTCTTTAGTATTTATACAAGTCTCATGCTCTCACACACCTTATTCATCCATGCACCTTTACCCTCTTAGGTCAACCATGATTTTTTTAAGGACATCTAATATAATTTTTTCAAATTTAATTTTATTCCCTTTAGGTTTTACCTTTCTCATTTAGGCTTTATCTCACCTTTAGGTCTCATGAAGACCTAATCCTATTAGGTCTTTTTATGACACGTTACACTTGGCCTTCATTGGAGCACTTTAAAAACAATAAAATGGAAGTAAAACATCATAAAAAAATCAAATATATCTTATCAAACTTCATATAATCTCCAAAATACATTTTAGCTCCAACCACTACCTGAATCATGCCATTAGTACTGTTCACTATTAGGTCTATGCATACTCAAAAAGTCTATCTTGAATAACTAAAGTAAAAGCATAATTTTTACAAGAAACCATATAAAAAAATGACACATATAGAATATACATGACCTTAATTTCATAATCATATGATTTATATTTCACATCTCAGGGAATATAGTTTAAAAATCATCTCTACAAGATGTTCACTTTGAACTGCCAACTAGCCTTAAAACATAGTCTTGGAAACTTGAACTTATGACTCATAAAAGAACATAAAAAAGTGATTAAAATGAATTAATATTATATTAAAAAATAATTATATAAATATAAAATAAATTTATCATAATATATCATGGAAACTATTGGTTTTGCATACCAATTTTCTAATCTTCTCTCACACAGTCCTCACTCAGTCAGACAAACCATTTTGGCTTCAATGTTCCAACACATTAATTTGAATTAAAATATTATGAAAAGAATATATATTTTATTAAATTCACAAAAAACACCACCATGTTAATTACATACTTCAACTTAGATAAGATATCCTACAACTCATCACTTCAACTTACTTACACAGATCTACTAGTTTACCTTCAAACATAGTCATGGTGATAATGACATTCAACACCTATGTATAAAATTTCAGATACTTAAAATTAATTAAAATTATATTATGAGATAATTAGGAAAATATCATATAGAAATATAATATGGCCCAATTAAAATATTGGTCTTGTAGTCCAATCTCATGAACTTGCCCTTCACTAGATACGTCAACTAATGAGCAACATTTTCATCATATCCACTAACCTCAAAAACATATATTAAAAATTAAAATGTCTTATATGTCATGAAAAATGTCTCATAGGTCATGAAAAATGTCTCAATTAACTTGGATTCATCCCTAGTCTATTATAACACATCCCTAATTGACTTCTCATTTTTGCCTAGTTTTCTCATTGTTTACATCATTAGGCCTGTTAGCAATAGGTCAAATTGTATGACTAGTTTAACATACCTAAGGGATATAACCTAATAAAAAACCAACATGGAAATAAGATAAATTTTTTAATCTTTAACCTTCATCAATTTATCAACTTTGACTTAGTTAACTCTAACCACTATAGTAAATCTTTGAGAAATAAGGTTTTTCCTATAGGGTCCACTCACTCACTTGACAAACAAATCATACCTTGAGGTTACTAGTAGAGTTAAATACATGATCAAATACCTTAAATATATATACCAATATTGTTTTATCACTTTATAAAAATTTCTTTCACATTGGGTCATTGTTAAGGTTTTAGAGAGGGTTAACACTATTTTTGGTGTTAATGATTGGACATAAAATATTGCCCATAATTTCCAAAAATAATTCATAGATATATTATATATGATACTTACCCATCTCTCTTCAATATATTAGGTTCCCATGTAGAGGTTACACATGCCAATGAACACTTAAAAGTTCTTCACAGGATGAGACCCCTTCATTCTATATACACGAGAGACCGTAAAACACTTTTTCTTTCCTTAATATGAAAACCATGACCTTAAATTTTGTGAAAATGTTTTAAAAATGTACCATACCTATATAAACACTCTCATTCTCACACATTCCTTGAAAAATGCTCCTGATACCCCATCTAGCCACCATCTCTCTCTTTGCTTTTTAGGACTTGAATTACAAGTCACATTAGGCATTGAAGTTGACCTTATAAACATTTTAAAATATGTAAATAGCTCATATAATTTTCATAAAACATCTTACCATGATCACCCACTATCAAAAATCCTTCATAGGACTTGAAAATACCTTATGACACCTCATTAGGTCAGGCAAGGTCTAGAACTAGTATAATTGCATGCTAGGTCTATAGGTCCTACCTCTGTAAGCTCACTCTAAGATTCATCTAAGTGATATAGTGCCTAATATGAATTTTCACACAACTTCATATAGTATTTTATGCCTCTATTTATCTATATCACTAGGTCACCATGCTCAAATCTTCTCACTAGGTTTCTTCATGTTATGACTAGTGCCATGACTAGGTTACTCAAGCATTTGGAGCTTGACAACTGATATTTGAAACATTATTTTATGATTATACACATAGATCACATGCCTTAAATATTAATAAAATAATTTCATACTTACATACTTCTTTATGCGCATCATACACATGCTCATAATATGACTAGGCTTCTTAAGACACCTTGTACTCAATGACTAATACTCAAACATGATTATCTTGGATTGAAACTTAAAACCAACTTTATAATAATAATTAGGTTTCCTTTGAATTCATTATTATCAAGTTAGGTTCACAAGTTCATACTTCACAAATCACTCACCATTCATCTTCTCCAAATGCATCTTGACATCAATGACACCAACCTTGACATCAAATGACATCAACCTTGACATCAATGACAACACTTCTAAACGCTAAAGATTTCAAGCCAAATAATATAATATTTTAAGGATATCACAAAAGGACCTTAGGAGACCATTGGTGATTATGATTGTAGATTATCTATTGTCATGAACAAAGTAAAATTTATTTTAGAAGATAAAGATAAAGCCATATGGTTTGTATAAGGTTTACTACCAAGTATCAAATTTTTCATGGCCTAAACTAAATTTGGAGATAAAAAGATGCCAGAGCCACTAAAATTTAGGTGGAGTAGATTGAAGAGTATGGGGATATAGTTTCAAAATCATCCAAGGTATAAATTAATTTAAAAACTATTTTGAGTAGACTGAATTAATTTTAAGAAAGGGATGAGATACCCAAGTTGGATATATGATGCATAGAGTGTGGATAACAAGGGAATCATACAAATGAATGCCATAAGGTTAAGACATAGTTATTCAAGATATGTAGAGTGGTAGGGCATACAACCTTATAGTGTCATATTTTATATTAGTATATAAAAACTCCATAGAACATGTATTATAAATTCTATAAGTCACCTACACATGATAACAAGGATTGCCCCATACTCTAAGAATTGAAGGAAGATATAACTAAAAATGTGTTTGTGGTTACTATAAAAAAGGCCATAACTTCACCATATGATACTCCTAACCTAAGGAACATTATACTAGGTTAGAATCCCTTGGTGATGCATTGGGTCCTTGAAGCACAATAACAACCTCAAACACTAGTGGGTCCCCTACCTTATATGAAGAAATAAAATATCACCTCGCAAAACTTTCCACAACTAATTGTGACCTACCCATATCAATATCCATGGAATCTTACAATTCTTCAAGTGAAAAAATTAGGATGGGCCCTAAACACACAATAATCACTAGTGGATAGATTTAATGAATATGAACAACAATAAGGATGGAATGCATCCCAAAATACTTTAAATTTTGGGCAACAAAAAAACTAAGGGAGATGAGGATTTTATGGGAATAGAAGAGGATATAGAGGAATATATCATGGTGGTGCATAGGGAGGTGAAGGAAATAATGGGTCTAGGCCACCCATTCATTTCTTTCTCTACAGATAACTAAACTATATGCAAATAAATTGTCTTGCAAATCCTTAGAGGCAACCTTACTATGCATACTGAAGGGTGACGTAACAACATAATATAGAAGATTATCTAGTATTTAAAAGACAATGGAGGGAGAGACCTATTATAAATGTTAACATGATCTATGCACAGTTAAGGGAGGATGTCATATTATAGGCAATAAATAAAAAATAACATGTAGAGTAGGGGTTACCTCCATTGGAAATGCCAAAAGACTTGGGTATTAAAAAGGCATGGCTAGACCGATATCCTAAACCTACTAATAAAAAAGGATTGATTTAGGAAGCTACATATATTTTAAAGATAATCCAATAGCAAGGGATGAATGAATGGCATGATTTAGCTCTTGATGAATAGATGTATGGGCATATAGTGCATATACTAAGGTAGGATGGGGTTATCATTGTTATGACATATTTAATAAAACTCCTCAGTATGATGTGAAATAAAGATATCTCCTAGAACATCATGAAACTACTCCATAACCTACTAGAATGTACACAAGAAGGCCAACAATAGATGTATAAGTTGGTTTGGGTTGTAAATACCAAGAAACCTCGGGACATTAATGCAAGGATGGACATAGAATTAATTGGGTATGACATACCCAACATTTTATTTGACTTTGGAGTCACTATAAATATGATCCCTAGATCTACTTGGGAAGCCTTGGAAGACATGTGTTGAGTTATAGTCCTATCACACTCAACCTTCTAGACTATGGAAGGGTTAAACCTATTGGTCACCTAGAGGATGTAGAAATAAAAGTCATATAGCTCAGCCTATGAGGTGATTAAGAAGTGATTGATATGAAGAAAAAAGAGACTTGAAGGGTAAAAGTGGGCCTATGATGGGTTTATGACTATTAACATAGTCATGAATAAGCTAGAGTCTCATCAAGATGAGAAGATTATTATCATTCCTTTAAACAAGACTAAGTCTAGGCCTTATATTATCCCAAAAGAGATAGACTCACCTTATGTTGGTACCAATGCTAGTTAGACTAATGTTGTAGTTGAAGATAAGTAGAAGGCTCTACGAATAACCAAGTACAATTTTCTCTACAAGAATACTATTCATCAGACTTTAATTCTCAGTGCATACTAGATCTTGGACAAGATGGGGCCGAATACCCTTGAGATCCCTTAGAAGGTTGAGAAGGATATGTGATAAATAATGGTAATATATCAAACACAATCTGATATAGATTTTATATATCAAATGGGTTGTACTAAGTAGGACTATATAAAACCAAATCCAGAGGGTGTTCTCCCATGGGATATAGATTCCTTAATTAGTGGAGACTCAGACACCCATTTACTCAATTGAGAAAAAGGAGATCATGAACCATGACTCTTGAGAATGGTATTAATGATTGAGCACCAAATAATATAGTATTTACTATAGGGGATGTTGGCAAATTCATCACACAATTTCAACATGTACTTGATGAGAACTAGAGGATTCATACTCTCCACCATGTGATAAAGGGGATTGATGTGAACTAGTGGGCCATCTAAAGGGATGCAAAGTTATCATGGGAAGAAGAGTGTAGTCTATTAGTAGCTTGATTTCAATTATTTGATGCTATTAGGAGACTAGCCTATCTATCAAGAGGGTGAATGCCCAAAATTACATGTGTATCGATATATTGAGGTATGGATGTCAGAGTGTATTAATCCTAACTTTTGGCCACATAGTTTTATCAATACCATGGGTGTTTTACTTACAACATGGTACATACATCAGGTGAAAAGAAGAGAAACAAAGCATTGGGCCTAGATCCAAGCTGATTTCATTCAAACATTCATATTTGAAAGTGATAATCCTTAGGTAAAAGTCACTTTACACAACATGATTTTTTTTAATGCCATGGTAGAGTTGAAGATTTACCAACACCATGTGAATGTCATTCAAATGAATTTTCAATGAAAAACCTTACTCACATCCCTAAAGGTTCAAGAAATTGACCTATGTGAGGCCCAACCATGGATTTATCCCCACTATAGGATACAAGAGGAGGAAGAACAATCCTCTGAGATGAAAAGTGAGGATTACATGGATATAGAGGATCTCTTTAAACTAGAGAGAATTAGAGCCTCTACCAGAACTAGTCATAGAGGAAACAGAGGAGGAAAAACTATGACATATACAATTCCTAAAACATGAAGGCAAATGGATACTCTATAATTTGGACTACGACATATATCCTACACTCTTCTTCATAATATCTACATACTTGATAACCCTAGTTTCCAATAATTTATTTATGTTTCTTTAATGGATCCTAATATATCTTGCATTATTTTTTAGGAATGAAATTATAGAGTATCCAATCTCTTTTATGTTCTACGAACTTTATATGTCATAGTTTTTCCTCCACTATTTCCTTTGTGGCTAGTTCTAGTAAAGGCTCTAATTCTCTTTGGTTCAAAGAGATCTTATATATATATGTAATCCTCATTATTTATCCCAGAGGATTGGTATTCTTCCTCTTGTATCTTATGGTAGGGCTAAATCCATGTTTGGGCCTCACCTAGGTTAATTTATTGAAAATTTAGGAACATATATAAAATATTGGCACAAAATATGGACCTAAAATAGCACATTTCAAAGACTATTGGATGTGGGAAGATATCTTAGAGGTTTTACATTTACTTTGAGACTATTAAGATGTCTTTCCTACAAATTTTGTAGAAGTCAAAGGTGTTGGTCCTTATTGGGGGAGATGAATATAGAGTTAAAGGAGTAAACATGGCCAATCAAGAAGAGACCATATAGGCTGAATCCAAACATGAAGATGAAAGTGAAAACTAAACTTGATCACATGTTGGAAGTAGGCATTATCTTCTTGATTAAGAAATCTAACTAAGTTATCCCCATGGTAGTATAGCCAAAGAAGACTAGGGATATATGCATGTGTGGAGACTACCACATCCTAAATGATGCTTGTGTCAATGACCCATTTTCCATTCCCTTCATGAATGAAGTTTTATAGGCTATCGTAGGGCATGAAGTGTTCTCATTCATAGATAAATTCAGTGGTTACCATTAGATACCCACAATAGAAGAGGATAGGACCAAAACCAAATTCATGATAGAATAGGGTTCATTTAATTACAAGGTCATGACACTTAGACTCAAAAATGCACCTAAAATGTTCTCTAGAGTTGTGTTAACTATGTTTAAAGATTCCATCCATGACTTCTTAGAAGCATACTTGGATGACCTGGTAGTGTTCTCTTTATTATTAAAACATTTATCAAAACTTAGGTTAATGTTAGAGAGATGTATATCACTTTAAATAACATTAAATTTAAAAAAAGTATATTTTTTCACACCTTTTGGTGTTTTATTAGGTCACGTAGTTTGTAGTAAAGGAATCCTGGTAGACCAAGCTAAGATCATAGTCATTGTGAGTATGCCACCACCTAAGACTTCAATAGAAGTGTGATATTTTTTTTGGACACATTGATTACTATAAATTTTTTATCAAGGGGTATGCCACTATATCAACCCCTTTGGATAAATTTCTATGAAAAAGAGTCTAGTTTGTAAGGACAAAGGACTATCAAGTCACATATGTTGATTTGAAGCAGTGACTAGTGACTGCTTTGATACTAGTTTTTATGAACTAGAGTAAACCTTTTCATGTGTATGTGGATGCTTTAGGGCTTGTCATTAGAGTAGTACTCATACAATTAGGAGAAGTAGGATTGGATCATTTGATCCACTTTGAAAGTAGAAAGTTAGTGGCCATAGAGAATAATTATATGAGAACTAAGTGGGAAGCCTTGGCTATAGTGTTTACACTACAAAATTTTAAGCACTAATTTTTGGCCATGCAATTATAATTATTCACTAACCATAAAGATATATGACACTTGGTGAACAAGACACTATTGGGTGGATGAATATCTTGTTAGCTAATGCTTTTCCAATAATTTTAATTTTAGATTAATGTTAAACCCTAACATGAAAATATCGATCCAAATCATCTCAACTAACTAACTAATGGTGAAGAACCTAAGGAAATCTAAGATGGGTTACCATATGCACACATATTCAAGGTGACTTTGATTACATATAAGCTATAAAATATCACATATGTTATCAAATAGGGAACATTCCCATAACACTATAGAGAAAGAGATAAGAAATAATTGATCACCAATGATCTTCTATATAGTCTTGTCAATGGATTTTTTTACTACTTAGGTAAAGATAAAATAATATATAGAGTGTAACTAGAATATGAACATGCATAAATCATGGATGAAAATCATCAAGGATTTTTTGGAGTCCACTTCATAGGAGATGCAAACATGAGGAAAAATTGGTAAAGTGGTATTTATTATCCCTATCTCTTTCAAGATATAGAGAGAGTCAAACAATAGTGTGATGTATGCTAAAATATGGGGGAGACACACCAATAAGATGAGATTCTTTGAATCCCATGTTAGTATAATAACCCTTTAAACAATGGGGAATTGACTTTGTAGGGATAATCAATCCCCCAAGTAAACACAACAAGGTAAGGTACATAATCACTTCGACAGATTACTTTATCAAATGGGTAAAAGATGCTACAACTTTAAGTTATAGTGTGAAGGACACAACTAATTTCCTATATAATAACATCATTAATAGGTTTAATTATCCTCTTAAATTGGTAAGTGATAGAGAAACTCATTTTATGAATAAAACCATCAAGACCCTCACAAACAAGTTCCTAATATTACATCATAAAAACACTGCTTATCATCTATAGGCCAATGGTCAAGCCAAAGTTATAAATAAGGTGATTAGTAAGATGCACACTAAAATATGCAATGTGAATAAATATGACTAGGAGGATAGACTTCTAGTAGTCATATGAGCTTATCAAATGCATTATAACTATGTGGTAGGGTTTACACTATTCTTGCTAGTCTATGGGCTTGAAACTATGATGCTTATAGAATATGTACTTCCCAATCTATGGGTTACTAATGTGCTATGAATGGGTGATCAATAGTCAATGACTCATAGGTTGATAGAATTTAATCACATGGATGAAGCAAGGTGTAGATAAATATGGGCCCAAGAGATAAACAAAAATAACTAGAAGGCATGACATGATAAAAACTTATAAATAAAGGAATTCTAGGTAAATCAACTTGTTATTTTGTATGATATTATCTTTAGAGATTTCCTTGGAAAGATTAACTTATAGTTGAAGGGACCTTAAATCATCCATAAACTTTCATACCCTGTAACTATGGTCCAACATAATTTTTAGGGAAAAGTCTTACCCAGGTAGGTAAATGGATGTAGGTTGAAGTCTTATCACCATTAATTTAGAATAACATGGAATAAAGGTTCTATATCACTCCAAATAGATAGTAGTTAGGCTTGAAATTTTTTTCTTTCAAGATAGTTTGGGTTTTGTGTGTTTATTTGCACATGTGTGGGTAAATGTAAGTGTGTGTATAATGTGTGATAAAAAGGATCCATGTAAAAGTCAAATGTTCCATTACTATAGATAAAATTGGAGAAGGTGGCCAAATGAGTATAGTGTACGAACATAAATTAAGTCTATGGAATACATGTGTGTCTAAATCTTGAGTAGATAGTGCAGTTTAATAGTCAAGTCATTTCATTTAATGATTAGGTATGGGGTAGATTGACAAATCTCTTACAAAAGTGATGGTTCTATGTTAGAAATAGAATAAGTAACATATAACTGAAGAAAATTTAATGTGATAGGTCAAAAAGAATCAACTACCACTACAATCTAATGCCACATTATTAAATTGAATGCCACATAAGCATAGAGGATCCACTCCATTCAATTCTCACATATGAAGGATTGAGTGATAGCATAACTCATTAAGATATTAAAATTCAAAGGTGGTGTAAGAAATTATAAATCGGGTACTCAAGAAACTTAATTATTATCCATTACTAAGTATATCAAAGTGCTATACAATTTCTAGGTGATTCTTAATCTATACTTTATATCTTTCATGAATTTATTTTAGAGAGACATGTAATGGATGGGTTTGATTGATTCCAAATCATCAAAGCATTTATATAAGAAAAAAAGTGGATATGGGCATTGGCATGGAATTATGCCAAATACACTTCACAAACCTAGATGGCTATGATTTTTCTTGTAATATAGAGCTATGGATGTTTGTCCAAGATGTAGTTGAAGGGGTGTAACCAACTGCATTAATGCAACCACACAAGCTCCATAATATAGATGTGGATTAGTTGATTTAATTAACCACTTTTGGTCAACTAATGATGTAATGGAGGTTTTTATAAGCTGATAAAATAAGGGAAAGATTTATCTTTCCCAAGACATAACCATCCACATCAATACTATTGTAATGGCTAGGGTGATATGACTAAATATGAGAGGGAGATTGATAGTACACTAAGAATCATAAATGCCACCTATCCTTTAGGAGATATAGGAAAGGTTATCTTGCAACTCTAGAGGAATTCCATTAGAAGACATTGAATATGTGTTAGAGCACATTCTATTTAGATGAATTTATCATATATTTTGGTAGACAACCAAAGATTCCAAGCAAGCTACAAAAGGGGTCATTGATATTGTGCATTGGATGATCCATCACAATGAGGAATTCAACTGGTTGGAGTTATTGGTTAGTGAACTCACATCCATCTAAGATAAATTCTTAGTGACTATAAAACAAACCTTCTATTACTAATTTTTGGTATTGTTATTTGTGTTTATGTAGTGGAAGTCTCTTGAGGGTTAAGTTCATCCTAAAGTTTACTATTGGTCAGATGTGTAGTTCTAGAACCTCACATGGACCCATGAGAGTACCTACTTTGGAAATTAGGATAAGTTCACCACTTGGTAGAACTAGTTGGTATAACTTATTATAAAAAAATTGTGTATACTACATAACATCGTGTAATACTTGGGACAACATGTAGTTGTCATGAAGCTATCGAATGACATTGCTATCTGAGTCCATGAAATATGAAAGGTACTTAGTCCACCCCTCCTATATTTTATCAACATACATATGGATCAAACTAAGGTGGATAAGTAGAAGGTAATAAAAATTATGAGATCCACCCCATTATATATAGTACCACCATTTGCTCTAGATGTTATGAATATAATTGCATATCCTTCAATAATAACTATCCCAATTCAAGATTCTAAGAAGTGTAAGGTGCCTAAGGGTAGATGATCTATATCTCCTTCAAGGTGGAAGACTCACAACCAACTCACTTGGTTGGATGACCCAAGCATACCCAAAATCATTGAGCTCTATGATTTGTCACATTTGGGCACTAATGAGCAATAGGTATATAAGATGATGATGGTAGATATGGCTAGAGACCTCTATGAGAAAGAGGAAGAAAAAGAGAATTTTTTAAAAAGCATTGTGCACCATCTAGGTGTAAAAAAAATACCCAAAAACCTTTGGCTTGAGTTAAATCTATTCCTAAATTCTATAGTCATTACTATAGTGGCTAAATTATCCAAATTAGATTGAATTAGGTAAATTTTAAAGGCCAAAGGATCCACTATAAGTCCATCATAGTTAGGAGCCACCAAAACTAGTCCCACAATACCACTATTCTAATGGAGGAAGGCACCATAAAACCCTTTATAATATAGGACTAACAACTCACCTCTTCTTATGTATGGCATTGAAAATCCTATGATGGAAGAATAACAAGCATAGGAAGTTCAACCACCAAAACCCATAAGATACTTAGTTTTTAAGGGGTAAGTTTCTTAGGTAAAGGTGAAAATGACTATCCTTAACTCTTCTCCATGAAAATATGAGGAGGTTAAGAGTGAAATATAATAAGTCACACTAGACACTCAGATTGTATAAAAATAGTAAGCTACACATGAGGAAGTGTAGAGAGCAACTAAACATCACATGTTCTAAAAATAAAAGTGTAAGGCTAAGGCTGAGGATAAATGAAATTAAGAGGTAGAATAATAGGAATGAGAGGAATCCCAAAACCAAGATGAGGAAGTAGAGGATAATAAGTAATCTAAGGATGTTGATGTAGTCCAACACTAGCAAGAGGAGGATTACAAGACAAAAATGAAGTAGGAAGCCATAGTTACAGAACAAGCTCAACAACAATAGCACACAACCAAAGAAAAACACATGAATGTTAAGTTGGAGGTAGAGCATAAACATAAGGAAGCCACCAAGGAGATAAAGAAGAACCAACTTGTACAAGATAAAGAATAGAAGTAGGTCAAAGACCAAGCATGATAACATAAGTTGTAGTTAAAAGAGGCTGATAAAAAGGCAAAGGAAATGTAGAGATGAAAGCATAGGATGAGGTGACCAAAAAGATACAAGAATATGTTACCAAGAATGCATAATAAAATGATGATAATAAGAGTGATGAGGAAGCCCAAGCATATACTTCAAAGGCCCAATCTATGATAACTCCATCTAGTTCCATTGTAATATAGCCATCTCATGAGCCATTTCAAACATAGGTGTGAGACACTTTGGTTGCCTCATAGGATGATAGTGCTTCCTCAAGCCTATCTAACATTTGGATGTGGGATATGCAATTAAATTTTACATAGTGCACTCTTTTTTCTCTACCCATCACTCCATTATGGATGACACCTATGAGTACCTCAGTCACACATCTTACCTTAATTCTTACCACCATCAAAGCATCCTTGGATGTTTCCTAACTATCATTGTCAAAATAGATTGAAGGTGGCACTACATTCCAAGATTCCATTTTGTAGAAGGTGTTTGCATTGGATTAATAGGTTAAGGAGATTAAAGACAAAAAATTTATAAACATAGATCAACTCTAATGAGGGCACCTATCTCGATATGTACACCTAACTAATTATGGATCCTTTTCTCTTAGACAAGGACCAGATTGATCTTCTTCTCAAGAAGCTCACCACCAATTGGTAAACCTTTAATGATGCAAGAATCATTCAGAATGGAAAATCCATCAAAGTTGAAATTGAGGTCCTCTACAAATTTATAGCCAAATATCAGACCACTATAGATACTACTCACATTTAGAACACACAAATTACACTTTAGCTATTCAATTAGAAGAAGCAATTTGATATAGTTTGGACCACTGCATATCCTAGATTTTCCATGGATACCTTCACACATATTGATATCATAACACCAAATGCCACTCCTACTACTATGGATGCTACAATACAAACCTCACTTAGTGCAAGGGATACTATCATGAAAAATATGCAGACTTTGTAGAACCAGATGTTGCATAACTCTTTCATCACTGTGTAGGCATAGTGACATGTAGATAAGTTGGTTTATATCCATGATGAAATAACCACCATATTCAACATGGTTTAGTCTATTTTGATCAAGATGGTTGACATAAATATTCACTAGCTGATGAAAAATCAAGATCCCTTATATGGTCTTTTATGTAGTGCTCAAGAAGTTATATTTAATTAGAAGTCTTATAAGGATGATTTGGCCCTCATCGACATAAGAATTTCACCACTCGTAGATGAGCCTAAGATCATTCTACCCATCCAATTATAATTAATTATACAATGATGAAATATACCTCCACTAGCTAATTGATGCTTGTGTAAGTTCAATTTTTTTGAATTTTTGGTCAATTTATTTTATATTTAGAAGTTTATCTAGTACTACATAGATCTAGTCTATAAAAAACCCATAGGGGTGGTAGACTAGTATGCTACTTAGTTTAAAACTTGAAAGGGTAGCTAAGTAGTGCTCAAGGGGTAAACGCTGGTTTACTAGCACCTTGAGTGAAGTCTGTGAGTCTTATAAACTTTAATATTTTGTCTCCTTTCTCAGTTTTCAAACTACTTACCTCTATGATGTTGTCTTTAGACAAGACAAAATTTTACGTCCAATAAATTATTATAAGTAAATGGTAAATGTAAAACCATTTGTATGTATAATAACATCCTATGGAAATTCTAGTTTTATTCTATTTATGGGTTGTTAGGAGTTGTTATGGGAATCTCCATATTGGTCAGGATTCCATCGAATGCGATATGGATACCTATTTTTAGCATGGTAAATTAATAAGTTACAACTATAGAAACTAATACCTATAAGTATTTATAATGAATATAATAGAATGGTTGACAATTATGTTGATTTTGACACGTATGTGAGTAATAGAATGGTGAATGTTATTCTCAAAAATCTTTTGTATAGAGTATTGATAGAATTGGACATCGATCTATGAGGTTTTCCTTATTGTAATCCTTGGTATTAGATCTTTTTAATATGAATTCTGAGTATTTATGTTCTTTATTGGTATAATCATAGAGTTTACTATGTTCTTATGAATGTTTCCTTCATTATACTACTTTGATGCATAAATCTCTCTATTTTTAAATATTTTTCATCATGAATTGAACATTTAAACAAGTATATTTCTCTAAGATAAACCTTTCTTATGGATTCAAAGTCTTGATTAAATAATTACACTAGATCTCCATGTCACTTTGCACACCCTATCTTCATAATTAAAATGTTATTTTGAAACCCATAAACCTCTGATAACATCCATTCCTAGAGTCTTTGGCAACCTTAGTGAGCCTATTGAAGTAATGTTTCACAAACTAGCTATAGACAATATGATTAGTTGGTTGATTCCAAAACACTATCTTGAGGGTATATCATATCCATATTGGTACAAAGAGCATGAGTTATATGAATACTAACATGTTCATGGACATAATGTATGCTATTGTGTGCATTTAAATCATTTTATGGAAAATATGTTAGAAAATGGAGAATTAAAACTATATAATAGATCATCTACTTCTAATCAAAATTTGGGTATCTACCAAAATCCTTTTCCACAACATAATAATTCCAATAAAAAACAACAATAAAAAGGGCCAAAATAACAACAACAATAATAATATCAACAACAACAATAACAACAACAACAATTTCATCCATTGAATGGAAGGAACCAATGCCAAAATAACCCCAAAAACTAATAGAATTACCACATAATTTCACATGACTACAATAAAGTTGTAAGTCATATTGTGGGTTGACATGTTTCTACCATTACCATCAATCCTAAAACAAATACTAATAAACTAGGACCATTAGCTAATAATGCCAATCAACCTACCTATGCCAGTAATCCTTCCTTAACTTGTGACTACGTCTAAGTGCATCAGTAACCAAAGATTACCATTTCAAGACCTTATGATGATAACTCTTCATTGCCCATGACCACAACCAAGTGCACCAAAAATCAAAAATATCCTGTCTAGTCCATCTCCATCATTTTTTAGTTACGATGGTCATGTATCTTTGTGGAATCCAGATTAAACAATCATAACTTGGTGGTCTAAAATCACCATCTGAGGCCCACAACCTCCTACCAATGAGCCAATCCAACCCACTGTGCTAGATAAGAGCAAGCCAATAATCACTATTAAGGAATAGATGTATGACATTGTGTAAAAACTCCAAAATACACCCACATAAATTTCCATTTTGGATTTTGTGCATACATCTACCATCCAAAATAATATCCTTATAGAATTATTAGGAAAATCCTAAGTACCCAATGACATCACCCCAACCAAATTTTAATATTTGGTTGGACACCTAGCCAAACACAAATAATTGACCTTGGACCAAAGTGATATGTCATCCCTTGGCCCTCTCCACAACAACCCATTATACATTAAATTTTCATCATGTGGCACAAAGTCAAATGTGTCTTCATAGACAATGAATAGAGCCTAAATATTGTGTCTTTGAAGCTAACCAAACATCTGGGATATATATTAGCCAACACTCAATTGAAATATCCCTACTATTAAGGCCTATGACAATGAAGAGAAGGAATCATAAGGAGCCATAAGTTTACCAATGATCATTGGCCCTTTGACCCATGATATAGTTTACCATGTACTAGAATTAGACCTATCATATAATTTAGTTTTAGGAAGACTATGGATATATGAAATTTGTGCAATTCCTTCTACATTGCACTAATGTATCATGTTTCCTTACTTAGGGATGGATACCACTATCCATGGAGATTTCAACCATATGAACACTACAAACATTTGGAGGCCAAATATGAAGGTTCCAATTACCATTTTAGTCAAGACCTAGTACCAAAGAAGGACAAAGACAATGAGATACTTGTTGAATTTCTAGAGGCATATTATATAGACCCTGACATCCTTACCTCATCTTCACATACACCTGTTATTGAAATGTCTAATCATTTTACCATTTTAGATAATGTTCTAACAGAGTATTTTACCCATGACACATTCCATATTGCCAAGATTCCATAGAATCCTAAGACTTATGTAAGGCATAAAGATAAGCTAGCTTACATGGAATGGTGATGAAAAGGAAATGGCAAGCTTCATAGCCCAATGCATATTATTTTCACACCTTCCACTAGCCAAGAATAAGACCCACTTGTTAATGATGATTCTTATTTATTTAATGACAAATTAGCCAATTGCTACTAAAGTGCCAAATATCCCTTCCCTAATAGGATCATGAATAACAAAGTATATGAAGGTGGAGGCCTAGGCGAAAATCAAATAGGTACTCTTGAGCCCATTTCTATGACTAGATACAAAATTTTTTATGACCTTATATTTAAACTACCTGGGGGTGACCCTGCATATCTTATTCATGTTCTAATGCTAATGACTAGTGGTAATGATGTTAGTAATGAAGTAGAGTTTGATTATATCATATATGAAGACCTTTCTAGTACTAACTTATTTGACCCATATACCATTATAACCATTATGCTAGTAATCTAACATTCCCTACTTCTCCTTCATGATCCTCAACTTATAGACTAGCACTACTAATAATCCATAGTACCTTTAGATGAGTTTGAGAATTATGAGGCCTTTTATGATTTTTTAGGGCTCAAGGACATTATTCCATTTATAGATCACAAAAAGGGGTTATCTATCAAATCAGATCTTGTAGCCTATTTCAGAGAGTGGGTGAATACCCTTATCAAAAAACAAAAGAATAAAACATTGAGGTCTTAAAGTGAAAATGTCTTTGAGCTGCTCTAGGACCAGGGTAAAAGTAAAGAGAAAGGCCAGTCTCTTGATTAAAACCTATTTAAAGCACCATTAGAAGGGGATGTTCACCCTTCCTTAAATGAAGCTCAAGAGACCACCAACAATGAACTTTATTTTGGGTCTAACCTTAATATAGAGGAACTACATACCTTTGATCAAATTATCTAAGAATGTCCTACATTAAATTTAACATGGCCATTACTACCATTAGGAGATTTAGATTTATCCTAATTGGGAGATCTTGAAGAACCATTCTAACTAGAGGGCTTTGCCATTGTTGGCTAATTCACATCATTGCCAACTATTTAGGAAGATGGGTCAACTCTCCTAGTAGAAGGCACTATGAAAGTCAAAATTGAGACTCCAAATGACCTAAAGTGGATCAAATTAGGGTTGTCCCTCATTAAGGAGGAATTTTAATTTTTTATAACCCTTTTGATGAAGCTTGTTGACATTTTTGCATGGGACTATTTAGACATGAGATGTTTGGACCCTAATTTGGTTGTATATCACCTTGTTGTGTATCCTGATGCCAAAATCATCAAGTAGAAATTGTGTAAAATACATCCTTACACTGTTATGTTAGTTAATAAAGAGTTGGAAATTTTTTTGGAACTAAAATGCATTATAATGATTAACTATTTATAATGGATATTAAACATTGTGCATGTTAGTAAAAAGCCACAAGGGATCAGAATGTGCACTAATTTTAGACACATCAATAAGGCCTACCCAAAGGAGGACTTTAATCTACTGTATATAAACATGATAGTTAAATCCATAGCTGGGTATGAATTTCCCTTATGGATAGATTTTTAGGATATAGCTAGATCTAGATCACACTAGAGGACCAACACAAAACAATGCCCACCACTCCTCAGGGAATATTTTGTTATTAGGTTATGTTATTTGGATTCAAGAGTTGGGGCCACTACCAAAGAGCTTTGAGAATTATATTTCATGACATGATACATGATATTATTTAAGACTATGTCAATGACATATTGGGTAAATTATAGACCCATGTAGATCATCCATTCATATTATGGACATTTAAAAATATTCATGAGTATAAGGTTCGACTCAATGCCAAGAAGTACATCTTTAGTGTCACTCCAGGAAAATTGTTAGGCTTTATTGTCTCTAATTGAGGCATTGAATTTGATCCCACTAAAGTACAAGTTATTACCAAGATGCCACCACCTTCTAATTTAAATCAAATCCATAGTTTGTAGGTTACAAAGTCATCTATTAGATGCTTCATTTCATAGTTGTCTAATAAATGCCATCCTTTCACTCATTTATTGAATAAAGGTATTAAATTTATTTAGGATGAATAATGTTAGAAATATTTAGAGCATATAAAGGAATATATATATCTAATACACCTATTCTATTATGACCAATTCTAGGGAGGCCATTTGTACTATAACCTATCTACCACTGATAATGCCTTGGAGACACTTTTAGCTCATTATGATGAAAATGGGAAAGAACACATCATGTACTATGTAAGCTATACACTAATAGCATATGGACATAACCATACACTAATAAAAAATATTATTTAGATATGCTATTTATATCCCAAAAACTACATCATTATATGCTTAATAATAAGACCATATTCATTGCCAAATTATATCCTCTCAATTATATACTATCCAAAACAACTTTTCAGGGTTGCATAACTAAATTGATCATGATTTTGAGTGAGTTTGAGATTGAATATGTCAATCAAAAGTCCATCAAAGGATAATTAATTATAGATCAGCTTGTTGAATCACCCCTTTTATATACCAAACCACTCACTTTTGTATTCTCAAATGAATCCATCATGACCATCATAGAAACAACTCTTGATTAGGGGTAGGCATATTATTTATCACACCATAAGGGGATCTTATTACCAAATAATTTTCTATTATATTTTATTGTACTAATAACATGGATGAATATGAAACACTCATTGAAAATATTTATTGAGTAGTACAAAGGAATATTTAACATCTCTTGGTTCATGGTGATTATTAGGTAATCATCAATTAGGTTACAAACCATTTCCAGACCAAAGATATTAATTTAGTACCATACAAGACCATGGTGGACATTATAAAATAGTAGATTACCCATATTCAATTTGAACACATACCTCAGGCCAATAACAAGACAAAAAAATTCATAGACACCATTGATCCACAACACAGACAAGGAAAAAAACTATTAGTTATTTGTTAAACATCTTCTAGTACCTTCCCATGAGCCTTCAACCATTGAAATGAGTTGTGATAGTGTTGGTCCTAGTTCTATTTGGTATTCAAACTTATATAACTAATTTAAAAACCACATACTTACAATATAAATTTCATGAAAACATAAAAAATCCTTTACACACCAAGCCTCTTTATCCACCCTACTTGGCCCAACCCTTTACCATTGAATATTTGATGAAAATTTATTACATTGTTTGAATTAGGCAAAAACTTCATCAATGTTTACGGAATTTCATGAAGGAGTTTGTGGATCCCATAGAAATGGGTCTATCCTTTCCAAAAATATCCTATATATTGGTTACTATTGGCCAACCATGGAAGTATATGTAGCTAATTATGTAAAAAAATATAACAAATCTCAGAGGCATGTCAATTTGATTCATGCTCTAGCTAGAACACTCAAACCAATGCTTACACCATGGCCATTTTCAATGTGGGGACTTGATATTGTTATAAATATTAACCCTACCTATTCATATGGCCATAAGCATATCTTCACTGCCACTAAGTATTTCTCTAAGTGGGTTGAAGCTACACCCCTCAATTACGCGACTAATTTTTTTTTTCCAAATTCATCTTCAACCATCTCATTTGCTTCTATGGTATCCCATATGAAATTATATATAATAATGGAGGATTTTTTAAGAATAAGGAAGTCAAAACACTATGTGCCAAGTTTAAATTCACCCAAAAATTTATAAAGAAGATTGTTAATGATGCTAGCCATAATTAGCACTTGTAAATATTCTACAACCTTTAGGATTAACATACTAATTTCTATACTCCAATAGGAGCCACACCATATTACCTTGTCTATAGTACTAAGGTAATTTAAAAAAAAAAGGCAAAGTTACCTTATTTATGTATCTCCTTGAAACACATCCTAGATGTTGAGGATTATAGAGTAGCTCACTTGCAAGAGCTAGAGTTACTGGACAAAAAAAACATTGCTATTATAAACAACCTTTAAGCATATCAAAACTAGTTATGTGGTCACTATAGTAGGTGTTTCAAGAATATATAGTTTGAGTTTGGTGATATTGTCCTCAAAGAAAACTAGAAGAGCACCATGGTTGAGAGAAATAAGAAATGCAAAATCAATCCTAATTGGAAAAGCCGTTATGTCATTGTTGCTAATTATGGCTCTGGAGTTTACAAGTTAGCTACACCAGATGGAGATGAACTTGATGTGCCCATGAACATAATACATATCACGTGTTATTTTTTTTTAGAGACCTAAGGTATTATCTATGAGGATCATTTATGTCATACCATAATATCACCTTCCTTGTATAATACTATTTACCATTCCTTCCATACTTTTCCTAATTGACTTAAGTTATTTTACCCTCCCTTCTCACCCCTTTTTGACCTTAGTTTTAATCCATTAGTTTCTTAGGTAAATTTAGAGATTATATTTAGATGAATTTTTAGTAGTTGATTTAGTAATTCAGAAAGAGGCAGTATCTTGGAGCAGTATGATAATAGTTTGGTAATTGTATTCTTCATTATTGTTACATTCTATCTCATTCTTGGTGTTACTAATTATAACTACATTTAGATAAATTAGTATAATTAAACCATGACATTATTTCTTAATTATAACCACCTTTTATAAAATTAGGATCAACCTCATTTTTTTCCACCTTGACATTACTATTGTTATAATGTGTTTTTTGCCTAATTCATGAACTTATTGCTACCTAGTTAGATATTCCACTATAGGACAAAATTATAATGACTTGATGTCTCATTTGGGAATATGTAGGCAACACTCAATTAACATTGAGGTCAACTTAGTCACCCATTTTTCCATGATCTCACCATTCTATGATCAAATTAAGTTTGAATGCTCTCACCATTTTACAAGCATGATTAAGCCACGTTCTCATCGGTTTGTGAATAATTTAACTTTAAACATTCTCACTATTTTATGAGCATACCTAAACCACACTCTTTCCATTTGTGAGTTAGACAATATTATATCTCATAATTATTGATCAAGTTGAGATGCTTAAAAAATTCAAAAAATATTTGAAAAATCTAAATAATCTAAAAAAACCATGAAATCATGAAAATTAGCTTAGAATTTCCATGTGAGATATAAAGCCATGATTTTTTTTTTAGATGGGCCATATTATTTTTTAAGTTAATTTATAGACCACCTTGATATCCCCCCCCCTTTTCTAGGAGAACTATAATGGCCTAAGGTTTGCATAGATTATGTAGGCAACACTTGGATACATGGGGTCTCTCAAGTTAGTTTGATCAGACCTTTTATTTTTCAACCACTTCTTTGACTTAAGGATCCTAGGAATCTTATCTATTTTGAAATTAAGCACTTATTCTATAGTTTCCCCATCCTTAATGGCCTTATCCATATGCTTTCAATGTTTTATGAGTTTATATTGTGAGCATTGTATATTCAAATTTGATATACTAATGACTACTTGACTTCCTTTTGTGAACAACCATTTCCAATGATCTCACCATTTTTTGAACAACCATTTATAATGCTCTTATTATTTTACAAGTTATTTATGCTCTTTCCATTTTGTGATCATATTCACATTCTTAGACTTAGATGTAGTAAGAATTATGAACCTAGTTCATGTGCGAGTGCTTGTCTATTTCCTTTAAGTGTGGTTTTCACCTAAACCATACTCTCACACTCATGAGATTTGTTTGTGTTTGACATTTTCATGATGGTGGATATTCATCCCCTCTTTTATCATGCACTCACCATTTTTCACGATCATTCCTATTTTCCTCTACACATCAATCATGTTTTATTATCATCCATTTTCTTTTATCCCATATCTTGGGAGAGCTACATTATCCTGAAGTTTATGTTGGATCTTGCATCCATGGAACTATGTAGGTAACATCTACTTTCCTAATACATTTAGAGTCTGCTCAGCTACCCCTTCTTTTTCTTCTATTCTCCCCATTTTTTAATTTATTTTATTGTCTCCTATAGTCTAGGGGTAATGTTTGTCATCTTATTTATGTAATTGTTTCCCTATAGCCTAGGGGAAACCTTGTTCATCCTTTGTTATTTCATTTTTATATCTACATCATTATTATCTAACTTAGGTGTCACCCTATCACCAAGATTAATAGATCTATTACACACGTAGGAAAAATTTGTTTTATATTTACACTAACATTATAATTAACCATTGTTTGTCTTTTTCCTTTGTATATTTAGAATAGTTTACTTATTTCACTTTTCTTTCTTTGGATTGTTTTTTTATTTTCTTTATGTTGTTTTTATTTGTTTTTAGACATGTGTGTTTATTGGTGTTTTATAGTTTGATTAATTTTGTTTATTAGTTTTTTGTTGTTCATTTATTTATGTTTATTGGTGTTTTTTTTTGTATTTGTTTATTTATTTTGTTATTATTTACTCTTTTTTGCCTTTTTGTTTCTTAGTTTCCATAGGATTCTTACACTTTATTTACACTTAAGTCTTGATTACCCATATCTTGTACTTGAGTTGAAAATTATGTATGTTTCTACACTTAGTTTATTTTAGTGTATTAATTTGGGACTTGATTGTTCATATATTATGCCCAAGTGATTTATACTTTCATTTAAATTGAGTTTCCCATGCTTTAGATACACTTTTTTATTATATATATCTATAACTATGATATATAATATCCAAAGCTATAATAAAAACTAGTTCGATCAAGCTTACAAATAATGGTGTTGTAGTACTTCTCCTTATTCATACCTAAGAATTTCCATGACCTACCCAAACACTACCCAAATGCAGAGTAATTATATCAAAAATGAATTATAATACCTAATAGTTAGGATGCACATATCCATACTAGTAGGTAACCCAAATTCATGTGTATCCTCTATGATAGCTTACTCTTACTCCATGAGTTCAAATTTAGTACATAAGTCCCCTTTTTAAATTTTACTTACTGGGGTAAAGATGAATAATATTAATATTCCATCCACCCTATTGGGGCAAACCACTCCACTAATGATTATAACCAACTTTGAAAAAAACACCATGTTTTAATTTATCTGCCCTATTGGGGCATTTTCATTATGCTAATGATTATAACTACATTTGGGAAAATTATAATCACTCATTCACCCAACTAGAACATGTTTTTACTATGATGATAATTATAATCATCTTTAAGAAAATCATTATCATTACCTTACCCTATTGGGGAATTTTCATTATACCAATGCTTATAACTACCTTTGGGTAAATAATTATTTTTATTTGCCCTACTAGGGAATCTTATTATGCCAATAGTTATAACTACCTTTGGGTAAAATAGTCTTTCCACCCCCATTACCTATAGGTTGAATCATTTCCTTCTATTTGATGGACCGTTCACTAACCTTATTTGTTGTCTACTCCCTTGAGGGGGAATCCAAGGCTCATCGATCACCTCTTGGGGTATTAGGTATTGATGACTTTTTAATTATTTGAGAAGACATTAATATGCCTACATCTTGTAACATCTTATTAAACAAGGGCAAACTATAGACACCTAGTTTTGGCCATAACTATGTTCCCATTAAACTTTAGATTGATTTCTACCAAATAATACAAATTAAGTTTAGAAATCACTAAATGTCCCAATTTCATTTGCACATCAGACATTAGGGCTTAAAATCATGTCGAGGATCTATATTTGGGGTGTTATCTTGTATGTAATAGTAACCTATCACATATTCATCTCCAATCAATTTTTGATCTAATAAATTGATAGTTTGGCCTTTAGACCCATTAAGTGAGGCACTTGAATAATTACTCAAGTGTAAAAATGTTAATCAAAATGAATTAAATAAGCAAATAAAATTAAATTCTTAAGTAAAATTTCCATGTGAAATTAGTGAAAATGAATTTTGTAAAAAGGAAATTTCAATAAAAATGAGGTCATGATGATTTCATCATCTTCAAAGTCAAGGAATTGAAAATATCTTCCCTAAAGCCTTAATTCAAAAATGGAGAATCATGATTAATAAATGGGATCTCTATCTTAAATATTAATTACTTGTCCCTTCCTTAACTCAACTAGGATTAGTCTAAACTCAACCACGGTTAACTCTAACCTAACTAAATTTGGGTTAGAGTTAGTTTGGAATGCTATAAATACAAGGTTTCACCCATTATATAGAAGCTTATTTTGTGTAAGGTTATTATGTTAAAATATATTCAAGAAGCTCCTTTAGTATAGTGTAATCATGCCCATTTTATTAATCTAAGCCCAACATTACCAAGGTGACAAGGAGAGGTGGTGCAAGGAGAAACATTGCCAACAATTCTTTGATCACACAACCAAACACATCAATCCATGGCCAACATAAAACTCTTGACTCAAAGAAGGTAAATATTGTTTGTTTTGTTTTCTTTTGATAGTTACTTGTGTTGTTCTCTTGCTCTTTGAGTGTCTAAGATAGAGGTATAAGTATTATTAGTGTGTTTTTATTTGATTTTGATCATACTAACATGATACTAATCTCCCCTCTTGGATTACTATTGATAAAAAAATCTAGTCAAATCTATAACAAATCAGTGGTTGTTTTATGCATATTATTTCACCGATTTAGACTACTCAACCCTTTAATCAAACATAGAATTTACATAAGATAAAACCTAATAGGTTAAAACATTACCATATTTCCAATAAAAATAGTAAAAAATACACTACAACTAAAAAAGGAGAAATTATAGGATCCTTACCATGGTAACCACCTCCTTGGCCTAGATAAGCACCTCCACCTCCTCAGATTAGGTCAAAGTCACTCCTCTCTCCTCAAAATATTCTATAGATCAAAAAAATAATATCTATCAACTCAAATGATTCAAATGAATTTCCAAACTAATAAAATAACCTATTTAAGTCACATTTATCAAATACCACCTTAGTAGGGTTGACCTTGTGCACCAATTTCACCAATTAATACTAAGTTCACACCAACATGATATATAGAGAATCGTAACTCTAATTTACGAGTCATTTATTAAATCTAGGACTTGACCTCAATGTGACTTGCCCTATATTAGTTAAACAAATATCTTGATCTCATTTAACTCTACAAAATGACAAAAAGATATTACCATAATAAACTCAATATAGACAACATTTTTATCCCATTACCAATTTCAATAATTAACTTTGTCATAATAAAAAAACTATTAAAAATTAAAATAATGTCACACCTACTAATCCAAACTAGCACATATGATCATTACCACTTTTGGTTAGACACCCTCACCTCAATCATGTCTCTCTCACCAAAAGGGGGAAAATACACACATATTACCTTAGATGCAAATATTCAAACACACATGTATACTCATATATATATATATATAGGTTTACCCAGATACAAATATTTAGACACACAAGTCTACTCAGATACAACTATTCAGACACACATGCTCACTTGGCTACAAATATTTAGACACACATGCTTACTTAGATATAAATATTTAGACATACAAGTTTACTTAGATAAAAATATTGAAACACACATGTTTACTTAGATACAAATATTTAGACACATAAGCTTACTCATATATAACTATTTAGACACATAGGTCTACTCAGATACAACTATTCAAACATATAGGTCAACTTAGATATAGATATTTAAATAAACATGTCTACTCAGATATAGATATTTAGACACATAGGTCTACTCAAATATAGATATTTAGACACATAAGTGTACTCAGATGTAGGTATATAATTTGTCTCAAATATATATGTTCACTTAGATATACAGGTTCATTCAAATATATAGTTTGACTCAGATATACAAGTTCACTGAGATATATAGGTTCACGTAGATATATAATTTACTCAGATATAAAGGTTCAATCAAATATATAGTTTGAATCAAATATATAGATATAAAAATACATAGCTAAATTACTTTGATATTAAGATTGGGGCCATGATGTAGAGTACATGTCCTTGATCTCTATTTTTAAATCACCAGGTTACACTCATATTGTCACTAGGATGCCATCATGATTACACCAATTTGGGTCACATGATCATCTATATCAGTTGATCCATAGCCTTCTACTAGACCTAGTTTACATACTCAAATTTATTACACACATTATAGTGGGGAAAATCATGCCTTGTTTCTCCACATATTCATTTACATACTTAGATTTAGTACACTCATCGTAGTGGTAAAATGCATGCCTTATTTCTCCACATATTCAGTTTACATACTCAGATTCAATCTATATATTATAGTGGGGGAAAGTATGATTTATTTATCCACATATTTAGTTTACATATTTAGATTCAATATAGATATTAGAGTGGGGGAAAACATTCCTTGTTTCTCCACATATTCAGTTTACATACTCAAATTCAGTCTAGATATTAGGGTGGGGGAAAAATGAGGTTTTTTCCTCATGATTTAGTTCACTATTTAGATTTAGTATAGAGGATATCCACATTATGGAGTTCCTCTTCACATATTTCACTCCAGCTCCTATCCACTTCTTTAGCTAAGAAGTGAGCCAGGTCCATAACACGTCTACATAGGTAAGTATAAGTACACATTCCTCTTTTTATTTTACTCTATTACTTCTAATTAATCTCATTCATAGAATATAAGGGTGGCAAATGTATATACCTTAATTTGGTCAAGCAATCACAAGTACTATGTATTTTATTTCTCTTTCACATGAAGGTCTTAGTGATGAATACAATCCTTGTTTGTATGGTCATTTTAAGTCTTTTGATCTTTATTATATCTTATCTTCCCTATTTATTGCACCCCCAATGGTCCTAAATCACCTCCTCCCAGTCATAGGCCCCCCTATCCTTTCCTACTTGGGCTTGGCTCTATTTTTAAGCTTCACAATATTAATGCCATTTTTAGGAAAATAGGACTATGTGGCGCCAGTGTCCAATCATGGATCTAGTGTCCTATGGTCATTTTCTCCTATGTTTTAGGTCCTTACCCTACCTTGATTCTTCTCTTATGTTTTTTATCCCTCTTTTGTGACTTTTTGGCCATTGAGCAAGGTCTTATACTAGAATAAAAGTTTATTCTATATAAAGATCCTCAAAAGGCATTTTAGAACCAATACTTACTATTTTGTCACAATTACATAAAATAAAATAATAATATAACTTAATACTTTGCATACTACTCAATTATAACATCTAGACATTATATTATTGATAAAAAAAGGCCTAAGTGAAAGTAATTCTAGCATACCATGTGTATTGATTATGCATGTTCCCTTAGGGAGACTACATGTGATTTGATGGGTTAATGTAGGAAGCATCCAAGACAATAGGGGTTCTGCTCTATGTGATAGTAATATCCCATAACCCAATTTTTTCCTTCCTTTTACATTTGATCTAGTTATTATTTCATGTGTATAGGTACTTGTTAGTGTTTTGGAAAATATTCAGCTAAAATAATGACATAAGAAAGCTTATAAAAGACATAGAACCACTTATAGGTCCCCTAAAACCTTTTGTAGCTTCTATAAAAGTTCCAGATAACTCTTCCAATAGGGAAACTAGTGCCATAATTAGAAACTGATACCATATGGTGTTACTATCCAAACAAGGGCACTATTATCTAAGACCAAATTTTGGCTATAGTCACATAAAAAAATCTCTCTACCTATTTCTCTATCCTATTTTAGCTTACTGAGCCATAAAAATACATATTTTATTCCAGATAAATGCTCTTTTTCTCTATTCTTTCTATTTTGGGAAAGGCTTGTCAAATCAAATATTTCCAATTTTTATTCTAGGTTATTTTTATACTTAGCCTTTTAATACCATAGGATTTACATTCATCTAAGTCCTAAAAGGTTAAAACATTGTGCAAGAACTATCCTTAAAAGAAAACTATCTACAAAATGTGTGTTAGTTGTATCATATATGATATTTGTGTAATAAGCTAATATGATGTGCATACATAACATCATAATGTAAGCTAATATGAGCATAATTTTGTAATGTGTAATTTGTGTTAGGTCTAGCATTTATAAGGCTCTCATGATAGATATAACAATGTGTGTGAACAACAAATCTAATAAATAACTAACTAGATACCTAGGGTAATGGGGCATGATTTCCATCAAGGCACCCATGTAGGAAGGGTAGATGTATGAGGTCTCACATGACATCTAAGACCAGAGTGTGTAATAATAAAGAGACAAGTGTCATGACCATGAGGCATAAAAGAAAGCATACATACAACACATATGAGGGACACAAAGTAGGCCAAGGGACCACATTACAAGGGACATTGTAACATGTCACTAAATATGAGAAAGTAATACATACAAGAACATACTCAAATTTACACATACGCACACAATAAGTAAGTTGTCTTAGATCCACATGGAAGGACATGCTTAAATGTCTGCATACACAGTCAGAAAGGCACACACAAGGATATGGGCACATGTGCAAAGTATAAATATAATGAAAATAAGTGGCATAGAGCCATAAAACAATGACATATTCAAATTCCATCAAATAGAAGAAGTATAGAGATACAATCAAGTCTAAAATAGAAAAGTGAGAAATGAACATATGCATGAAAATGTGGTACAAATCTATATAAGAGTGAAGAATTACATAAGCTGAGTCTAGAGTAATATTAGTTGGAAATGAATCTTATTATCAGTAAGATGATCAATATTAAGATGTAACAATGCTAAATCTATGATGTATAGTATAGAAAGATGTAACCTGATAATTGTAGGTATGTATAGGATGCCCCTAAATGGGTGAATGTATCAAATGATGAACTTGTGTATCTATGTATATGCCCCCAATGGGTAGATAATAGCAAATCTAGATCTTGTAGTGGACCTAGGTCATGTAAGTATTTGTAAACACTTGATAAGAACAAGTGAAGTATGTATGTATGATAAAAACTAACTATACTAAGATAACTAGTATATGTATTACCTAACAAGTATAAGAAGTGTAAACATGACTACACATATAATCTATAATTTGTATTTTCTGAGTAAATATTTAAATGTTTTTATTTTTTGACATATTATGTTATTTTTATATTTTTTGGATATAAGTTATGTACAAGTACTATGAAAACGAAACTATATATAAGGAAACTATGTACAAGTAGGGAGGAACAAAGTAATTGATGAACTTTGCAAGAGACTCACTATCAAGGTGTCCTACATCAAATAAAGGAACAATAATTTTACATGATGTGTGAAAACATATATGTAGTCTAGGGACTGACTCTTGTAAGTTATTTGTATCTAACACTACCTATGGAGATGGGGTAGGAATTTGATAAACTAATTGAAATGGCTTATAAACTGTGTTCTAAATCTATGAAGTTGGCTAAACTAGCCTATGGACTATGACATGCACTTTCTAAACCTGGATGGCATGGTGAACAAGTGACCATACTGCTCATGTTGTGTAGGTGTATAAATAGCCTCTAAAACTAACACTTCTCATTGTGTACTACTGGTAAATAGATTTATAGACTTTGTAGAAAATATATTAATTGAATGTCATGCTAAAAATATCTTCTATTGTGAATCATGCCTTGAAAATATCTTAATTGGTTGTCATGCTAAAACTATGTTATGTTGTGAATCATGTCTTAAAATATCTTAATTGGTTGTCAAGATGAAACTATGTTGTGTTGTGCATCATGTCTTATAAATGTCTTAATTAGTTGTCTAATTAAAACTATTCCCTGGTCTCTAAGATCTCTACCAAATATCTTAATCGATTGTCATACTAAGATTGTGCTATGATCTCTATGATTTTTTCCAAATATTTTAATTGGTAGTCAAATTAAAAATGTGTTTTTATCTCTGTGATTATTTCCAAATATATTAATTGATGGTTGAATTTAAATTGTGCTCTAATCCCTATGGTTGTTGCCAAATATCTTAATTAGTGGGTAAACTAAGACTGTGCTCTAATATCTGTGATTGTTACCAAATATATTAATCAGTGGGAAAATTAAGAATATGTTTTAATCTTTGTGAACTAGATACCATCCCTTATAAATCTTTGGTACATGAGATATCACATAGGTAGGTGTCCTAGAAACCACATGGATCATATGATGAGAAACCAATAGTTACTTAAAATGAATGTCCTAAAATAACTCTCATAATAAAGTGTGATCTAGAAGAGTGTGGATAAGATCTTGATGCCCCCCATGTAAATTATATAATGCCTCTATCAACATACAAGTCAATATGATCTCAGAGTGCATAATAGTTGTTATCTAAATGTCCATTTATATAATGAAAATTTCAATATGGTTTATTCTATATCCTGTATAGGTGGTGTGCTAGATGGTGATGAGTAGAAAGAAGGGTAATCATCCCCCTATTTATTAATGTGAATAATATGTCATGAGGTTTATCTCTATCTACAAACCATATGGCCCCACTACTAGTGTTCTATGCCCTATCCATTATAGGAGATGGTATGTAAAGTGGCTCTTTGCCTTTATTGAGTATTTTGATTGGTTATTATTGTTCCACTTTTTCCTTAATCATAGTTAGATTAGGTGCTTGTATCATTGTTGACCAAATTTTTGACCTTCAGGCCAAAATTGGTCAACCCTATTTGTAAAAAATCATCTGTCTATATCTTAGCTAGGTCCAGTACTTAGATTTTATTTGAAAGAAGTGTTCTTTGTCAATCCCCAACAAATGTACAAGTCTATTCCATTAGAAAAGTTCATTTTTGGTCTTTTCAAGGCTGTTGCCTAATTATTTTGGGTTTTTATTTTAAGCCTTTGTTGAATTCTTTCAGACTTTTTGTTCAAAGATTTTCCTTAAGTGTATTTCCTTCAGACTTTTCATTTGGTGGAATTCTTTTAGAAAAATTGTCCAAGGAAACTTTTTTGAAGGGTATGTTTCCTTTCAAAAAAAGGTCTTTTTCACTTTTTTGAAGGGTATGTTCCATTTTTATGAAGGGTATCTTTTGTCAAGAAAGGGTCCACTTCAACTTTTTTGAAGGGTACTTTCTTTTTGGGAAAAGGTCCACTTTAATTTTTACGAAGGATCATTTATAACTTTCTCGAAGGGTATTTTCTTTGGAAAGTGGACACTTACAAATCTTCTGAATGGTCACTTTCATTTTTTTGAAGGGTTACTTGTAATTTTTTTGAAGGGAACTTGTATTTTCAAAGAATCATCTCATTTTTTTGAAGGACACTTACATTTTTACTGAAGGATACCTTACAAATTTTTTGAATGAATTATTTTAGACATTTTGTCCAAGATAACTTTTCTGAAAGGCACTTCAACTTTTTCAAAGGAATTTTTTAGGATAAGTGGACACTTTCAAATTTCTTGAAGGGCATTTCAACTATTTTGAAGGGACATTTTCAAAATCCAAAAGATTGTTTTTATGAGAGAGTGGACCATTTAAAAAAATCCAAAGGGTATTTTCATTTTGGAAGAGACACTTACAATTTTTCCAAAGGGTCACTTGCAAAATCCAAAGGGTATGTTTCCTTTCAAAAAAGGTCTTTTTCACTTTTCTGAGGGGTCATTTCAAAGAACCAAAAAAGGCCAAATAGAAAGTTTGAGGGAATTCTTTTCGATAATTTTCCCAAGGAATTATTTTAGAAAACTTGAAAAGGTGCCAAAGTCCAATTCTTTCAAATATTTTGTTTGATACAAAGAAAACATGATTTCCTTTATATTTTTTGTCCATGGAAATTGTTTAAGTCATAAAGGACCAAGTGAAAAGATAAAGGGAAATAACAAAGGAAACAAAAGACACAAATAAATTCTTTAGGGAAAAGTGCCAAGATAATAAGTCTAAGGAATTGAAAGTTTGAATAAATACCT
This sequence comes from Torreya grandis, assembly GCA_037957365.1. NCBI lineage: Eukaryota > Viridiplantae > Streptophyta > Pinopsida > Cupressales > Taxaceae > Torreya > Torreya grandis. The sequence goes on from JARHVA010003947.1 coordinate 449,407, forward strand.
AAAAGGTGATGGCCTGTAGAATGTCAATTTTAGACTATGAAAACTAGTCATTGGAGTTTAAAAGAAAGGATTAGTCAGAACCTGAATGCAAGGAAATGAGATAACAAATGGAAAAATATAACTGAGGCTTTGGTTTAGTTGTAAAAAATATAACTAATGTTTTTGGTTCAGTTATACCTCATTGTAACTGATCCATTCGATGACATGGCATAGCTTTCCCACTTCTCTCCCATGCAAATGTAACTGATTATTTCAAGATGACACATGTCCAAGTGACCCTTGAACTTCCTTTGATTGCTCCACCTCTCAAAGGCTATATATATGCATTCTTTTGGCTTGTTTAACATCCTTCACTGGTTATTGGGGAAACCCTAACTAGATTTGTACTTGAAGAACACTTGAAGAGATATATAAGTATAATTGCCTCTTATGTGCTATAATATTGAGCAATTATTGCATCATTGTTGGTCTATTCTAGTGAAATATTATCTTTTCTAGCTTGTACTCTTGATGGTCTACCAATTTGCAAAAAGGATATTATTGTAGGTCTTTGATAGTATTCTTCTCTAAGTGTAAAGATATCTTAGAAGTGATTCATGACTATATATTTATTTGAATCATTAATTTCCTTCTTAATAATCATATACCTTCTCAAATATAGCATATGAAATATTGATGTATCAATGGTTCTTGAGTTGTGAGTCCTGTGCAAGAAAACACCTTGTTTTATCTTTAAAGTAGTGGTTTCAGTCAATTAGAAAGATATAAAATATTGGTGCATCACCATTTATTTTCTTAGTTGTTTTCCTAAACTCTTTTCATACACAATTGTTAGATTAGAGAGATATTTAAAGGTGCATCAAGGAGAGCTAGCCCCTACTCTAGAGATTTATCTCAATGAAATTGTCACCCATAACAAGAGAGATGATTCCATTTTTCCACTTGGATGAGGATAACTAAGTATTTCCTCAAGGGTGCAAATCTAAGCATCAAAAACCATATCAAATGACTATGAATCTAAGAAACCTACATCTAAATCTAAATTTAAATGTGTAGCAACTAGTCCAAAATATTTATCTAATGCCATAGCTATGTTATATTGATGCTAGAATGATTTAGATGTATGACATAATAATTTCTCCTTAAGAGGAAAAATGAGGCCTCTAACAAAGATGTACTATACCTCTAAATTTATTAGCTAGTAAATCAACTGATGCATATATGATTTGAATCTTAAAAAGTAATTAATTACTAGTTATATCTCACCCTAGTGTAGTTAAGGCAACCTTTCATATGTGATTCAAGGCCCATTATTCTGTATGTAGTGCCTAAGAAATACTATTTATAACTCATCATATGTGTGTAGTGAACCACTAGGGAGTGTATGATGAAACCAATTTAATGTCTCACCTTTTAGAGACTTTGAAAATAATTATTGTAGAGCCAAATTATTGGTGACATGTGCCATATATTTACCATAAGCTTGAAGGTAAAAGCATGGGTCTCCATGCCTATGATATTTTGGTAACACTAATATCTAAAAGTTGGGTGGAAAATTTATAGTGAAGATTCTACACATAATAAGATTACTATGAATGTCATTATAATCAACCCAAGAGTGGTATGCTTTACTTTACCATGTGAGATGGTGTTCTTGTTATTTTAATCACCTATGACATGCATCAATTATATTACCTCTTGTGAAGGTATATTATCATCATCGAGGGGTTTATTTAACTTTTAAATTTTGTTATTAATCTTAGCTATTGGTAAAATATCTTAGGGGCCTTATTTATGGAGGATTGGTTTGCTCTCCATAAATTTTGGAGGGGTAACAACTTGGACTTGGTGAGAGGGAAATGGGCTTTCACCCTCATGTAGGATAGGTTGAGAAATAATTTATACTGTAGTAAGGGGGGTTAAGGGAGATTCATTAGTATATGTTATTTCATTAATTTTCAAAGAAGTATCACATATTAATGGACTAGAATATACATTATTATCATATGAATGTAAGTTATGCAAACTATGAACATAAAAATAAGTGTGCGTGTGCTTTTACAAAGGAATATTATCATTTGAAATAGCATTTGATAAAAAATAAATTTGAAAATGAGATATGGGTGAATTAGGGAGAGAAATAAAAGGTCTAGACTCAATGTATTCTTTACCAAAATCATAGTAATCATTGTTATTCCAATTTTCATCAAAATCAGAGTTTAATTCACTTGTAGAAGTAAGAGTAGAAGAATTATAATTCACATGCTCACTAAGAGAGAGTGAAGAAGAAGATTTTAACTTCTTACTACTATGTAATATATCATCATGTGTAGGTGCAACACAATGCATATATTCACTATCTATGAGTGGAATGCATGTATGATCATTATTTTCAATCTTGGATTCAAGGATAGAAGAACTAGCAATCATGTTTTCATTTCACACATTATGGCATGTAAGAAAAGAGTTAGAGATATTTGAATTATCTACATTTTGCATAGAATCATTATGTTGATCTTGAAATGTAAAAGAGGGTGATAAAATAATATCATTCACTTTAGTTTTTGCATTGGTAAAAGGTACAATATCATTTGTACATTACTTTTCAAATTGAATTGAGAAGGGTAAAAAATGAGCATTTTGATTTTATATGCTAGGAACATCATTTATAATGTTACATGAACTATGCCAAGATAAATTTATTTTATTATTCTTCCGGTACTTTAATTTGAATAAGGATGTAGCAAAAGTGGTTGAAAATCTAGGATCACATTGAAAAAAAGCACTAACAATAAGGGGGTCCTTTGTCTTTATATTTTTAGTTTGATTTAGAGAAGTAGGAGAAGAGAGAAGGGAAAGAGAAGAATCTGCATCTATTCTATCCTCATCAATATTTTCATGGTCATGCTCATATTAATCATCATATACATCATTATATCAACAACAACAACAACAACAATAATAATAATAATAATCATTATAAATGAAATCATGCTCATTATCATGTGTTAGTGTGCAATCTTGAAAATTTATCCATTCATTTTTATAATTATGTGAAAAGTTTAGAAATTGATCAATTGGGTGAGGGGCAAGAGGCTTCTTGGATGTCATTTTAAACTTTATAAAGAAGATAGTGTAAATAGTGAATAACAAGCACACAAAAACTAGAATGTAATATAACATAGGTATATATAAAAATATGGGAAATACTTAACCCAATATATAGAAAATATTTAGAATTTTATTTGAAACCCTAAAGGCTAGTGTTTGGATGTATAGGGAACTAATATGCATATCTAGGGTTTTGAAGGGTTTGTTGGGAAAATTTAAATTATATTAATTTAATGAAACCCTAATAGAGGACTGATTTAGATCAATTAGGTTGTGAAAAAATTAAGAAAAATTAGAATTTTATAAATCTTAATTTATTACACAAAAATGAAGAAGTTAAACCCTAACATGAAACTAGGGTTTTAAAGAAATATTTAAAGTACATCGGGTTCAACAAATGATTTAAATTTTTAGGACTTAGTATATATAAATCCTAGGTTTTTAAAGGGCTAAGAATAGTAAATTAGGGTAGAAATATGTAATAAATACAAACATTGATTTGTAACATAATTGACTTAGTTTGACCTTTCTAAAAATAGTAATAAATAATGTAAACAAGTACTTAGTTGGAAAAGGACTAAAACAAAAGATCTAGAGGCTAAAAACTAAGATAGAGGCTAATTTGAGTGTCATGGATAGGATCCAGGTGTTAAAACCCTTCTTGTACAATAGAACACTAATTGGATAGTATCACCTTGTGGTGCTAATGTCCCTATTTTGGTGCTAGTGTCCTATATGTAGAACTATTCTGAACTTCTAAGTGTACATGTGTCTGGGCACGCCAAGCCTGTTCTTGTGCATACAAGTTTTGGATCTTTGTATATGACCTATTTTGATTGATTTTATATGTAAACCATAAAACTCCATATTTTTAAGGCATCAATTTGGTAAAATTATTAAAGTGTGTTGTTAGTGGGGTGGTATGGACATCCTCAATACCCCATTGCAATGAGAATTGCCTGCATACCAATATTCAGAAGAGGGATTAAGCTCGATGTAGTTCTCCCCACCTAAGTGCCAGTGCAAGTGCAAGTGAAACTAGTATGAATGCTAAATTAAGTGTTTTGAGTGTACTTGAGACTGGAAACCTAAGTAATCTGAGCTTAGGAATGTTGTAGATGGTTATATGTAGAATTAGGGTAGAATAAGGATTGATAATATTGATTGTCCATAACTTGTTCAAAGTTTATTTATGTAATTTAAATTTTATTTCCATTTAGTGGTTAGAGGGAAAAATTCATGTATATATACTATTTTATTTCTTGTGTGGGTCTTAAAATAGGTCAAGGCCAAATATAGGTTGTTGTTCATTTGAAATGATATCGATTGGTAACAAAAGGAGGGAAAATGACAATAGTTCCCAAACTAGGACACTAGGGCCATGTGCCAATACTATCCTAATTATGGTGTTACTATCTAGGTGGTAGAATCTAAGGCACTACAAGTCATGATGATAAAGTGAAGGTCTGGGACTACTTCAGGGATGTTTAAGGATGTGTGTAGCCCACATGAATGTTAGAAAAGTGTTTAAATAGGCCCTAAGATAGGTCTAGGGCTAAGCTAGGGATGGGTAGTCTCAAGTATCACTCTTAGAATTCAAGTGTCATTTTTATATTATTATAGTGGCCCATGAATATGAAAGTAACATATGACAAGGAGCTAATATAATAAGTAAGTAATGATATCGTTTGTTTTTATAATTTTTTTTAGTATTTTTGGATTTTTTTGAGAGAATAAGCTACAAACCTATCAAATGGATGATCATAGGTATCTCCCCCATTTAGTTCCTTGAAACTTTAAGTTGGATATTTTATATTGTTTACATCATGATTGGATAGGTTGAAAAGGTACAAATAATGTTCCTCCTCATGTTTTGCATGTGTATAGAAAGAGCCAGTGTTATCATTTAGAACATGGATTGATTTTACTTCATGAAAAAAGGAGATACCTTGATGATTTTGGTATAGCCAAAGAGTTTCAAGTGTAAATTCATATGGATATGTGGTAGGCATAACCAAAACCCATGTTTAAATTAATTTATGACCACAAGCAATTGGTATTGTTATATTTCTTAGTGAGTCTTTCCAACCTCATTTGTTTTGTAACTTTGTTAGATTGAAGCCCATTTTTTATATGCATATTATATTAAAAATAATTTTTGATTATATTAGATCCATATTACTATGCCAAAAATAAAAATCACCCTTATATAAGGAAATTGTTAAATCTTTTTGGCATGGACATTTTTTGTGGTATTCACTTTGAGATTCTTGAATAAGATGTGGACCTTAGATTGGCCCCATGTTGAGTAAAATTTATGAACTGGTCATATAAATATTAGGAATACCAAATTTTTTCTCATAATGTTACTTAGGAAAGCTATCTCCATCCTTTATATTAGGGATACAAAATTTTCATTTGAAAGGATATATGTTAATTTTTTCTGAATGAGTAAATATGAAGGAAGCATATCTATGAACATCATTATGTAAATGGGTAAATAATTCATATTGTTTATGTAATGTCTTATCTTTTAATGGGTAAATAAGGCCTCTACTAAAGATAAATTATAATTCCAAATCTGAGGGTATAAATGATAGCTCATATGAAGTAATTTTGAATTGAATATTATAATCTTGAAGGGACCCATCATCACATTGTTTGAAATTATGCAAATGTTCTAATGTAAGTTTTATCACCTTGTGGATATTTAAAGCCATAAAAAAGACATCTTTAAATTATAATAAAATATGTAAGGAACCCTTTGGTAGGATATAAAACCAATTTTGAGCCTCATCAGAAATACTCATATGGAAAAGCTATAGAATAGTTTGTCATCTTGTGCCCTTTGACCAAAAGATTGTACATAGCTAATTATGTGGTCAAATGGGTCCTTATTTTTTAAAAATAGAGGTAAATTTGGTAGTTAAAATATTATGGGTAACGATATTCAAGTATACATTGTGAAAAAGGTTAATTATTGAATGGTGTAACATGTGCATGATCATTATAGAAAACCATTTGCATTTGGAGTAAATAAACTTTTTTTTAAAGGTTCCCAATAGTGATCATCATAAACATTAGATAATATATGGGGATAGAGGTTTTTTTAATATGTGTTATCATTGGTTGTAACCCACCACCTCTTTTGAATCTAATCATATGAGTATCATCATCCTTATGTATAACAAGTGCAAGTTCATTATCACTAAATTTAGGATATTTTTGTAATGGTATGCGATCTTTAAATTTTGGTACGTTTGGTATATCATTTGAATAATTCATAACATTTGAAGAATTTGTTTTGTTTTACTTTGGTAAGATTATATCAATTTACTATGGAAAAGGTTGGTAAGAATACCTTTTCTGATATGGAATTTGTTTCAACTGAAGGTAGGAGAGAACCATCACCCTTGAATAAAGGGATATTATTTGGAAATGTAAGAATGTTGGGGGGTTTAATGAATTTTCTTGAAGACATTTCCTTCTTGTTACTTATTTGCACATCATCCATAATCTCTTCATGTAGTTGTAAAAATTATTGATGATCAAATGAAGGAACCTCTTGGTCATATGTACCCACTTGTTTGGTAAAATGCATATACTTGATTCATTGGTGAGTCATGGATTTTTTTGAAAACCTCAACCCTTGTCTATTTGTATTTTTTTTTAAAGATATAGGGTGGGTTATACCTTGATCATATTTGCCTAATATTTGACCTTGGTATCCATACTTTTTCAATTATTGAGTGCCAAAATCATATAATGGTGGTATAGGAAGCATGGCTATTTTTTTTGGGATATTTCATAATATGGATTGATTTATCTCTTATAATGGTGGGAATATGGACCTGATTAGAGGGATAACAACTACCACCATTTAATTATTTTATATTACATGATTTAACACTTAGGGTAAGGGAAGAGTAGTCAATTTTGATTCCTTCCCTGAGGGAGGTTTGAAGTGTTTCATAATCATAGTCATCAAAATAATCAATATCATCCATGACAAGGGAGATGAAAAACACAATGATTATAACTAATTAATAAGTAAACATAGGAATAAATCATAAAATCCTAGATAACCTAGGGTTTGATGTTGAAACATTAGGTTCACCAAATGTTTTAAAATAAAATGAAATGTTTATGGGGGAAAGTATTTAAATTTAATCTTAGGGTTAAGAATATACAAATGAAATGGAACAAGGGTGATAATCAGATCTATAGTAGACTAATTAAATGCTAAACTCAAATATAAACATACATCAAATTTATATGTTGAGATAATCTAAATATAGAAAGTAAAAATATGCTACATATATAAATGACAAAGAAAAATAATTAACTTGTTTTGATGCTAATTTAGTTCCATATCTAGAATAGGATGGAAGCATGTAGGAAGATAATTCTAAAATAGTTGTCAGATTTAGGATTTGGTGCCTTTGGCTATCTGGACAAATGTTTTATCCTTGGATGGTTACATCAATGTTGTTGTCTTAGTTTGATGATAGTGTACTATATGAAATATATGGTGAAATAAGATGTAATCACCTAGATGCTTTTGGGTTTTGCTTCACCTTCACTCTAGTGTATTTAGATCTAGGTCATGGAATGCCATTCCTTTTAAAATATCAAAACCCTGGATTTCCATCTTCAATGTGACCTTGGAAAAATGGTTTAGAGAGAATATAGTGTTAAGATGACCATAATGACCTCGATGTCAAAGGATATTACTTATATAATCATTACTTCAAATAGGGCCTCATATTTATGTAGTTCTCCCCTATGTGTTAAGTGCGTGAATCATGTAATGTGTGTAAATCAACTACAACAATGACATAATTTGTAACTTAGAAAATTAAGATCTTGGGATGATCCTTTATTACTTCAAACCTATAAATGTGTTGTACCTATCATTGGTATGGAAATAAGTAAGCTTTGATCAAGTTTAATGTTTGATAAAGTAATTTTGATAAGTGCCTTGGTCTCTTTGGTCTTTTCTAGGTGATGAATGAATGAGGGTTGATACTATATTAAATCACTTAGGATGACCATTAGGATATGTTTCATTTGTAAATTGGATGACTTTATGGTATTAGACACTTGTGGTGGGATAGGACAATAACATAGACACTACTGTCTACCATAAATGTTAGTGTCCAAGAAGTAAGAGAGAAAGTGTAGGTTTTAAACTTGTAGATATGGAAGATACACACATTTTAAGCATTTTGGGTAAGATATAAGACCTGGATCATCAATATAAGACTATTTAGACTAAGAAATATAAGCCAAAGGAAAAAAATATAGAGTAGATGTGAGGCTTGTGAAAGTAAGGCATATGTAAAACTAAGAGAAATAATGAAGGTCTAAGTTTTCAAAGTGTACAATATTAAGGTGATATATAATCACAAAATATCATCTACACATGGTGGTGTTATAAATATACAAAATGTTGGGGGGGGGAAATTTTTTATATGTGGTATAATAAATTGTGCATTTCGGATGTCAATTACCAAAGTTGTAATGTAATGAGTAATTTTGGATGATGTGCACTTGTAAACTGAAGACTACATCGATGTCAATTGTCAAAGTTAGAATGCTATGAGTAGTTTTAGATGATGTATACCTATAAATCAAAGACTACACTAACTAAATTTAATATAATCAATGACATGAAACTCTTCTAGGGATTAAGATGAGGATGGAGATATGGATGTAAACACATTTCTTTTAACATGGAAACTATATACACAATATTTTCAACTTTGATCAAATACTGATGCTTTACATCTTGAAAGAACTCCTTGAGACTTAATCTCTTTGAGTAAATGACCTAAAGGGTATACCAAGAAAGGGGTGGGTAGACCATTGGTGATTTATAGGATATTTTTCCCTTATTACCACATTATTACCAATCTAACCATTAAAAAAATATTCCCTACGCTATTACTCCTCCTTTGCACAGTCCTCCAGTATTTTCTCACTTTTCATCCCTATTTTACTCACCTTAAGTCCCTTTTATCATTTGACTATGCTAGGTTGACTAGGTTGACACTATAAAGTTTCAAGATGTTTTCACTTAGGAATTAGGTTAGCCTTTGGCCAACCTAGCTTAGGACCTAATGAATTATTATAAAAAATTATGATAGGTCGACTGGGTTGACCCTATTGGCTAGGATTTTTGGAAGGGTCAAGGGTAAAATATACCTATAAATACAAGATCATTTCATCCTTATTTAAATATGCAATCAAGAGTTATTATTCACTCATGCTTCTTTAAAATATGCTTTTCCACCATTCTACTTGAGGAGTCTTAGCTTATGGTTTCTACTTGGAGAATTTAGTCTTGTGGATAAGTCTTGGGTGCTTTAGCATTTTTTAGTGATACTTAAAACCAAAAAAACCTCTTGTAAAGCCCCATTATCCAAGGGAGAGATTGAGTCTTGATGAGTTCACATTTAGGTAAGTATTCTCTAACTTTTCTCCTTTCTTTAGTAGATAGAAGTAACATAAGTATTGGCTAAGAATAATATTACTCTTCATATTCCATGTATTAGGGTCTTACTCATAATTAGCTTAATTTAAAATATGCTATACATGTTTTCATTATTTAATAACCCCTCACTTTATGCCACAAGCTTTGGTGAACACTAGATTAGATTTACTTTACTTGTTATTAGTCTAGGTGAAATATTAAAACGAAGGATTCCCTTAGGGTTGTTTCATGATTGTGTTTGATTGGAGGCTTTAGAAACATCCCTAACATGGTATATTGTGGTAAGATATACCCTAATTAGGTATATAATATTCCCATATTATTCATATTCTTATTTAACAAATGTATCACCAATTGAAAGTGTATGGTATGATCTATCTTCTCTGAGTTAGGATTGGTTTATAAACATGATACATTTATGATTGCATACATTTTGGTGAACCCAATGTGAATATAACCCTTAAAATATTTATTTCACTTATTTCATCATTTCTAATTTTATTTTTCATATATTTGTGATGCTAGGTTGACTGTATCAATACAGTATTAACTCATGTGCATAGGTTTGACACATAGTTGCATCAAAATGACTTTGTTCTATTTGTGTAAGTTTTATAGAATTCTAGTTCAGAATACTATGTCAAACTAATCAACCCTATATACTTTCAAACATCATATTTAGACTACTAGGTTGACCCAATCAACCTTGTACATTTTAGGCACTCAACAATAGGTTTTTGCAAAGCTTGGTCAACCTAGTCGACATAATTAGCAAGATTTTTAAGCATTTAACAAGGTTATTCAACAACAATATCACTTATTTACATCCTTCAAAACATAAATTTTCATTTCTATCTTTCTCTCTCTTTATTTAAAATCCTATTTTTCATAGTTTATAGTCTTTAAAACTACCCCTATATAGTTAACTAGGTCAACTTTGTCAACATAGTTTTATATTCTGTGTATAATCTGGAAAGTTAGGTTGACTTTATTGATGTAGTTAACTTATATAATTTTTGCTTTCGTAGTATAGGGATGACCCTATCAACTCCATTCTATATTCTTTGCATACATTATTGATTAAATTGACATTGTACTATGTTTTAAAGTTGGAATTAACCCTTATATGCTAGTAATTAGCTCACACTTTCATTTCTTGTTGCTTATATGATTATAATAGATCACATAGTATAATTATGTGGTTTTCAATATACCATTTAGTTTCACTATTTTGTCTTTTATGCACACATGACCAAATCAAAAAATATTAACAATCATTTTAACAATTATCTACCCAAGGCCAACCTACTTGGATTATCACTAAGGGGGAATCCGACTTGGTTTTTTAGCCAAGTATAAAAATGTGGTTAATGGTATATTTTATCTAAGAACCTGACACCCTTATCACTGTGGTGTGTTAAAGTGAGGGGGTAGGCCCTAATACCAAGCCTGTATCATTGCCAATACAAATCCCTTTCATCCCTAACATCCTAAAACCATCCTTATATTGATTTCTAGTTACTTGTTTACAACCAACTTCCTATCACATCTAAAATTATACTCTAATAATCTAAAAACACTTAGGTTGACCACTTAGTTATATTTTAATTTATAAGTTGATTGCTTGATATTTTCTCAATTATATGTTGTATTGTAAAATATTTCATTAGCCAGTATTGTTGCAAGGTTTTATGTTATGTGCCTCAATTGGATCAACCTGATTGATCCAATTGATTGTATGTTTCCATTCATTTATTTCTTTTCTAAGTACTTGGAAAAATTATTCTTGTTTTAGGATATAGTCATTTTTATTGACATAGTCTCTTACATACTATCTATTTTCCTTACCTGATGTGTTAGGTCAACAAAGTCAATCCTATGAACTTTTTTAGCCCTCATCTACTATGATAGGTTGACCCAGCCAATTCTATACAACTTTTTGCCTCCTTATTTACCATTCTTAGCATTTTTTTTATCTCTCTAAATTCATCATGAAGTCTCCTATCAGAATCTTCTTGGATAGCTTGAATCCATTTAGATACTAAATGGGATGTTCATTTCTTCCTCTATTTCCCCCCCAAAAGCACCATCACTCTTTGAGTACCTCTTCCCCTCCTTCATCCATGACCTATAACATGATGAAAACCACATCTTAAGATGAATTTGATGGGTTTGATCCTTTATATACATGACAAGATAATTCTCATATTAAAAATATTCAAACTAATGTGGGAATAATTAACACAAGTTTAATCAATAATCCTACCAATAATCCATCTTCTAATAACCCTCCCCCTAATACTAATTAGAGGAGTTATCCTACCAAAACCAAACCACCTCCTGATATAACTCAACTTCTTACCCAAGTTATCCAAAAAATTAACATAATGTAAAACTCCAACACCAATCAAATGGTGAAACTTCAACATCATTTGATTAATATGGCTAATCAACCTCTGGCTATCCATCCTCAAGCTATTCCTCCACCTCTTAAGGATGCCTCAATAAAAGTTATTAATTAACCCATAATGAATAAAAAGATGATTCAAACTATTCAAAATGAGCCTTTAGCTCCATTCATTCTGCTCATTGATATTGGTAACATATCTCCAACTATCAAGTATGATGGGACTAAAGACCCTACCTCATTTCTAAAACCCTTTGACAAAATTTACAAATAATGGATCCAAACTAATACCTTTACCACAACTAAAACCTTAGTCAAAACCTTTATTGGTGATTTATTAGAATGGTACAACCAATTAACCCAACATTCCATTTGGAAAATTGAATATTTGGTTAATCCCTTAGTTAAAGGGTTTCAACACAATGATATTCCCAAAAATTATCTTAGCCACTTCATCAGTACTAAGCAATCTCCCATCGAATTAGATCATGAATTTATCAAAATATGGAAATCATGGGCCCATAAATCTGACCATAGCATGAGTGATGATAACTTATTCAAACTCTTTATCACTGCTTTGAATCATTCTCTTCAATATAAGGTTCAAAATTTTGCTCCCCAAATACTTAATGAAGCTCTTGACCAATATAAACATCAATAATTTATTATGAAGCAATTCTAACCTAATCCTAAAATTTTAAAAGGATATTTTCAAACATATACCAATGCTATCCCTAGTAATACTTTTCCAACCAAACTAGGAGTTTCCAAATGTAATATTCCTTCATCTTCTCACACACCACTTTTTATGCAGTAAATGAAACAACTCTTACTACCCTATAAACCTTTCACCTATCCAATATTTTCCCACTTTACATCCCTATTTTTCTCACATTAAGTCTCTTTTTTCAATTTAATTTGCTATGTTTATTAGGTTGACACTCTATATTTTTAGGATATTTTTACTTAGGGATTAAGTTAGCTTTTGGCCAACCTAGCTTGGGACCTAGTGAATTATTATCCAAAATTATGCTAGGTCAATTAGGTTGACCTTGTTAGCCACTATTTTTGGAAGGATCAAGCATAAAATATACCTATAAATACAAGATCCTTTCATCATTATTTCAATATGCAATCATGAGTTATTATTTCCTCATGCTTCTTTATAATATGCTCTTTTACCATTCTACTTGAAGAATCTTAGCTTAGTGTTTCTACTTGGAAAATCTAGTATTATGGATAATTTTTGAATGTTTTGGATTTTCTTAGTGATCCTTAAAACCAAAAAAACCATCTTGAGAATCCCCATCAGCCCAGGGAGAGATTGAGTCTCAAGGGGTTCACATTCAAATAAGTATTTTCTAACTTTGCTCCTCTCTTTAGTAGATAGAAGTAACATAAGTATTGGCTTTGAATAATATTACTCTTCACATTCAATGTGTTAGGGTCATAATCATAATTAGCATTTGGAAACTTGAAGATTTGGTTAATCCCTGAGTTAAAGACTTTCAACATAATGATCTTCCCAAAAATTGTTGAGCCACTTCATCAATACTAAGAAATCTCCCATCGAATCAACTCATGAATTTATCAAAAGATGGAAATCATTGGACCATAAAGCTAACCATAACATGAGTGATGATAACTTATTCAAACTCTTTATCACTGATTTGAATCCTCTTCAATATAAGGTTCAAACTTTTGCTCCCCAAACACTTAATGAAGCTCTTGACCAGGCTAAATGTCAAGACTTTCTTATGAAGCAATTCTAACCTAATCCTAAACTTTTAAAATTATATTTTAAAACATATAGCAATGATATAACTATTAATACTCCACCAACCAAACCAAGAGTTTCCAAAGCCAATATTATTTCATCTCACATATCACTTTCTATGTAGTAAATGAAACAACTCTTACCTCCCTTTAGACCGTTCACCTATCTTAACAATCATCCTAAGTGGTATGACCCTAATCAAAATTTGTTGATTCCATGCTGACATTGGTCATTATCATGAATATTGTAGAGGTCTCATTGAATTTTATATCTCCTATATGTTTGGTGATTAATTTAATCATGAAGCCATGATCAACCTTCATCATCAAGAGTACACCACTACTTCTCAAAAATGATAGGTTTCTAAAGCTTATACCTTAAAGAACCAAAAATGTTTTTCAAATAATCTATAAAATACAAATAATGTTTATGTTATTGATACTGATTATGACCAATATTATAACAATTCTCAATATGTTAACATTACTAAGGTCACTTATCATTTCAAGCTAGCTCACAAAGATCCTGTTACCAAACCTAAGAAGCCATCTTTAGAAGAAAAAATTCTTAAAGATACTAAAAATACTAATCTAGCTTCAAAATAAAATGGGGAACCACTTAATCCTTCTAAACCTCCAACCACATCTTTACCTTCAAAACATACTTTATATCATAAACCTCATACTGGTTCTTCTTCTAAATCTCATTGGAACTTTCTTGAAGACCTTAACTCTATGCCTTGTAAAATTTCACTTATGGAGTTGTGTAGTAATATAAAATGCAAAAAATGTTAATTTGAGAATGGTTAATGGAACCCAATCCTTAGGTCTCTTTTGCTTACTCTCATGACCCTCATAGGGATCTTTTATATAATTTTTAGTCATTCTAGCCTTCCAAACTTGATCCTAGCCTAGTCAGATCCCTCTTTCTATGACTGATCCATCCCTTTAGGTCTTATCTATTCAAGACAATAGTACCACACTAGGACTATAGTGTTGATTCCACTCCTATCTACTTTCAGTGCTCTTGTCCAAGTCTATTTTTGGCCCCAATGGTCATTTTTTTCTAGTTACCCATCCTTCTCCTTATCGACCTAATGTGAGTACATTAAACCCATGACCAATAGATCCCTATAAAATCCCATTCAAAGATCAATTAGAAAGGGTTGGAAATTATCACTAAGAAAGCTAGAATACAAGTAAGACTACTCAAGCAATATTCCCTATTCTCTACTTATAACTAGCCAACATACTTACAAGCTGATTCAAATCCTTACACTAGTCCTTAGCCACCTCAAGCACATCCTTATCATTTTGCATCTTTATATACATAATTTCATAAAGCACATCAAGTGGGAGAACTATATATGGCTTGATACCTCTTTGGAGTATTGGTATGTAGGCAACATGCTCACACAAGGGGTGTCGATCCACATCCAATGAATATTACACACCCCCCTCTTGCTCAAAACTAGTCAAAACATAACAGAAGATAGGATTTGAAGAAAGAATCTACTCTATAGGGATATCTATAGACTTAAAACTACTAAAAATTTGTAAATAAGGTCAGACAAACATAGCGAACAAAACCTAGAAAGCTTAGATCCTCAGGATAATAGAGGTATAGGTGGAATATATCATTGGTGACACTACTATCCAATTTCAGCATTCTTATCCAATCACAAAATGAAGTTTAGATCTTAGTTTATGATAGTGTCTCTGTCTTACATAGTGAATTCTAGCCTCTGTCTTAGTCAAATCAATCAATTTCTAGCTAAGTTTTGTTTTCTTCTCTTTATTACTATTTTTAGAAAAGTTTGAATTGAAATTAATTTACACAAATTAATAGCTTAATTATTGTCTATTTGTTTACTAATTTTACTACTTAGACCCTTTAACTAAATTAGGAATAATATACCAATATTCTCAAAATTTTTAAATCAAGTTGGTTCATAATGTTCCATATCATCCTAAGTTATTTATGCAACAACTCCAAAAAATTAAAGATTCATCTTATATAGATGAAGAACCACATTCTATTTAATCTCAACATACCAACATCAATACCATTGAAACCATGTGTCTTTGTTCCAAGCCTTCTATTGGATTTCTTGAAGAAGACATGATTAATGATGAAATTTTTTTTCATGTTGATGATCTACCACTCTTTATTAAAATATCCATTAATACTACCCTCATTTTTAAATTTCTAGTTGATAAGGTTATGGTATTAATGTGACATCTTTGTGGCTTATCCAATAACTTAGTTATAATAAAGATCATATTAAACAAATCCATCTTATTTGTCATGGTTTTGATAAAACAAATAAAAATCCACTTGGTTGTATTTGGCTCCAATAACCATTGGACCTAAGACCATTCAAACTAAGCTTATGGTCCTTAACTTACCTTTATCCTATAATATACTCCATGGTCACCCTTGGAATCATAGAATGAGGGCTATTGTTTCTTTTGATAGCCAATGTATTTTAATTTTACACAATAGGAAATGATAAAAGCATGAATTAGATCCCAACCCATTGATTCAAAACTCAAAATATTTGGTTGAAAGATAATTCAGGAAACAAGAATAAAATAATTCTAATAATGCTATCTCTGAGAAGAGATGTTTTATTGATCAAATTTGCAGACCCAAACATATGCTTATCTCTAAGAAGAGATGTCTGATTTCATTTCAGGTTACATCTTCATTTATACATTTTTTGAAGGTGTGAGGAGGATGTGGAAGGTCACCAATCTCGAGGGAGATTAAGTGGTTTGACTTCCATGATTTACAACAATATAGAATTCAAGGAATTACTATTTTTAGAAACTTACTATTTTTATACTGCACTACTAAAATTGAAATTTGGGGAGCTTTTGTTGGGTTTTTATGGGTAAAAATTAATTTATTATAGATCCATGCCATCTCACTATTTTACCCTCATTATTATCTTTCTAACAGTTCAAATGACGAGTCAATTGGAGCTATGGTGCAAAAGTTTTGGCTCCCAGAAGTTCTGCCATCAATTGGGGTGGATCCATCACCTGAATTGTCATCTGAATTGTTGCTCGGATCACCCATGGAGTATCCAAATTCCTAATCCCAAATCTTAGTATCACATTCCTACCATTCCTAAGATCAATAGTGCTCTTTTACCTAAGTTCATCAACATGAATCCTGATTTACAAGTCACTCTTGTAGATTTTGATAATGATGAACCTAATTATTTGAAACATAATTGTAATACCACCAAGCTACCTCCATATATTTTATAGTGTCTTCCTCCTTCTTTATTACCCAATGACTATACTATTCCTCTTATTTATGAGATTACCAATTTTCCCCTCAATATAATGCTCAAGAACCTTCTTTACTTAAATATGTATACACTTGCAATGATTTTGGAGTGGCCAAATTATTTCAAGATCCTCTCATCATGTCTCCACATACATTAAATAATATGGGGATTTAAAATTCTAAAAATCTTCCTAATTCTCAAGCATGTACAATTTTTCCAACATATGATGATAATTACATAATGGCCCAAGCTCAACCTCAATATTTGGATGTACATCATTATCAGAAAACCTTAGCTCAAATTCATGATTTTAATCAGGATGTCCATACAAATTATATAGATCATGACTTAGATCCCAAATATTATGTGCTTCCTACCTATTCTCTACTTCTTGATACTCCTTGGGTGGTATAGAAAATTATACCTCCCAAATATCTAGAAAATCTTGCATCTCCTTTAACAACTTTGGATCCAATCATTACCTCTAATCCTTCTCCCATCACTGAAACCAAAAACATTCCAATCCCTTCTGATCCATCTACCTCTCCTACTCTTGAGATTACACTCAATGCCAAGGCAACTGATGTTCATCACATACATTCTAAGTATGATAGCCATGGTAATCAAATTTTAGATCTCAAAGTAGATGTTGAGTATTGTGGTCATGTTCCCACCTTGCTTTGTGATGAAGCTATTTTTGAAATAATTCATGCCCAAGAACCTCAAATTCCTTGAAAACATCATAAACTTTGTAATTTTAAGACCCAAACCCCTTATTTTAATAAATTTGTTACTAGCATTGATCCTAAAACTAATCGTATTTCTACCTTACCTAATGCATCATACCACTTTCAACATGGTAATCCTATGCTTATCAAAAAAACCACTCACACTGAATATGATACTCCATCTCATCCTTGACTAATTATAGTTTCTCATAAACTATCACCTATCAAAAATAATAATATTAGTTTATTATTTGATAAGTATCATGAGGTTTTTGACTAGTACTATGAGGACATTCCTAGTATTAACCCTCTAATTATGGTTCATAACATCATTACTTATCCTAATGCCAAAATTGTACACCAAAATCAAAGGGAATTTCCACCTAAGGTTTCCTCCTTATGTTATAATGAAATCATAAAATTACTCGATGCCAAATTTATCAAACCACTAGACTATTTTGGATGGGTTTTTAACATTATTCCCATTTAGAAAAAGGTCACTATGGTCATTCACATTTATACTGATTTCCACAATCTCAAACCTACTTGTCCTAAGGATAACTTACCTTTACGTTTAATATATGCCATCATTTATTCCATGAATGGTTATAAAATGGTATCTCTTATGGATGGCTTCTTAGGCTATAATAAGATTCACATTGCCCTCAAGGACCAACATAAGACTACTTTCACCATGGAATAGAGTACCTATTACTATGTCAAATTCCCTTTGGCCTAAAAATGGCCAAAGCCACTTACCAATGAGTGATGACTCATATATTTCATGATCTTATCCAAAAAATTGTTGAAACGTATGTGGATGATCTCATTACTAAATCTAAAAGTTGTACAACTTATCTCTTTGACCTTGCTATCATTTTTGACCACCTTATTAAATATTGGGTTAGAATATATCCTTAAAAATGTGTCTTTGGTGTCACATCAAGAAAATATTAGGATTCATAGTCTCTCTCTATTGTATCAATGTTGACCCAAATAAGATTAGTGCTATCGTCAACATGCCCATTCCTCATTCAATTCTTGACATTCACACTTACTTAGGCAAACTTGGGGAAATTAGATGATTTATTCTTAAAATGGCTTATCATATCCACTCCATCAATTCTCTTCGTAAGAAATGTAATTCCTTAGAATTGATGGACCCTTTTCAAAAATCATTTGATAACATGAAATATTCATTTCTTTACCCACCTATACTTCATCCTCCTTCCAATGATTGACCATTAATCCTATATACTTCTTCCACACCTATATCAGTTGGGGAAGTGCTTACCCAACAAGATGATACTAGAAGAGAGTATTCCATTTATTACATTATTCAAGGCCTCATCAATTATGAAACACATTATACCAAAGTTAAACATGATTTGTTTTTATATCTATTTCATAGTTTAAAAGGCTTTCCATTACATGCTTTACCAGACTACTTATGTTATCATTCATTCTGACACCCTTTGTCACTTCTTCTCCAAAGCCTTTCTTTTTGGAGACAGAATTGGAAAATGGGTGGTCCTCCTTATGGAATTTTATCTCCACATTATCACTCAAAAATATATCAAAGGATAGGTCATAGATGATCAACTTATTGCATCTCTCATTTCAACTACTTCTCCCCTTCGAGATAGTGTTCCAGATGATAATATTATCTACATTGAAGGTCTTAATCAAGTTATTTATCTTATAAATTATTTTCATAAATTTACCATTAATATTGAAGAAAATAATCTTGATGAATCCTTTATTCCCTCTGATACTACTAAACTTAAAGTAGTTATCAAAGGGCTTCCTAAAATTAATGTAGACTTACATGAGGATACTTGGACCCTTCACTTTGATGGTGATAAATGACTTCAAAGAGTTAGGGCATGTTAAATTCTTACAAGTCCTCTTGGACAAATCATATCCTTATTTTTTTTCTTCACCTTTTATGTCACCAATAATGTGGCCAAATTTGAAGATCTAATCTTAGGCATGAGAGATGATTTAGACAATCAATACCTACATCTTTTAGGTGATTCCTCGATTATTTTCTATCAAGTCAATGGTGATTACCAATGAAAAATAAAAAAAATTCATTACCTATCATCAAATTTTAACCACTCTTTCTAAGGATTTCATCTCTTTCACTATTGAGCCTATCCCTTGAGATCAAAATTCCATTATTGATTCCATGGATTCTTCAAATTCTTTATTTCATCCACACCAAGTTTTTTTTTGATCCTAAATTTCTTATACAAATAAGAAAATATCCATCCTCAACTCAACCAATAGATTCACTTATCTACCATATTGAGGTTGTTACCATTCAACAAATCCTATGATATAAAGACATTATTCAATTCTTATAATATCAAACTTATCCTCATAACCTAGACTCTCACAAAAATACATGCATTCATAAATAAGATTTCAAATATGTATTTCAAAACAATATCCTTTATTATCACAATTTTGAAGTTACCTTGCTCTATTGTGTTATACAAGATAAGGTCCCTTCTCTTCTTGAATAAGCACATGGGGTGATTTGTAGTGGCCACAGTAGCAGACATGCTATAGCTCACAAATTACTATGTATGGGATACTTTTGGCCTACTCTTGAAAAGGATGCAATCAAATTCATTAAAAAAATGTAATTCTTTATAACTTCATGATGATCTAATTCATTCACCTCCAGTTGAGATTCAAACTATCTAATCTCCTTAGCCATTCTCCATGTGGGGTTTATATCTCATTAAAAAATTACCTTGTTCCTAAGATGGACATGTTTTTATCATCACTACTACTAAATATTTTACCAAATGGGTTGAAACCATGCCCCTTGTTAATGTCATTAGTAACACCATTGCCAAATTTATTCTTAATTAAATCATTTTCCACTTTGGTGTTCTCCATACTATCATTTTAGATAATGGTAGTGTTTCAAAAATAAAGATGTTAAATAGCTTTATGCCAAATTCAATATCAATCATAAAGTTTACACACCTTATCATCCAAAATACAATGGCCAAGCTAAATTTACTAACAAAATTCTTAACAAAATTCTCTAAAAGATAATTTATGAAACCCACATAGATTGGCACATTCATATTTATCTTGCTCTTTGGGCCTATCAGACTAGCATATGTACTACCACTAGGGTAATGCCACTCTCTCTAGTCTATGGTTCTGAGTCAATCCTTCCATTAGAAGTTGAGTTTCCCTCCCTTTGTATGTCTCTTCATGGTATTATTCTTGATGATGAATTATGTAATGCTCAATTTCATGATCTTGATCTCTTTGATGAACACCATCTTTTTGCCTTACAACATAACCACCAATACAAGGCTTGTATTACCAAACAACATAACAAATGTGCTAAAGTTCACATATTTAATGTTGGTGATCTTATCCTTAAATTAGACTACACCCATGTTAAAGAAGGTAAATATCCCCAAAAATGGTGGGGCCCCTATTTAGTCAAAGATATTCTTAGTCTAAGTACCTACCACCTTCAAAATAATGAAGGCCATGTTTTCAAAGATCCTACCAACATATAATTCCTTAAGAAGTATTTTGCCTAAACATTTCATTCTTTTGATGCTTTCTATCTACATCTATCTAACAGTTTTTGTAATATACATACATGAGTCTCTCCATCTACACTAGTTCTCTTTAATTACAAACATTTAGTCCTTCCTATTTGGTCTTTTGGTTTCCTCTTTCTCTTATGATTTGCATTATAAAACCATAGAGAGGACCTGGTCTTCCTCATGATGTACCATAGTCTTCTTTATTTTCATATTCTTTTTACACACATTTTTGACATCCCTTGGATTTCTCTTTTGTGAGTTTCATTGTTAGACCATGGATATCACCTGGCCTTCCTCACAAATACCATCTTTTTCTTATCTCATATATGTTTCCAATAATTTTTTGTACCCTCCTGGGTTTATCTTTTATGATTTGTAGTGTAAGACCATGGATAGGACCTCACCTTCCTCATAAAATTACCATCTTATCATTCTTTTTATAAGAAAATATTATTGATCCTTATTCTCAACTTTAGCTTTTACTTATTTTGATAGATGGAATTTGCACAAAAATTTATGTTAGCTTATTTTCCTCCATTTCCCTCATTATTATGATAAGGAATCACACTTTACTATTATTTTATCTCTTTTTTACCCTTTATCACTTTTTTTTGAAATTTGAAGCAATTCAAATTATTCCACATGTCATTCCTCTTGATTTTCTATCCTTTCACTCTCCATTGGATAAAACAAGGTTAAAATAAATATAAAACTTTTATTTCACTTATATATATGAGACTCTTAGACCCCATGCTCTTTGAAGTTCTCCCTTTTAGCAACCAAGTCCGAAGTTTTCAAATGAAACTCATCTTTAGCACCCATGTTTGGTTTTTTGAATCCGTATGGAGGAGAAATAAAAAAAATCCATCAATAAAGTTAAAATCCAAATCATTTGAAACAAAAGGAAATGATATACAAAAGGAAACATATAAAAATATAAAAATTCAAAATTACACCAAAATATTTGATTAAAAGCACATTTCCTATCTCTAATACAATCTCAAACTCCACATAGAGCTGAGGTCCATTGGGTTGTGGTAGGCTAGGATATTAGAATAGGAGAATTAAACAAACTCTATGGTGCTACATATTTTCTCACACAAGTACCTAATATTCATAGTAGATCAATGACTTTGTAAGGGGTCTTAGGAACATGGAACATGTTGTGGGAAGGTAGGTTCATTTTAATTTTAATTCATATAGCCTTGATGGGATGATCTATATACTACATTTGTTTACCTAAGACTTGTGTGGCTAAGAAAATTTCTTTAGAGTCCTTAAGGTTTAAATTCCTCTTATTTTGACAAACCTAATTTGAGTGTCTTGACTTTGATAAAGAGTTCTTCTACCTTGGTTTTTCCTTAATTTTGCCCTCCACCCATTTCATTTCCCTTATTCTATATTCCCTTCTTCTTCACCTCTTAAAAAAATGCTAGCACTACTTTCTTTCAATTTTATATATCCTTAAAGTGAAATAACATGTTTGAGAAACTATGGATTACTTTTCTCTACACCATAGAATTACATTCCTAGACTTGTTTTACTTTAATTTTACCATTTATCATTATTGTACTATCCTATTATTATGGACACCTAAGTCCATACCCCTTTTTCAATTATTGAGAGAGATTGACTTGTTATTTCTCACCCATCAATGTTGTTTTTCCTTTTTATGCACCTTTTTCCATTATTGAGTGACATAAGGATTTATAATACTCACTCATCAATGTTGTTTTACCATTTTTGTTTCTACTTTCACATTCTATGTTTGATTACCATATTTTTGACATGTATCCTTGGTTTGACTTGGTGAGTTTACATTTCTTACATAAGGTTTGCTTGTTTGAGTTTTTCAATCTTTAATAGCCTTGGCTTTTTAGTTACCTAATTTACTCTTATTTTGACTTGGTCATTTGGTTTAAAATAACACTTGTCACCCTAACCTGCTAAATTTCCAAGTATGCCCCATTCTCAAAGCATCAATTATCTTGGAGTTTTTATATTTTTTTATATTTTTATTTTTATATTCTTGTGTTTGTCAAAAGCAATCTTTGTATCCTACACAATCAAAACTAACAACATAACAGATAAGCATCCAAAAATAAAGGTAAATCAAGGTATGCATCACGTTTACTTTTTAGTCATTTAATTTTCAATCATTTCCCTTTTTAGTTATTTACTTTCAGTTATTTTATGCTTTAATATATTAAAACTTTTTTTTAGCATTAACATTATGTGTCCTTATGTTCTTTCTCAAAGCACCATCCCCTATTTCACCTTAGTCACATGTGATAAGCTTCGAGTGGGACATATGTATACAAAAAATATTTTTAAATTTTACCAAATATTGATGCTTTACATCTTACATGAACCCATTGAGATTCAATGTCTTTGAGTGCATACTCTAAAGGGTGGACCAAGAAAGGGGTGGATAGACCATTGGTGATTCATATGATTTTCATCCCTCATTACCACATTATTACCAATCCAACTAACTCCTAAAACCATTCCCTAAGATATTAATCCTCTTTTGCACACTCCTCTAGTATTTTCCCACTTTTTATCCCTCTTTTCCTCATATTAAGTCCCTTTTGTTAGTTACTTGTGTTAGGTCAACTGGGTCGAACCTGTATAGTTTTGAGATATTTTCACTAAGGAATTAGGTTAGCCTTTGGCTAACCTATTTTGAGACCTAATGAATTATTGTTCAAAATTATTCTAGGTCAACTAGGTCAACCTTATTGGCCATGATTTTTAGAAGGGCCAAGGGTCAAATCTACCTATAAATACAAGATCATTTTGTCATTATTTCAGTATGAAATCAAGAGTTATTATTCACTCATGCTTATTTACAATCTAATCTTCAACCATTCTACTTGAGGAGTCTTATCTTAGGGTTTATGCTTGGAGAATCTAGTCTTGTGGATAAGTCTTGGATGTTTTAACATTTCTTAGTGATCCTTACAAACTATAACCTCTTGTGAAGACCCATTGGCTAAGGGAGATATTGAGTCTCGATGAGTTCACATTCAGGTAAGTATTCTCTAAATTTGATCCTCTCTTTAGTAGATAGAAGTAGCATAAATAATGGATTTGAATAATATTACTCTTCATATTCCATGTAATAGGGTTTTACTCATACTTAGCTTAATTGATATTCTCTTATAAATGTTTTGATTGTTTACTAACCCCTCACTTTGTGCCACAAGCTTTGGTGAACACTAGATTAGATTTAATTTACTTATTATTAGTTAGTTGAAATATTAAAACATAGGACTTAGTATTATTGCATGATTATGTTTAATTGGAGGCTTTAGAACCCTCCATAGCATGGCGTATTACAATAATAAATCCCCTAATTGGGTCTAACAGATCCCCATATTGGTAATAGTCTTGCTTAGCAAATTTATCCCCAATCAGAAGTGTATGGTATGATATATCTTCTCTGAGTTAGGATTGATTTATAAACATGATGCATTTTTGATTGCATACAAAAAATATGTAGAGAAATAGACAACTAAGTGAAGGGTGACAATGATAGCTATACAAAAGTAGATTAAAAAATAGTAACTTACTAAGAAGGGAGAGTAAAGTAATTTATAAAGTAATTTTTTTAATATAATAAAAATTCATCCAATCATTATGAATCAAATATAATATTACCTAATATCACACTAAATAATACTCCCAAATATTCCATATAAAACTATAGTATTGTCATATATAAAATATTCCAAAATATTCCAGACAGAGCTCGAGGAAGAAAGCAATGCAAGAGGCTGCCACGTCAACTGCAATATCCATACAAGACACTGCTATGATTGGAAAGGAAGTGGTGAAGATGATCCTAGAATTAGAAGAATAGGGTCTTTTTGCTCTTACTGTTCTAGTCCTTTTAGTTGGATGTTATAACTGGTTCCATTTTTTGGTTCTTTGTTTTCTTTACATACTTGAGTTTTTAGGTCTCTGTAAAACCTGGGGTCTTTCTTTTGATGATCTTGACTTGTGGTTTCAGGTCCCTGTAAAACCTATTTTTGATACTACTTAGCAGTAGGTGTTAGGTTTGTTTTACTTGAGGGTGTTATTTTTATATCCTTCTTCCTATGTTTCAGGGTTTCGGGGTCCCTTCAAACCCTGTTTTTACCTTAATCTAAAACTATAGTATTGTCATAATAATATGTTAATTCATGTGATTTAATTGGTTATAAGGAAAAATTATTGCTTTGAATGAAACCTATGGTACCATGCCTTGGTAGGGACTAATATTAAATGATAGTATATTAAATAAATATTTTTTATTTCCCAAATATATTTGTAAAGTATATCTATTACTTAATATTTAAACTTTAGAATTAATATTTAGAAAGTTTTGTAATTTGAAAAAATAGAAATTTTAGGATTAATATTTATAAAGTTTTATAATTAGAAAATAAAAAGTTTTGTAATAGACAATTTTTTAAAAATGATTTTAATAAAAAAATATTTTATAATTTTATAGTTTAAAAATATTGCATAATATAAAGTTTAATAAAAAAATAAAATTAAAACGTAAGCTTTATTGTTTTAGGTACTAGTGAAACTTCTTATTTAAAATATAAAGTTACTAAATTAAATTGTTAATAGTAATGACAATAAGTTATGGCAAATAAACTCGTAGTACAATTTAAAAAACTTTTTTTTAATTATATATACAAATTACATCCAAACATTATGAATTAAATATAATATTCCCTAACATTACCCTAGAGAATATTCCTAATTATTACATATAAAACTATATTAGTCATAATAATATAATAATTTATGCAATTTTATTGGATGGAAGGGGTAAATTATTGCATTTATAAAAACCTATAGTACCCTACCTTGGTAGGGACTAATAAAAATTAATAATAATAACATATGAAGGTTACATAAAAAGTAGGTGGTTGGTATTTTATATTTCATTTTTGACATGTGGAGCATTTTCAAATGGGGTCACTAAAGGGCCCACCCTTAAGTCTAAAGATAACCTAAAATATAAACACTATGTAAATGAGGGCCATGTTCAAAGAAACCATTCATATGATTTAACTCCAAGCCATTTTCTATATCTTTTGGTATTATGATGAACCTATGGGTGTTTTATTCTAATTTAAATTAATGGGTGATACTAATTAATTTTTTTATGAAATAGATTCTATTATATTAATTAATATAATAGATATATAAAATTAAAAAAAGGGTTATAAGAGAACATGTCATAAGGTCATCACATTAGGTAAAACCTAGGAACAAAATAATAAGAAACTATATTGAGCCTAAAAAAGATATACTACATCAATAAAAATAACCACCAAAAGACTAAATGGCCATGGCAAATAGATACACAGAGGGTTTGGTAGAGCAGAGGGAGTCTTTATCATGGGGATCACCATAGACATAGCCTAATAGGTCATGTCCCATAGAAATTAGATCCCAACCAAAACTAGTAGCGGTATGATAAAATTCATCTTAAGCATCTTTGTCTACATTTAAATGAGGGAGAAATTGCCAACACAATCCTAATAAATTTGTTATTAGGTAGTAATTATCAATTTCCTTATGAGCTCCTTGGTGGATAATTCCCCATAGGAGGTGGAAAGCCCCAACCTTGAGTGTGTGGAGGAGGTGGAGGTAGAGAGCCCCATCCTCCACATGGATCTAGGAGAAGAGATTAATGAAATTGAGATCTCGAGGCCAAGTTATGAGAGTGATGACAAGATTAGTGCCATCTTCATGGAGTGCCATTATTGCCTCTTGATGGAGCATTCCTTGGAGGGTAATTTAGGATGTGAGACATTAAACACATGACATCACCCTAATGTTTAATTAGTCTCTAAAGGTGCTTTAGCTCCATAAAAAAATTATTAATGTAAACTTGAATTTGTAAGATAACATTGGATATAACCATGGAATTGTTATAAACCAAAATGTGATGGTAAAAAAAAACATTAGAAAACAAATTTAATTTTATTTATTTCCATATCCAAATCAAAATTTTCACTCTAAAATGATGCCAAACTTGGGTGTACTTCAATGACATTTTAGGACTATCAACAAGGAGGATATGATGCCAACTAAAAGGATCTTGATGAAAAGTGATGAAGAAATCATGAATCCAATTCCATGCATTTTTGGCCTTAGGGAAAAGCAAAATAAGTGTATTAGAGTCTCCAAATCCCAAAAAATAGGCATGATGAATGAAAAACCCCTAATGACACTAGACATCTCTCAAATGGATATCCTTGATGGAGTAAACACCAAGCAAAGTGAGATAGTTTAGGTTCAATATAAGCAAACCAAACATTTTGGAAACATCTTCCCCAAATAGATATGGAAGATAGAACATCTAATCTGGTATTGAGCTTGTCGACTATCAAAAGATGATGGGATAACCATTTATTTAACCCTAAATATTTATGTTTGGTTTATCTAGTGTTAAATGGGATAGAGATAAAATAATGTACAAGGGTAATAAAATATCTCTATAGAAGGCCAATTAGATGCTAAAATTAGATATAACATATTTTGAATTCATCAAACTAAGATAAGCTAAAAATAGTAAGTACAACTATTCTAGATATGCAAATGACAAAGAAGTAATGTACTTAGTTGATTCTGATGCTAACATAGTTCTAGATCTAGAACATGTAGGAAGTAAACTAGAATAATATTATGGAATAGTCACCAAATTCTTGATTAAGTGCCTCCAAAACTATAGACACTAGTGTTAAAATTGGATATTTGTGTCAATACTACTATCTAAAACTAATGGAGATGTCTTGCATGAAATACCTAATGGAAAAAGATGTAACCAATTGGATGATTTTGGGTTTATCTTTTCCTTCACTCTCATGCATTTAGATCTAGGTTATGGACTATCACTCCTCATGAAATTATAAAACTCTAGTTATTCATCTTCATAGTGACCTTGGGAAAAAATGGGTTAGTGGGCACATGGTGTCAAGATGATCCCAAATATACCTCTATCAATGAGTACTTCCTACATAGCCAATGCTCTAAATAGGTCCTCAGACTAATTTATTTCTCCCCTACGTGTTGGTTTGTGTGTGAATCATGAAATATGTGGAAAATAAGTACAATAGTGACCTAACTTGTAACTTGGAAAATATAGCTTTTGGGCTACTCATTCATTACTTTAGATCTATGTATATGTTGTCCCTATGACTAATATAAAAATAAGATAAAATGGGGAATCTTTGCTTACTTTAGTACTTGATTTAATCCCTTTTGTAAGTTACATAATGAGTAGGTGAGAATTTTCTAGGTGAGGAATGCATGAGGAGTGATTGTGAATATATACCACTCCTATCGAGAAAATATCTCACATTAAATCACTTACATAGACCATTAGAATACATTTCATTTGAAAATATGATGACTTTAGGGTAATGGAAACTTGTATTCGAGTAAGGAACCTACATTTATGTAGGTATCTGACTAGGATGCTAGTGTATAGGGAACATAAAAGTAGGTACAAGCTCCAAACTTGTAGAGGTGGAATATAAGTAGGTTTTAAGCATTGTGGGTAAGATAGTAGGTCTGGGTCATTAACATAAGAATAGTTAGACCAAGAAATAGGCTATAGGGAAAAAGATGGAGTCGACGTGAGACTTTTAAAAGTGGAAAAGGTATAGAACTAAGAGGAATAATAAAGGTTTGAGTTTTCCATGTGTACAAGACCAAGGTGCTATATAATCCATAAATATTGTCTACATTCCCCCCTTTAATATAGTAATGAAATTATTGGTTTAAAGGAGAATAAACATGTACTTGGGTGTGTATAAAACACCTTGGATTTTCTTGAGTCTAACTTAACTACTTTTATTATGACTGACTTGAAATGAAGAGCATGTTATACTACATAATCAGTGCATATAATCTAAAATTGAAAGTATTGAAAAGATTGAAATTGAAAGAGAAAGGTTTATGAGTAAACCTATGTATCAATGTAAGTACCTTGCCTATTAGAAATTTGATTTGAAAATATATATCAATATAAGGATTTGAATTGAGATTAGGATATATATATAAATCTATAAAGTGAATCTATCTAAGCAATAGAGAAAAAGAGAGATTGGAAGGCATATTCCCCCAAGCTTGGAGAAAAGGTGAGTTGCCACCTGATAATTGAGATTAGTTCAACCATGCAACCCAATCATACTTATAATGTGATCAACGTGAGTGAACCAAATCAAATCATACTATCAAACTAGTGAGGTTGAATGATACAATCAAGTGCATCCTAAAAAATTGGTAATTGAGTGATTTAATCACCACAACCATACCAAAATCAAACCAACTAATATAGTATATTGGCTCAATATAGTCTATAAAATTCCATATTGGTGGTGATTATAGTCTATGGGAGTGTTTTAAAATTTAAAACTATTTTATATTTTATAATATTAGGTTCACATTACATATCATATGCACCTTAAATATGTCTCATACTAAAACTATGTATAATAATGGCAAAAATGTATAAAATTATGCCACATCTATGAATTTGAATCATATACCTATGTGATTTGGTCAATTTGAAAATTTTGAACAAGTATGGGTATCATGTTACCATAACATTTCCCCATTATATATGGAAAAAATTTAAAACTAAAATAAGTGCGAATGTGGAGAAGTGTGGAGAACATGCTTCTAAAACATACCCCCATTTAATATGGGTGTTCTAAATACTAAATAAGTGTGGATAACATGCTTCTAAATCATGCCCTAACTAAATCTAAATTTTTTTCCAAATGTGAAGAAGTGTGGAGAACATTATTCCAAAGCATGCCCCGCCCCCATTGAATCTAAAACTTCTTGCCAAATGTGAATAAGTGTGGAGACCATGCTTCTAAATCATGACCCCATTAAATTTGAAACTATGTATGTGTGGAATACATGTATACATGACATGCCCCTATTGAATTTTAAAATTGTGCCAAATGTGGAGACCATGCCTCTATGAAATAGATCATGTATCTCTGTATGCCTATATCACACTCATATATAATAATGACACATGTGTATGTAGGAATAACTAAAATTCCATCCATTAACATGGAACTAACACATATATGCTAAGGAGCCAATAGAGTATGTATGTGCCAAAAGTGTTTTTGGATTTTTTTTAATTTTTTTTGCTATTTTTGGAATATTTGAAGCTTTTAAACCTTAAGTTGGATCTTTGACATTGTTTTCATCATGATTGGATAAGTTGAAAAGGTACATAACATGTTATACCTCATTATTTACATGTGTAGTAGAAAAACTAATGTTATTATTTGAAATATGGATCAATTTGCCTTCTTGGGAAAAGGAAATACATTGCTATTTTGGATCAAATTTTTCTTCCATTTGGTATAACCATATATTTCATAGTGTAAATGCATATGGATATTTGGTAGGCATAACCCAAAATTGTGATTGAATTATTTGAGGACCAAAAGTAATTGGTATTATTATGTTTCCCAAGGAGTCTTTCCAATTGACCTTTCTTTGCATGTCTTGTAGATCAAAACCAAGTTGCTAAAAATGACTTATATGGCACATAGTTTTTTTTTTCTGAGTAGGATCAATATGGTTATGCCAAAAATAAGCACCACCCATAAATAAGGTGATTATCAAATACTATTTGTGTGGATTATATTTGATATGTTTACTCTAAATCTCTTGGTGTGTAGTGTGTGATTATTGTAATTCTGAATTATTTTTTGAATGATCATGTAAAGAATTACTACGTGTTTTTTGTTTCAATTGATCCCTGGGTTGTGAACCTGATTCCCTGGGAGGATCATCAAATATAATATTTTGGTCATCAATAAGGTCTTGGATATTATACTTCAAGTTAATAAATATATTAATATAATTCCCTAGTCTTTTATGATAATCAAAATAAGAATACTCTATCAACCTTTATAGGATGAGGGAGAGATATAAGCTGATACTTAATTAACTATGGGAGTAATGAAGCAGGAGACTCATAAAAGCATGTAAATTATCTCCCTGGTGTATTAGATAAAATAATATAGTTAATTTATTATACTAGTGTATCAATGAATGTTGTATTATTTATATAAGAGATGGGTTGAGTTATATTTTTTTTAATTTTTACTACACCCTTGTCCTTTATACTCATATCATAGGATTGTAGTGTAGGATTATCTATTTGTTGGACCATTGACCAATGTTGAAGGGATTAGGATCCTTTGGATATGTGTAAATGAATCCCTAATGACTAAATTTTAATCATGTGTGATAAATAGAGGGATTTTTTGACATCTCATGTATCTAAGGCCATCACAAAATAATGTTATAGTTTGAATCATTTGGCATAATTTAGCACAAAGTAGGTAATGTATGGGGACCTATGAAAATATTCAATGTTACTTGTCCCAATACTCATCATGAAATATTATAAAATCCCCTAATTCTCATATTATATGGTTCTAAATCTAAAGGTCCAATGCCAATTATAGAGAGGAAAGATATGTTACTAATGTTGAGCCCTGAATAGTTGTCCATAAGAAATTATTTTATTATTTTATTGCAAACATGCACTTGAATGTAGAGTGAAAAACATGTATTTATTAGAGGTTTGGATGGTTGATACTATTTTTAAAATTATATATATTATGTTTGGTCCATTTTATGGAATTTAACATGAGATCCATATGTGGTGACTCTACATTCCATGGTAAGGTTGTCATTTGTAATGTTCTAAAAAAAATAACCTTATAACATGGTGACTTGTCTAACAATTCTAAAAGTGAAATAACATAATTATATGTATTTGAAATTTATGGAATATGCTCATGTTGGTTATCTTGATTGTGAAAAGAATGTTGTGTTGTTCAAGGTAAATCTTGATAAATGATATTCTTTGAGGACACCTCTTTATAACCAAAAGTAATAATATTTTCAATGTCTATTAGATTTTACATAATATATATAAAATCAACCAATGTTATATCACTTGGTACTTGAGCATAACATAATACCTCTTATGAGATATATTTATATATATTAGAGTGATTTAGAAACTTGAATATTGAAATTTTAGGATACATGCTACTTGATTTATCAATAATGCTACCTACTATGACATTAGCTTTAGAAGTCCCTTCATCTAGTGTATTATAAATGGAATTTTGAAAAAATATCAAGTGTTTTTTCCACTTTAAAACCCTTTCATGATATGCATAAATTTGATGAAATTTTTAAAAAATGGAAGTGATATATAAAACCATATAAAATATCACAAAATGGAACCTAAAATGGGTGATAGATGCATCCATGTTGCACATGTTTTATAATAATCCAAGATCAACAATAAAAAATTAGAAAACCTTAATTGACCTAATGTTTGGAGTTCAAATATTGGGTTCACAAAATGTTTAACGCTAAAAATCTAGATTGGGGTTATCTAGAGTTAAAGTGGATAGAGATAGCCTAATGTACAAGGGTGATAAACTTTCTCTATAATAGGGAAATTTGAATCTAAACTTAGATATAACATATGTTGAATTCATTAAATTGATGCAGGATAAAAATAATAAGTACAACTATGCTATATATGTAAATGACAAAGAAGTAATGTACTTAGCTGATTATGATGTTGACACAATTATAGGTCTAGAATAGGTAGGAAATAGACTTAAGAAGATCATAAAATAATCACCAAATTATAGAATAAGTTCCTTTAAAGCTACAAACACTAAAGTCAACTTTAGATAGTTGCATTAATGATACTATCTAAAGCTAATGTATGTGTATTGTACACAATACCTAATGGAAAAGGATGAAACTAATTGGATGTTTCTAGGTTTATATTAACCTTTGTTCTAGTGCATTTATATATTAAATAGACTACCAGTCATCATGAAATTAAAAAACCCTAGTTCTTCATCTTCATAGTGACTTTGGAGAAAAATGGGCTAGTGAACACACAACATCAAGTTGAACCCAAAGAACCCTCTATCAATTAGTGCTTCCTACATATCCAATACTCTTAAGAGGGCCTCAGACTAATGTATTCCTTGCCTACATGTTAGCTTGTGTGTGAATCATGCAATATGTGAAATGAAATTATAATAGTGACCTATCTTGTAACTAGGAAAATATAACTCTTGTGTTATTCCTTCAGTATTTCATACCTATGTATATTTTGTCCCTATGTCTGCTATGAAAATAAGAGAAAATAGGGAAGATTTGATCATTTAAGTGCTTGATTTAATGCCTTTTGTAAGTTACCTTGTGAGTAGGTAAGAAGTTTCTAGGTGAGGAATGATTGAGGAGTTATTACAAATATATACCACTCATATCAAGAAAATATCTCACATTAAAACACTTAATCCAATCATTATGATACATTTCATTTGAAAATAAGATGACTTTAGGTCACTGGACACTTGTCTCAGAGAAAGACACCTATATCAACGTAGCTATCTATCTAGGATGTTAGTGTCCATGAAATAGGAAAGTAGTTACGAGATCAGAACTTATAGAGGTGTAAGATAAGTAGGTTTAATTATTTTGGGTTAGATAAAAGGTTTGGGTCATCAACATAAGATTAGTTAAACAAATAAATAGGCCAAGGAGCATAATATAGAGTAAATGTGAAAATTTTGAAAATGGGAAAGGTCTAAAACTAAGAGGAATAGCCAAGGTCTAAGTTTTCCAAGTGTAGAAGACTAAGGTGCTATATAATCCATAAATATTTTTTACACCACTAATTTCTCTTGTGAGTAGTTTAATTCTATAAATGGGCATCAACATATTATTTTACCCTAAATTGGTGACCTAACAATGTGAATAGGGTTAAGATTATATAAATGACTATGAGCAAGGGTCATAATAACATCTATAATAGAACAATTGATTTCAAACTCAGATAAACAATATTATTAATTTAAATACTAATATATGCTAAAAATAATAAGTACAAGTATTGATTGATATAATAATGAAATAAAAATAAGAGTACTTAGCTAGTCAATTATGTGCATTTAGATCTAATTTAGAACATGCTATAAATGGAATAAATAAGTACCCTAGATTAGTCATCAGATTCTAAAAATTTACACCTTGTATCCTAAAACCCTTACATCAATTTGAGATGGTTACATCGTTGTAGATGTTTGAATTGGACATAAGTGTCCAGTCTAAAATATTTACTAAATATATATGGGACCACCTGGGATATGTTGGGCTATATGTCATCTTCACTTTGGTGTACATAGATCTAGATCATGGGTTATCACTCTTTGTTAAATAACAAAACTCTAGTTATTTATCTTCATAGTAACTATGAGAAAAATGGGTTAGTAAGCTCATAGTTTTGAGCTAAACTCAAAAGCACCTCTATCAATTGGTTTTTCCTACATAACCACTACTTTGAAGAGGGCCTTTAATTTATGTAGTTATCTCGTAATGTGTTGGATTATGTGTGCACAAGGGTGAAATATGTGAAAATCAAGTACATCAATGACCTAGCTTGTAACTTGGAAAATAGAACTCATGAATTTGTCCTTTCATACCTCAAACCTACATATGGGATATCCTTATGACTAATATTAAAATAAGAAAGAATAGGTAAGTTTTTCTCACTTGAGTTCTCAATAAATATTTCCTTGATAGCTTTGTAAATGATTGATAGGTAGGTTTTAGGTCTATGATAGGTAAGGAATGAATGAGGATTGATCATGTATTTATACCAATTGAAAAAAATTCCCATAATAAGGCACTTAGACTGACCATAGGGATATGTTACAATTTTAAATTTGATGACTTTAGGGCACTAAACACTTTATAGGAAAAAGGGACACATACGTTGATGTAGGCATCTAACTACGATGTAAGTGTTTGATAAGCTTGAAAAAAAGTACAGGTCCAAAATTTTAGAGATGAATGATAATAAGGTTTATATCATTTTGAGAATGATAGAAGGCCTAGGTTATTATAATATCATATGGTCAAACTAAGAGATAATCAATAAGCACATAGATAGAGGATGTGAGCCTTTCAATAGTGAGAAGGTCTTAAGAATTAAAGGGTAAAATCATGAAAGGTCCTTTCCAATTATACAATATTAAGATGTTATATAAATCAAATTTAGTATCTACATTTTCTCTCCCTTTAATCTAGTAATGAAACTATTGGTTTAAATGAAAATAAATGCATACCTAGGTATATATAACACAACTTGCCTTTATATGAGCCCAAATTGAGTGTTTTTTTGATGAATGGAATGAAAACAAGAACATGTTACATTATAAAATTAGTGCATATAATAATAAATCAAAATAATTGAATATTTAAAAGTAAAGAGAGAAAGGTTAGTACACTTATGTATCAATGCAACTGTCTTGCCTTTTGGCAACTTGATGCAGAAGCATCAACAAGACTTATTTAAATGGGGGTTTGATAGGTCAATTTTTGGGTTATTATACCTTATTTATGTGTCTTATGTCATTTTTATTCTATAAAAAACATTTATTATTCTTATTTTACCTTCACTTTATCATTTTATAGAGATTATAGTTTTCTAACAAAAATGGGAAATTTAAAAATTTGAATTTGTGACTAAAAGTTTAGGAGGTTTTATCATGTATTGAAGGACTTGATCATTTATAAAGAGATACTTGGGGTATATTTAATTTTTTTAAATGTATTTTAGTCCTCCCCTCAATGTAAATCTATTTTTAACTCACTCTATAAGTCTCCAATGTAGGAGAAGGCTAAAATAAGTATGTAAGATAAGTTAGAAGATTGTGGAGAGATATTTTGTATTAAAATAAGATAAAAATAAGTATATACATATTGTTATAAGGGTTAAGGGTTGAAAAAATATATGATGAGACAAATAAAATATAATTTTTTTATAGGTCTTTGTAAAAGGAGGATAGGAAGTTGATTGCAAGTCTCTAAGTTTATAGGCTAGTGAAGGGTCTATCAGGTCTGTAAAGATGTTTTGAAGACATATTAATAAAAGGAGTATTTTTTTATAATATTTTAATGAATTATTAGACATTTATAATTTTTAATTAAATTCACTTTATGACTCCTTAATCTTTTTTCATGATTTTGTGAACTATAGGGTGTAAGAAATAAGGATTTTGTCTAACACAATCATAAAAATAATGTTTTTCTACATAATTTTGTATTTATTATCCTGGGAGAGTGATTGTATGAGTAATAATAACTCATATAGGTATTATTATAATAATAAAAAAATTCTAAGATAGTGTTGAAAGTTTTAATTACTCTCAAGGGATTACTCTCAGGTTTGTACAAGTAAGACAAATTATAATATTGAAGGACAAAACCATTTTCTATATAATTCAAAGATTGATAAAACACTACAACTAATAAAAAAGGTAGATGTGGGGTATATATGTATTGTTTCCATTTAAAATAATGAGATTGTTTTTAGAGTTTGAATTACAACAATTTTAAGCCCTGAGCCTGTCACAGTCATACAAACCCTAGCTTAGGGTTTTAGAGAACTAAAACACTCATAAATTGATGTTCAACTATATAAGTGATCTATAACTTCATATAAGGGTATAATTTTTTTTAAATGAATA
This sequence comes from Torreya grandis, assembly GCA_037957365.1. Classification (NCBI taxonomy): domain Eukaryota; kingdom Viridiplantae; phylum Streptophyta; class Pinopsida; order Cupressales; family Taxaceae; genus Torreya; species Torreya grandis. Next base: position 486,446 of record JARHVA010003947.1, read on the forward strand.
AAAAAGGTTTCATTAGTTATGAATTATTATAGAAGGACAAATTCCAAAAGATTAGTCAATAGGTCTGTCTAAATCCTATTTGAGAGTACAAAAGTGAACATTACTCCAATATGCCTAATTCTAAGTGTTTGAAAAATTGGGGAAGATTGAATTATACTTTTTTATTTTGTGTTTAAGGTTATTTAAAGGAGTGGATAACATAATATTTTAAGATATTAAGGAAACTCCATCTATAGACCTGAAAAGAGACCTAAAACCCTACTTTCATCCTTTGTGCTAAAGTTAAGTTATTTGAAATATATACATATATTTATTTGGTGAGATAACATCACTAAGTGTTTAATAATACCTTGGAATTAATTAGTGTCTATTTTGAACCCTTAATTTGGTGTAAAAACCAATAAAAAGAATAAGTTGCAGCCCTAAAGACAAGGTCTAAGATTAAGGAAGCTAAAACTTGAATATCTTATAAACAAATGAATGAAAGTTAATGAAAATTTTATGAGGGTTATAAAATGATTTTGTTGAAGTTTTAAGGAATATATTAGATAATTTTGAGTCATATATAATAAGACATCATTGACTTATAGTATATAGACCTGTGTGTGATAGTCTAAATCTATGTATTTGAATTTTATCATAATTTAACATAAAAAAGAGGGTAAAACTTGTTCCTTATCATGATTGATGTGTAATTATATGTGATAAATAATTAAATAATATTAAAATATGAGTTTTGGTTCTCAAACACATAAAAAATCTATAGATAAGGCCTAAAAGACTATGTAGAAGATTGTGTTCTATTGTTGTAAGTTTTCATACATAAGTAAGGTCAAAGATAATTTATTTTATGTTTTGTGGATAAGAATTAGATTAAAGGAAAGACTAGATAAATATTATGATGGAGAGTGTTTTCAAAAAAAATATGAAGATCAATTTAGTGTAAGGTTCAAATAATAGTCAAGTGATTAAAAGACATCAAACAAGACCTAGAAGACCTAGCAAGTAGATCTAAAATAGGTTTACTTACATCAGAATGGTATTAGAGCTAAGTTTAATCTCTTGGGAATAGTTTTGCATAAGTGCAAGTTGCAGTGAAAAGAAGTTTGAGAAAGCAGAAAGTAGAGAAAAGTTCAAAAATTCATATATCCCATTGAGGCTTAAGAAAAAGTAAGGAGAAAGAACACATTAAGGATTAATAAGCAATTCTAATGTGTAATAGACTTGGAAAGAGTGTCAATAGACTAGGTAGGGGATAACACCTAGGGTGAGACACAAACAAGGTGAAATAAAATTTATATAATAAGATGAAAAAGACTTGTTAGAGGAAGAAGAAAAGTAGAAAGAAAAATGGAATGACTACAAAAAGAGAACCATATGAGGAAAGAGAAAGTAAAAGTAATGAAATAAGAGGAAATAAAAGAGTTAAAGAAAATGATAGAGGAGATGAGGATAATAATAGAGCACATGCAAGTGGATGAAATCCAATGGCATGGCTAGATATTGGAAAAGAAGGTGAAGTGGCCTATGAAGCTACTGATTAAGAGAAGAAAGAAACAACAATAAGTCAAAAATTGGAGGAGACTAATAAGGGTGAAATAAAAAAAACCCAAGGAGAAACATGGAGAGGCAATAAGGCCTAAATATTTTTATCTTAATAATTTAGATAAATTTGAGAATGTAGGTATGTGAATTGATGAAGATGAGATCAAGTTTGAGGTCTCAAACATTAAAAAGGCCAAGGACGACAAGCTACTGATGAACATGCCATTAGAGCATGAGAAAATAGAAATTTGTTATCCAAAAGGAGTGATGTTAGGAAAAGTAAAAGAGTATTCTAAATAAGAAAAATGTATCATTAAGGAAATGAGAGAAGGATTAATGTGAGGAGTAGTGTTGAAGCAAGAAGTATTTGAAGAGGCTATATAGCTTCAAATTTTTATTTGTAATACTATTTTTGATTATGTGCATGTAGATTTAGAAGTTGATAAGATTAAAGCATTAAATAATGCCTTAAAAAAGGAATAATTTGGGTTATTATGGAGAATCATGAAAGACAAACCACATAATTAAGTGGAAGGTGTAGTACTTGGAGTAGTAGTTAAGTGGAGGTTTTATCATGTATTGAAGGCATTGATCCTTAATAAATGTGTCCTTGGGGTTAGTTTACATGTTTTAAATGTATTTTAGTCCTCCCATATATGTAAATTTATCTGTAACTCACTCTAGAAGTCTCTAACGTGGGACATGGCTAAAATAAGCATGTATGATAAGTTAGAAGATTATGGAGAGATATTTGGTCTTGAAACAAGACCAAACTAAGTATATACATATAGTTATAATGGATAAATATCAAATACTATAGGAGGATCCAAATAAATTATAAAAACAAAAGTTTTAGGTCTTTGTAAAAGGAGGATGAGGAAGTTGATTGGAGGTCTCTAAGTCTACAGGCTGGGGAAGGGTCTATTAGGTCTATAAAGATGTTTTAAAGACATATTAATAAAATGAGAATTTTTATAATCTTGTAATTAATTATAAAAAATTATAATGTGTAATTAAATTCAATTTATGACTCCTTATTTCATGCTTTTGTGAACTATAAGGGTGTCAAAAACATGGTTTTGTCTAACATAATCATAAAAAGAGTGAATTTTATACATAAACTTGTAATTGTTAGCCTAGGAAAGTGATTGTATGAGAAATAATAAATAATATAGGTATTTTTATAATAAAAAATATTCTAATAAATTATTTAAAATTTTAATTAATCTCAAGGGATTGCTCTCGGGTCTATACAAGCAAGACAAATAGTAATAGTTAAGTAGAAAAGCATTTTATTTACAATTTAAAGACTATTCAAAATTTAAAAATGATAAATAGGTATGGGTAGGATATATATGTATTTTTTAAATTTAAAATTATTATAAAAAAGTTTATAAAGTTTTAATTTCACTAGTTTTAATCCCTTGTCCTATCACATTCCTGCAAACCCTAGCTTAGGGTTTTAGAGAACTAAAACACTCATATATTGAGATTTAAAAATAAAAATGCTATAAAACTTTATATAAGGGTAAAAGATATTTTTGGTTAAGTAATTAAATATGTTTCATGATATATGAGTTCCTATAGAAGGATAAATTCCAAAAGATCACTCAACAAGTCTATCTAAACCTTATTTGTGAGTACAAAAGTTAACATTACTACAAGATGACTAATTATAAGTTTTTTAATATTTGGGGAAGATTGAATTAGGTTTTTTATATTATTTTTTAGGTGATTTAAATTATTGGATAACATAATATTGTAATATATTAAGGAGACTCTGTCTGCAGACCTAAAACCCTACTTTCATCCTTTGTGCTAAAGTTAAGTTTTTAGAATGATATAAGTCTATTTTTCAAGTGAAAAAATAATTAAGTGGTAAATAATACCTTATAATTCATTATTGTATTTTTTTAATCCTTAATTATGTGTATAAACCAATAAGAGAATAAGTTGTAGTCCTAGATACAAGGTCTAAGATTAAGGAAAGCTAAAACTTGAATATATTCTAAATGAATGAATGAAAGTTAATGAAAATTTGAGGAGGGATATAAAACTATGTTGGTGAATTTTTAAGGAATAAAATAAATCATTTTGATTCCTATAGAATAATACATCATCAGATTACAATCTATAGACCTATGTGTGATAGTCTTAAATCTGCATATCTAAAGTTTATCAAAATTTAACATATAAAAGAGGGTAAAACTTGTTCCTTGTCTTGATTAATGTGTAATTATATGTGAAAAATCATTAAATCATCTTAAAATATGATTTTTGGTTCTCAAACACATAAAAAAGCTTTAATTTATGCCTAAAGGACTATGTAGAAGACTGTGTGTTTTATTGTTGCATGTTTTCATACATAAGTAAAGTCTAAGAGAATTTGTTTTATATTTTGTGGATAAGAACCAAATTAAAGGAAAGAATGGATTAATATTATGATTAAGAGTGATTTAAAAAAAACTGAAGACAAATTTAACGTAAGGTTCAAATAGTAGTCAAGTGATTAAAAGACGTTAAAGAAGACCTAAAAAACCTAACAAATAGATATAGAATAGGTCTACTTGAATAAGAATGGTATCATAGCTTAGTTGAAGCTCTTAGGAATAGTTTTACATAAGTGCAGGTTATAATGAAAAGAAGTTTGAGAAAGCAAAAAGTAGAGAAAGGTTGAATAGTCCTATATCCCATTGAGGATTAATAAAAAGCAAGGATAAATAACATATTGAGGTTTAAGAAGCAATTCCAAGGTGAAAAAGACCTAGAAAGAGTGTCAAAAGACCAGGTAGAAGATACAACCTAGGGTGAGACATAAATAAGGTGAAACATACTTACTAGAAAAAGGTGAAAAGGACTTATTAGAGGAAGAAGAGTAGAAAGAGAAATGGAAGGATTACAAAAAGTTAAGAACCATATGAGGGAATTTAAAGTAAAAGTAATGAAGGAAGAGGAAAAAAATGAGTTAAAAAAAATGATAGAGGAGATTAGGCTCATAATAGATAACATGAAAGGGGAGGAAAGCCAAATGTATGACTAGATATTGGAAAAGAAGGTGAAATGACCTATAAAGTTACTCATTGAGAGAAGATAAAAGCAACATGAAATCAAAACTTAGAGAAGACTAATAAGGGTGATAGAAAAATAACCCAATGATAAACTTAGAGAGGTAATAAGGCCTCAATATTTTGATTATAATAATTAATTTGAATGTGTGAATGCAGATATGTAAATCAATGAATAATAGGCCCAAATTGAGAACTCAAATATTGAAAAGGCCAATGAGGACAATGTACTGATGAACATGCCATTAGAGAATGAGAAGATATACATTTATTACCTAGAAGGAGTGATGATAGGAGAAGAATAATAATATTATCAAGGAGAAAAATGTCTCATTAAGGAAATGAGAGAAGGAATAATGTAAGGAGTAGTATTGAAGCAAGATGCATTTGAAGAGGCTATATGGCCTTAAATTTTTATTTATAATGTTTATTTTGATTATGTGTATGAATATTTAACAGATGTTGAGATGAAGGAATTAAATAATGCCTTGAACAAGGAGACATTTAGGTCATTAAGTAGACTCATTGAAGGCAAAGTACCTAATGAAGTGCAAGGTGTAGTGTTTGGAGAGACAGTAAGAGAAAGACCTATAATGGTGTTTAGAGTAATAAATCAGATAGAGATGTAACATGAAGACATGTCCAACTTAATACATGATGAATAAAAATTACAAGATAGAAGTTATAGTATCTTATGAATGGTAAATAAAAAATAAAAAATGAAGAAATGGAAGAATACAGTAAAGAAGAAGAGGTAATATGGAGGCAAATAATGTAGGGATTAGATTCTTTGGACCTTAGAAGAGATGAAGAAGACATCAAAATGGAAAAATCTAAGATATTAGAGTTATTAAAATAAGACAATGATGAATATAATTAAGATAAGAGTGGTAAATAACAAGATTTTGAAGAGTTAGAGTCCTATCTAAGACTCTTAAACAACAAGGAAGATTTGATAAAGCTTCTAAAAAGTAGCTATGAGGAAAAGAATGATGGAGCATGTAAGGATGAAAATAGTGAAGAAAAGAAAGATATAGGAGGAATGAAGATAAGATTAAGAACGCATTTGAAAAAATCAAGGTACCAATAAATTGGAAAGAGAGGAAAATAAATAAAAGTTCATTCGAGTTGGAGCTCAAGTTTTCTAACTTAGGGAGTTTGATATAAGAACATCAACAAGACTTATGTAAATTAGGGTTTGATAGGTAAATGTTTAGGTTGGTAGTTATTAGGTAGGTGTGGAAGGTCATGTTGATTCAATAAAAATAATTTCCTATGTTTTAGATTTAAGGTAAAAATAGGTTTTGAAGGGGCCCCGAAACCCTATACATCAGAAGAGAGATAAACCTTAAGCACAACCAGGATATAAAATAGCCTGGAACCTATGTAAGCAAGACCAAATAACCATGAATCTAAAAATAGTAGACAAGAGCTGGACAAACAATTAATATTTTTTTTTACAAGACTGAAGTTTCATATCTAGAGGGGGACCAAAGGCTTAGACTTCTTCCTCTTAACTGCTATCCAACCATCCTCTACCTTAGCTACCTCAGCAACCCAGTTCTCAGAAGGCCATGATCCATGAAGTCTAGGGGGCATCGAAGCCTCAGCAAAATCATTATGAGAACTAGCCAACTTATGGCTTCTAGGAGAATCCTTCAAAACAGGTGGAAGAATCACCACCTCCTCAGTAATTGGTTCAGAGAGATCACATAATCCAATCTCTGCAGTACCTTCAATAAGATCTATCTCCAGCAGAGTCTCCTGATCCATCGATTCAGAATAGATACTCTTTTCATTCTCATTCTCTGAATCAGTTGAATCTCCCTCAGGTTGTTTAGCAAAATAGTGTTCATGATCAGCTTTAGACCACCAAGAAGATGAACTTCTGGATTTGGATTTCCCTGCAGTACATTAGGCTGCAATGTGCCCCGTCTGGTGACACTTTTTGCAACAAAAAGGTAAACCTTCAAAATCTAACATTTGTATCCAAGAACCCCTAGGGGAGTCTAGATAGATCGCCTCAGGAAGGCCCTTAGAAACATCCACCTCAACCATAAGGCAAGCACAGGTCGAGCAGTAAAACCTCTTTGTTTCATCATCCTCAAATAAAAACTCCCCTATAGCATTTTTGATGGTTTTAAACACCGATTCATGCCATAGATGTATTGGTAGATTAGGGAGCCGAACCCAGATAGGGATCTTATTGAAGGTTTTCATGAGAGGATTGAAATCCATATGCCACCGTTTGGCCATAAGAGGGTATTTACCCTGCAATAAAAAATTACTGTTGGACAGAATAGTCTTCCTGTCCTTAGAGTTTTGGAATAAAGCTACAAAAAAACCTTTAACACATGGGTATATTTTAACATTTCCATCAATCAGTGGCAACCAGGTATTGGAGATCCAGCCATGTAGATCTGCAAGAGATGGCCAGTAGCCATGAAATCGACAAATAGCCCCATACTTTGAAAAATATTCTACCCGATTAAAGATTGCTTCAATTGTATCAAGATCTAGATTAACCCTGACAGGATTTAAAGCACTTACTGGTGCAATGCACGATCTCCCAGCAGAAGCTTGATGTTTTGCGTCATGTATTTTAGCTTCATAAGTAGCCACATCTGCATAAGTTCTTCCCTTTGACCTAAGGACAAAACCAAAAATAGGGGATCCTTTTACTATATTCATAACTGGAAAAGAGCCCCCTTCTGTAGAAGAGTGGGCGATCAGGATTCTTTCCCCATTCACAGGTGGAGTCCCTTTCATTGTAAAGACCTCAGCCACATCAGCCGCTGGATCAATGGCTATCTGGTTCAAGTTTTGAGTTTGCACTCGTGCATGCGTGTGCTCAGCATTCAAAATCTCAGGATTCAAATTCTCCATCGCCCTCATAAATAATTTCCTATGTTATTTTACCTTCATTTAGTCATTTGATAGAGATTCTAGTTTTCTTGCCAAAATGGGAAATTTGAAAATTTAAATTTATGACTAAGAGTTTATGAGGTTTTATCATGTATTAAAGGAATTTATCCTTAATAAAGGGATTATTTAGGTCAATTTGAATGTTTTAAATGTATTTTAGTCCTCCAATAAAGGTAAATTTATCTCCAAATGACTCTAGAAGTATCCAACATAGGAGAAGGCTAAAATAAGCATGCAAGATAAGTTAAAAGATTGTGGAGAGATATTTAGTATTGAAACAAGATCAAAATAATTATAGATATATTTTTATAATGGATATGGGTATAAAATATATAGGAGGATAAAAATAAAGTATAAAAACAAAGTTACTTGTATCTATAAAATGAGGATGAGGAAGTTAATTGTAGGTCTATAAGTTTGTAGGCTGGTGAAGGGTCTATCATGTCTTTAAAGATGTTTTGAAGACATTTAATAAAAAGAGACATTTTATAATATTTTAATGCATTATAAAACATTTTTAATGTGTAATTAAATTCAATTTATGACTCCCTAATCATTTTTCATGCTTTTTTGAACTATAGGGTGTATTAAATAGGGTTTTTGTTTAACATAATCGTATAAAAAGTGATTTTATACATAATTTTGTAATTTTTAACCTAGGAAAGTGATAGTTTGAGAAATAATAAATAATTTAGGTATTTTTACAATAAAAAATATTCTAATATAGTGTTGAAATTTTGAATTACTCTCAAGATATTATTCTCAGGTCTATACAAGTAGGACAAACTATAACAGCTAAGGAGAAAAACATTTTATTTACACTAAAGATTGTTAAAACATTGAAACCAATCAAAAAGGTAGAGGAAGGGTATAGATGTATTTTTTACATTGAAAATAATGAGAATTTTTTTTTGGAGTTTTAATTATACTAGTTTTAAGCCCTCAACCTATCACAGTCGTACAAACCTTGGCTTAGGGTTTTAGAGAACTAAAACACTTATATATTGAGATTTAACTATAAAAATTCTATATAAAATAATAAAATGGTAAAACATATATTTTTTTAAATAATAAAATATGTTTAATAAGTTATGATTACATGTAGAAGGAGAAATTCTAAAAGATCAGTCAATAGGTTTGTCTAAATCCTATTTAAGAGTACAAAAGTGAACATTACTCCAAGATGCCTAATTATAAGTGTTTGAAACTTTGGTTAATATTTAATTAAGTTTTTTATGATATATTATAGGCTATTTAAAATATTTAATAACATAATATTTTAATATATTAAGGAAACTCTATTTGTATACCTAAAAAGAGACCTAAAACCCTATTTTCATCCTTTGTGCTAATTTGAAGTTTTTAGAAAGATATAAGCCTATTTATTGAGTGAGATAACTTCATTAAGTGGTAAATAATCAATTGTAATTCAAGAGTATAATTTTTTAATCCTTATTTTTTTAGATACCTATAAAATAATAATTTTTAGTCTTAGAGACAATGCCTAGGATTAAGGAAGCTAAAACTTGAATATCTTCTAGATGAATAAATGAAAGTTCATGAAAATTTGAGGATGGATATAAAATGATGTTGTTGAAATTTTAAGGAAAATATAAGAGTATTTTTATTCTTGTATAAGAATACATCATCAAATTATAGTTTGTATACTTGTGTGTGTGTGTGTGTGTGACAGTCCTAAATATGTGTATCATAATTTAACATAAAAATGAGCGTAATTTTTTTTCCTTGTCATGATTAATATGTAATTGGATGTGAGAAATAATTAAATCATATTAAAATCTAATATTTGGTTTTTAAACACATAAAAAAGTTGTAGATCAGACCTAAAGGACAATGTAGAAGGCAATGTGTTCTATTTTTGAAAGTTTTCATACATAAGTAAGTTTTAAGAGAATTTTTTTTATGTTTTATGGGTAAGAGTCATATTAAAGGAAAGACTAGATCAATATTATGATGAAAAATGATTTCAAAGACTTTGTAAAGATAAATTCAGTGTAAGGTTCAAATAGTAGTCAAGTGACTAAAATACATTAAAGAATACCTAGAAGACCTAGTAAGTAGATCTAGAAGAGGTATACTTGCATTAAAATGGTATTAGAGCTCAGTTGAAGATCTTAGGAATAGTTTTGAATAAGTGTAGGTTGTAGTGAAAGTAAGTTTGAGAAAGTATAAAATAGAGAAAGGTTCAAGCAGTCCTATATCCCAATGAGGCTTAATAAAAAGTAAGGGGAAAGAGAAAATTAAAGATAAAAAAGTAATTCTAAGGTGCAAAAGACTTGGAAAGAGTTTCATAAAACTAGGTAGAGGATAAAACCTAGGGAAAGACGTAAGAAAGGTGAAACAAACTTGTTATAAAAAGATGAAAAAGAATTATTAAAGGAAGAAGAGAAGTAGAAAGAGAAATGAAAGGACTACAAAAAGAAAATAACCATATGAGGAAAGAGAAAACAAAAGTAATGACAGAAGAGGAAATAAATGAGTTAAAATAAATGATAGAGGAGGTGAGGATCATAATAGAGCACATAAAAGGGAATGAAATCCAATGGTATGGATGAATATTGGAAAAAAAGGTGAAGTGGCATGTGAAGCTACTGATTAAGATAAGAAAGAAGAAATAAGAAATAAAAAATTAGAGATGACTAATAAGGGTGATAAAAAATAACCCAAGGAGAAAATTAGAGAGTAAATAAGGCCTCAATATTTTGATTCTAGAAATTTATTTGAATGTATGAATATAGGCATGAAATTTTATGAAGAAGAGACCCAATTTGAGGTCTCAAACATTGAAAAGGATAAGGAAGACAAGCTACCGATGAACATGCCATAACAACATGAGAAGATAGAAATTTATTATCAAAAAGAAAGAGTGATGTTAGGAGAAGAAGATGATGATTCTCAATAATAAAAATGTCTCATTAAGGAAACGAGAGAAGGAAGAATGTAAGAAGGAGAAATGATGAAGCAAGAATAATTTTAAGAGGCTATATAGCCTAAAAGTTTTATTTCTAATGTTGTTTTTGATTATGTTCATGTAGATTTACAAGTTGATGAGATTAAGGAATTAAAGAATGCCTTGAACAAGGAAATTTTTTGGTAATTGTGTAGACCCAATGAAGGTAAAGCACCTAATGAAATACAAAGTGTATTACTTGGAGACATAATAATAGAAACACCTACAATGTTGTTTGGAGTAATAAATCAGATAGAGATGTAGCATGAAGATGTGTCTAACTTGACACAGTGACACATGATGAAGAAAAATTCCAAGAAAAAATTATGGTAAAATTAATAGTAAATTTTTAATAATAAATAAAAACTAAAAATGAATAAATGGAATAAAACATTAAAAAATAAGAGCTAATATGGAGGAAAATAATGCAGGGATCAAATTCTTTCAAACTCATAGGAGATCAGGAAGACATAAAAAAGGTAGAAGCTGAGATATTTGAGATATTAAACAAAGATAATGATTAATTTAAGGAATATAAGAGTGGTAAAAAAAAATATAATAAATATCTATAGTCCTATTTAAGACTCTTATATAGAAAGGAAGATCTGGTAAAGCTTCTAAAGAATAACTATGAGGAAAAGAATGAAGGAGCATGAAATGAGGAAACTAGTGAAATCAAGAAATATACATGTTGAAGTTAATATAACATAAGGAATATAAATAAAAAAAATTAAGGTACCAATAAATTGGAAAAAGAGGAAAATAAATCAAAGTTCATTTGAGCGGTAACTCAAATTTTCCCACTTGGGGAGTTTGATGTAGGACCATTAGCAAGACTTATGTAAATTTTGGTTTTATAGGTAAATGTTTTGGTAGAATTTATGTAGGTGTGGGAAGTCATGTTGATTCAATAAAATCATTTCATATTCTTATTTTACCTTCACTTGGTTATTAGATAAAGATTCTAGTTTTCCTGCCAAAATGGTAAATTTAAAAATTTGAATTTAAAGCTAAGAGTTTATGATGTTTTATCATGTATTAAAGGTCTTGATACTTTATAAATGGGTAATTGGGGTATATTTACATGTTGTAAATGTATTTTAATCCTCCCATAAATGTAAATTTATCTCCAAATCACTCTAGAAGTTTCTAACATAGGAGTAGGCTAAAATAAACATGTAGGATAAGTTAGAAGATTATGGAGAGATATTTGGTATTGAAACAAGACAAGACTACATATATAAATATTTTTATAATTAATGGAGGATATAAATAAATATTAAAAATAAAATTTATATATCTTTATAAAATGAGGATGAGGAAGTTGATTAGAGGTCTCTAAGTTTGTAGGCTGGTGAAGGGTCTATCATGTTTGTAAAGATGTTTTGAAGATATGTTAATAAAAAGAGACTTTGTTATAATATTAGAATGAATTATTATATATTTTTAATGAGTAAATAAATTCACTTTATGACTAAATAATCTTGTTTCATGATTTCTTGAATTATAGGGTGTAAGAAATAGGGGTTTTATCCCACACAGTCATAAAAGAGTGATTTTCTACATACTTTTGTAATTATTAGCATAGGAGATTGATTGTATGAGAAAGAATAAATAATATAGGTATTTTTATAGTAAAAATTATTCCAAGATAGTGTTGAAATTTTGAATTACTCTCAAGGGATTGTTCTCAATTCTATACATGTAGGACAAACTGTAATAGTCAAGAAGAAAAACATTTTCTTTACTCTTTAAAGATTGTCCAAACATTGTAACTAATTAGAAAGGTAGAATTATGGTATATAGGTATTTTTTCCATATAAAATAATTATATATAAGTTTTTAGAGTTTTAATTACACTACTTTTAAGCCCTCAACCTGTCATAGTCCTACAAACCATAACTTAGGATTTTAGAGAACTAAAACACTCATATCTTAAGATTTAATTATAAAAATGATATATAATTTAATATAAAGGTAAAAAATATTTTTGGTTAAATAATAAAATAGGTTTAATTATTTATGAGTGCCTTTAGAAGGATAAATTCTAAAGGATCAGTCAAAAAATTTGTCTAAACCTTATTTGAGAGTACAAAAGTGAACATTACTCCAAGATACATAATTATAAGTTTTGAAAATTTGGGGAAGATTAAATTAGGTTATTTATGTTGTGTTTGAGATTATTTCAAGGAATAGATAATATAATATTGTAATATATTAAGGAAACTCTGTCTACAGACCTAAAACCCTATTTTCATCTTTTGTGTTAAAGTTAATTTATTAGAAATATTTAAATTCATGGGTGAGATAATGTAATTAAGTGTTAAATAATGCATTGGAATTAATTATTTTATTTTTTAAATCCTTAAATTTAGAAACAAATAAAAGAATAAGTTGCAGTCCTAGAGATAAGGCCTAAGATTAAGGAAGCTAAAACTCGAATATCTTATAAATAAATGAATGAAAGTTCATGAAAATTTGAGGAGGGATAGAAAATAATGTTGGTGAAATTTTAAGGAAGATATAAAATAATTTTGAGTCTTATAGAATAATACGCCATCAAATTATTGTATGTAGACTTATGTGTGTGACAATCCTAAATCTATGGATTATCAAAATTTAACATCAAAAAGAGGATAAAACTTGTTACTTATTATGAGTAATATGTTATTACATGTGATAAATCATTAAATCATATTAAAATCTAAGTTTTTATTCTTAAAAAAATTGAAAATCTATAAATCATATTAAAGGACTATGTAGAAGACTTGTGTTCTATTGTTGCAAGTTTTCATACATAAGTAAGATCTAAGAGAATTTGTTTTATGTTTTATGGATAAGAATTAGATTAAAGGAAAGAACATATCAATATTATGATGAAGAGTGTTTTCAGAGATGTTATTAAGATAGATTTAGTATAAGGTCCAAATAGTAGTTAAGTGACTAAAATACATCAAAGAAGACCTAAAAGACCTAGCAAGTAGATCTTAAAGATTTCTATTTGCATCACAACTTTATTTGAAAAGATTTATCATTATGAAGCTTAAGATATAATATTAGGACAAATGTGAATATGGAAGTGCATATGTATATAGAGATTGAATGACACTTTACCCCCAACCTTGGTGAAAAGGTGAGATTCCATCTGATAGTTGAGATTAGCTCAACTGTGCAACCCAATCATACTTACAACCTAGTGAGCATGAGTGATCCAATTCAGCTCAAACTAAAAATTTGGTGAATATGGATGATCTAATCAAGTCCAAATTATAAGCTTGGTAAGATTAAGTTATGTAATCACCTTAATCTTGCCAAAAGTGAAGCAATTATTGTAGTGGATTGACTCAATAACAATCCATAAAAATCCATCATGGTGTATGTTAAAGTCCATAAAAGTGTTTGAAATCTGAAATATTATTTGATTTTATAATTTAAGGTTCTCTTTTGCATGACATTTGCACATCATATATGTCTCAAGCTAAAACCTAGGTTTAAAAATAGTACCAATTGTATGAACTAAATTTAGATATGCAAAGAAAGTAAACTTATCCTAATCTAAGCTAAAATTCAACTATTCTAAAGTTACAAATAAAGAAAACAACAATCAAAACTTTACACTTTGAATATAAGATTTCTCCATTGTGATGTATATCTAATTTGCTCTTTCAAGTATGTGGTGCTCACTCTTCCAATGTAAAGAGAGAATGGGTAGAATTTTGGTACAAAAGGGAGACTTTGATTTTCTTTTAGTAGCTTGTGTATAATATCTCTATATTTTGTGATTTCAAAGGATCTGATTGTGATTGTGATGCTTGAAAATGGATATTTTCAAGCTTATTTATAGATATTTGGAAAAGGATCCAATGGTGGGGGATCATTTGGACTTTTTCAATTCTCCAAATAATCAATGGTGGCTAATGAGTCCTCACCCATGAGGATGGAGACCTTTTCAACCTAGTTGAGAAAAGAGTGGGATTGGTTAGTTGACTCAACAAGATTGAGTCAATTGCTTGACAACTCACGGGATGAGTCATAAGAGGTGGAGAAATTTATGGATTTGGTTGGGATGAGGGAGAAAAATGTGGGAGAGGTTTGAATAGGTAAAAAAATTATATTTTATTATTTAAAATAATAATTTAAGGGTGAAAAATTGACTTATTCATTATGTTTAATTATTCAATTATTTGATTTTGCAAAGAAATGTCATTTATTAATTTAATAAGAATTATTAAATATATTTAGGTTAATTTTAACACTAAATGAAATTTAGGTGTCTACATTTATCATTCTTTGAAATATTGTTGTGAAGCAATACAATTTCAAAGAATAGTTGAAAAAGTATAGTGCTGATGATAGAAAAGGCAAAAATTACCGTAAATGATTGAAAATGAGTGTGGTGATGCCCCCTCAAGATTTTGTGCAAAAAATAGAAAAACACTCGAAATTGATGAAAAGAGGAAATGGTTAAAAAGGATGTGGATGAACTATAAATCAATTTACATCATAAATGATGTCAACTTTGCAAGATGTTGGTGGTATAAAAAGGTTTCTCCTAGTTAATTAAAACTAGAGCATGGATTTGAAAAATAAAATCTATAACCTTTAGGAGACTACACACTTATTTTTGTTGTGGATCTATATATATATAAAAGGTATTGAGTTTGAAAATGATCATGGATTTTACATTGATAGATGATTGTAAGAATTTGAATACAAATCCATAATAATTTGATTTAATGTCATTTGATTTGTTTGGATTAATGAAATAATGGGTTGGATGGGGGGGTTAAATAGATGGGATGATAGAAAAATATAGGTATGAGATTTGGTGGGTTAGAAAATTATTTCTGCAAACTAATCTTCAAGGTTAACAGCTAGAGTATTGTTTATCAAGATTTTTGCTCTAAGCTTGGGGAGTAAAAATGGACCGTATTCTACACCATGAGTATTGAACTATGAGAGTGAGATGTTTCTAGAGACCTAAAAGGAGAGGGCCTCTAGTAAGTCACATAGTTTTTGAAAATTTTCTAATTTATTAGTATTTATTAGGGTTTAAAAGGGAAGAAAATAAAATCACAATTTTGAAAATGGTGATTTTGGCATCATTTTTAGTGATTTTGTTAGGGTAAATAGTGATTTCATTAAACACCGAGTCCAAATTGTCAAACTGCAAAACATTTTTGATTTTGAGGAATTAAAAATTTTGTTGTTATGGGTGGTAGTGAAATCACTTAATAGGGTAGCAAAATTGTCAATGTTCAAAGCAATTTCATTAAAGTTAGTGGCAATTTTGTTAATAGAATGTTAGTAATAATTTTTCGAGAGTTAGGAGTGATTTCACACAAGGTAGAAGTGATTTTGTAATGATTTTTTGAATTTTATAAGATTTTTGAATAAATGAATATGCTTTGATATTATTGAAGTGTGTTATTGTTAAATATTTAGATGGTAAAGAAAATTAAGATTTTAATGCTTATGTAAAATGAATAAAATGATAATGTTGGTGATTTGTATGAGATATTTCTAGTGATGGTGATGAATGAGTGTAGATCGATAGCTATGGTGCACATGGATATCTTCATAAAGCATGCATTTGGTGTTTTAGAGGTAAGTGGCTATATTAAATTATACATATACCATAGGTTTGAGTTAATAGAGATCTATTGACTATAGTAATAGAGAGATGGCATAGTGAGATAAGCACATTTCACTTTCCAACTAATGAGATGACTATTACACTCAAGGATGTGTATCACATTTTAGGGATATTTATATGAGGTAGACTAGTATACTGGGGATATGGTTTATAGGATATGACATTATATCATATTTTTGGTGATGGATTGATCCCAATTATTAGAGGTGGGATCGACATAGACTATTGCACAAAATTAGAGATGGACTATCTGACTATTGTACTTATGGATGTTGTTAGTGGTATTTTACTTCCTAACAATAGTGGAAGAATATTTCATATTGGATTGTTAGATGTTATTAGGGATATGATGGATATGGGAGAGATGTTTGCATGGGGCCCATGTATTTTAGCACATCTATACCATGATTTGCATCACTTTGTTTATTCAAGTTGGCTAGAGATAGAGCCTTCTACATTATTGTAGGTTTTGTGCTAGGAGATAATTTCTATTGAGAGACCAATTGGGCATCTGATCACATGGGATGAGGATTATCCTTTAGAATATGCATGACATGTGATAATTGGGACATGTAGACCACACTTAGGTGATCTTGAGTTTTACAAGAGAGTAGTTAATGAGCTAGGTGATGATCATATCACCTAGAGACCATATAAGGAGATTATATGGTAGTGATTACATGAGGAAATTCATATAGAATACATGATTTCCCCTTGATATATCATTTAGAGACACATATACAATATAGAGAGATATCAGCTAGACATGGTGATGAGATAGTTTGGTGTGATGTAGCATATACTAGCTGGTCTACACATATTTGCTCATATAGTGCAAGAGAGACCATAGTGGGGCATGGTGACTGATTCATCTATTTATGACCATAGCTAGATAAAATTGTAAACTATGAAATGGAGGGATAGGAGAAATGTTATTGATGTAGGAATGGTTGATGGATGTGCATATTAGTGGGCTTGATAGAGACCAATGAGATTGATGATGCTATATGCACCACAACAAACATGGAGATAGAGATTAGTGGCTAATTTGAGTAGGTATCCATGAAGCATAGGTTTAAGATCCCAAATTAGGAGGGATATTATAGATGATATAGGATGATCTCAACCATGGGTATGATGTAGAGGATGAGATATTCAGGCTAGCTAGATTCATGATGTGCATATCATAGATGTAGATGATATTAAGATTTTGAGAGAGGTAGAGGTGGAGATGGATATTGAGACAAAGTAGAGGATAGGAGGATATACTCCTTTGATAGAGGTGGATAGTGAAGAAGAGGAAAAAATACATGACACTACCATGAGAGCAGATCAGGTTATACAAGTATAGAGAGGGGATATTTTAGGCTCTTTACATGCTCCAAAATCTATAGAGGATCATGCTCTTATTGATAGACTCTAGGAAGAGATTCAGGCTTGAGATAAAGATATTGATGGATTAAACTAAGAGGTAGTCGATTACAAGGTTTAACTAATGGTAGAGGAGATTAGATTATAGATACTAGATGAATATAGGCTGAGGTAGATAGGTTACATGGCATTATGGATGGGATGGATGGGGATCACATTACCATCATATTGGTTACCCATGATGTAGAGACATAGATGGTAGATTACACATCTCTTGTATAGTTCTATAGATAGAAGAGGGACACAACTCAGACTAAGCTTGTAGAGGTTAAAGTGTAGTTAGACAAAGAGGGACAAATATATGCATTAGATAAGGTGATGTGGTTAATGAAGAAGGATACATATTATAGGAGTTTATATGAGGGGGTTGTACCATGGGATCAAAGGGAAGCATCATTTAGAGATTACTCTATAAGATGATTAGTGTCCACTAGATATGTGCAATTGGTGGAGTTAGAGGTATCAATAGGGTAGGTTCTATATGTGGTGGGTCCTCTACGGGGTACACCATGGTGTAGAGATCTATTATCAAGACTAGATACTCCATCTAAGGGACAAGATGAGATAGAGTTATAGGCTTTACCATGATAGATGGATCTAATCAATGTATACATATATTGAAATGTACCCTTTATAGAGACACATTATATATATATATATATATATATATATACATACATACATATACATATATATATATATGTATATATATATATGTATATATATATATGTATATATATATATGTATATGTATATATATATATATATGTATATATATATATATATGTATATATATATATATATATATATATATATATATATATATATATATATATATATATATATATATATATATATATATAGATGATGATTTTTCACTATTAACTATGGACATTAATTATTGGTTTACATGACTTTGATGGATATATGTATGTGTAGATGATATCACTGGTGTATATCTCCTGCATTTAATTTTGCATTTAACATATATTAGTCTATATAATTTTTTCATAATTTTTGTTATTATGGATGTATGACTAACATATGAGTGGATAATGTTTATGGATGATAATTTGTTGGATAGCTGTTATTTCTATTCTTTGTATTGGATTTCCAACAAAATTTTGGAGTATTTTAATAAACTTGATTTGTAATATATAATAAACATAGAACCACTTATGATATCAAATAATCATGATGCATTTTGATATTTTAAGCATGTTTAAACAAAATAAAAGAATAAATTGTGTTTTAGAAAAGTACATCATGATATAGTCATAACCATACTACATATGTATTTCATAAAATAATATTGAGAACAGAAAAAACAATAAGAAGAAGATATCCAACAAAATAAAAAGATTAAGATTAATCTATGTGATTTAAAACACAAACAAAAACAATTAATCATGTAAACAAATGTAAATTAATGATTATGATAAGTAATTAATTCAAATTAATGTATGATGAAATTATTTAAAGCAAAATGATAAAATTATACTTAAAGAAATTGAAACAAGAATGACACACATTTAAAGAAATAAAGAGTAATCTAAAAGTTGGAACAAGTGTGATAAAAGATAGAAAAGGGTAACCATTTGAAATGGTTTGAGATAAATAATGAAGTGAAAATAACTAAATTAATGGATAAGGATAAAAAAGGGATAAAAATAACTAAGCAAATGGATAAGGATAAAAAACAAACAAAATAACAAATAAAACATCTCATATAAAAAATGAAAAAGTTTGAAAACAATGTAAACAAGGACAAGAATAAATAAAGATGAAATAATTATATCTAAGATCAAGGATAATAACTAAACAAGTAAGGGACAAGATGAATAAAAATATATCCTAATGTTGGGGGAAATGGATGATGGGGAAGGCAATGGCTGAGCTGACCCTAGAGACCCCATGTCTCTAAGAGATGCCTACATAATCCACTTAGACAAAGTCTATGTGTGAATATCAGGCCAGATGTAGTTCTAAAAATATGGGAAGTGATGAAAAAGTAGATGATTTATAAATAAATTGAAGTGTTTGTGATTAAAAATATGCATTAGTAACCCACCCATGAACATGTGAATGATGTGGAAGGTAACTATTTTGAAGTTGATGTGTTTTGGAATACTTGAATTTTTTTTCTTTTTTTGAGGTTTTATGATTTTTTTGTATTTTGATTATTTTTGGATTTTTTGGTTTTTAAGTGAAATAAGGTACAAGATTTTTTATAAAATAATGAGAAAGAATGTAGGGCTATAAAAATAATTTCAACATTGAACCTTAGCATGCTATAGGATAAATGACTAACATTTGATAAAATGACACTTGAAAATATATAATGGATGACTGAAGGATGATGAACCCAAGTAATAAGGGTCATTATAGATAATGATTTACACATGGTGCTTTGAATAATGGAAAATGACATAACATAATGGGTATATACAAGACTTGGTTGATGCATTAATCATTTATTTTTCTAGGGATGATAATTGTTTATATTCATAACACATAGTTCTTAATCTGCAGTAAAAGAGTGAAAGGAATGAATGGTAAAGACAATTTATCAAAAATTGTGTATGACAAAGGATGGTGAATAAATTGTTATGAACAAAAAGTGAAAGTGTACATCTTACTAAAATCAAAAAAAATACTAGCTTTACTGGATTTGTCTAGAGAGAACTAGCCTAGATAGAATTGGTTAATGGGATAAAGTATTTCCCTTTTGTAGCATAGACATGTAAACACACTATTTGAATAAATATTATTTTTGATCATCCTTTTGTTTTTTTACTTTATTTATGAACCCTAATATGTAATCTCATGTGACTAGGTAGACACATGGGCTTATCACTAAAGAATACAGATAGGCATGTAAGGATATCTCTCCCCAATGTTAATATTATGCAACTAGTAAGATTCAAAGTATCAACACCAAAGATAAATGAAGGGTGAGAGATATAGTTTTTTATTATGATAAATTTTGAAATAAGGATGTGTTCACTAGGTGGAATAATTGTACCCCCTAATCGTGTCCCCATGTAACTAGTAAGATGCAAGGGTTTATTGAAGACCAAGATAGGCAAGAAAATTTTGAATTTTATTTTTGTAGAATACTTTAATGTTTTTCACTTTAAAAGGGGACTTTGTAAAATGAGACTCTATTATAAGTGATCTTCTAAACAATATTAAGGGCTGGTGTGTTGTAAGTTTAGTAAAGAGAAAAATATTTACTCTGCTCATAAGAAATAAAGCAAGAATTAATGTAACATAAAATTTAAAAAAAATGTATTTTATGAGATAATATAGTGATATGATAATATGGATAAGATACAGTTTGAAACATTTATGTTATGTAAACTAATAACTTAAACAATCAATAAACATAACATTTGATATACAATACCAAACTAACATGAGAGTGGAATGCATTACTATGAAAATAAAATAGGTGTAAACAAGATGCCCCTAAGTGCCAAGGGACAAACATATAATAACATACTATATTTTTGGTCATTTTTATGATTTTATGATTTTTATGCTTTTTTGGCATCTGTACCTAATGGAAGGTTATAAGATGCATAATGTTCTTGATTCTCTATATTTTACCCCATACCTACTCTATAAAGTTGCTATTGCTCTAACTGGATTTTATCATCAATTTATATTTTAGTCTTATTATTGAATCTAAAGATCACATGACCAAGATGAGGTTGTTAAGCCCACCAAGTGCTACTAGCAAATCACCTAGAAAGTCTCTCTCTATTAAGGAATCCTTGTTGAATGAATATGTCCAGATATAATTTTATTTGACAAAGTTTAGTAGTAACTTTGGTTTTCCTTAGAAAAATATAATTATAAAAGAGAACTACATTGATGTGTTTGATAGTGAAACTTCACTCTAGAAACCTTATAATAGTTCATATAACCATCATAGAATCTAAACACCTGTCTTGATAAGAACTAAAAGCTATGTTGTTAAAGACTATTAATCACCATTCTGAATATGTAAGTTCTCTATATATGCAAAATCTAATATCCCTCACCCTACCACTGTTAACTAACAACTAAATACTACAAAAGTTAAAATAAGATAAATTCATGTGGACTATTCTCAACTCCTTAGCGAATCCAGAATATTCAAATCAACTATGATGTGATTGGAAGTTAATCTCAAAGTCATGATCTAACTTGTTGTAATGCCATTCCACTAGTTTGGCATACTAAGTATGTAATGTGGGAGTTAAGATTCTTTATTTTAATATGACTTGGAGATCATTCCATGTGGTATCTCTCCTAATTAACTTAATTTTTATAATGTTTTGGGTATGACTATCATCAAGCAACAAAGAACCAATTCATTCATCTATGGGTATTCTTTAATTATTTTTTGAAGATTTAATTAATGGTTGATGAAGTGTATCTCTAAATGGGATGCTCTCATAGATGTTTATGGATTGATAATTGATAAGTTTCCATGAGATATTTCCAATGGATTCCTTTGTTAGGGGTTCTAGTTGACATGTGTAGGTAGCATAATGTCACTAGGAAAAGGATGAATGGTGTTGAAGGAAATAAAATAGATTGATTTGATGTTGCTAATAGAATTTATATTGATGATGGATGAGGATTCTTCCCTACTTATAACATTGTCACTATCATTTGAAATTTTGTCTACTTCTAAAACTATTGTTGGGACCAAAGTAGATGTTGAACTTTCTCTTAATCCCAAAATAAAGTGGATATCAAATTTGGATAATATATTTTCCCTTGGTCTAGATACAACCATTAGAAGATATTATTGAAGTGCTTTAGTACCATACTTATTTTTTACTTCTCTTTTGGAAATGTTTGATCTTGGATGAAGAGCTTTTGGTACTATGAACTTTTGGGTGTTAGTTTAAAAGCATATGATATTTTGATAGATGGATTATATGGTGTTTGAGTCAATATTAGATGTTGATTTAAAATGGGTATTTGGTCAAAAATAATTGTGTGGTGGATAATGGATGAAATGTTATTGTTTTGATTTGGATATGAAATGGTATGATTTGTCTCTAGAGGGGCATCTTGACATATTTGTAAATTTGGCCTTTCAAATACAAATAGATGTGGGTTATGTCTAATGTATTCAACATATTCCATCTCTTGGCTGGTGGGATAGAGAATATTAGAATTGTATTCAGTAGATGGGAAGTTTGATTGGAATGAAGGGTTACTAGTGATATAATGATATTATTGTAGAAAGTTTTGATATTCACTAGTAACAAATGGTGTTGATGTAGTGGCTTGACTTTGGAAGAATTGATTTATTAGATTCATGAATGTGTGGCTATTGGTAAATAAATTTAGGCTTGAGTTTTAGGTTGAAGTAGATGTAAAATCAAATGATTGATTTTGATTATTATAGAAAGGTTGATTTGGATGGGTGTAGAAATTGGAAGGTGAATTCAGATGGTACATATTTGGGCTTGACTAGTTTGGGATTTGACTAGTGAATGTGTTTTGGTATAGACGAGTATTAAAAAATAATGGTGAAGGTGGACAAAATTTTTGACTTATGGTGATATTATGATTAGAACCATATGGATATATGTACATAGTTTTATTTGTGTTAGGTGGATGAATTAGGACTGGAAGAATAATTTAATTTTTTTAATTATTATATCTAGGAAAATGATTTGATTCTATCCCCAAATTAAAGTTCTGATATTGTTCCATAGGTGAATATGAATAGGAGATGGATTGATGACATGGATTGAATTGGTTATTTGGGGAATTTGAATAATTATCCATGTTTTTACTCCATTTATTTAGGTTTGAGTTTGAATACATATTTAAACTTAGATTTTGATTGGCTTGATGGTTGATTTGACTCAAGTGTAAACTTGAATAAAAGTTGGTTGGATTTAACTCTAGATTATAATATGAAATATGATTTAGGGTGAAATTGGTTGTGTTTTGGTTCCAAGATGCCAAGATTTTTATAATGGAAAATAATATTAACAAGAAACTATTGGGATTACTTTTCACATTGTGTGAATTTGGGTATTTAAAGAGAGGTAAATAGTAAGTTTGAGTATTTACAAGTTGATATTTAATAAGAGGTAAATATAATTATTTATTTTTTAAATCAGAATATTGTTATATAAAAAATATAGTTTAGCATGTTATATTACTATACAGGTAAGGTATTTGGTTAGTGGGTTGAGAGTTTGTAGGGATTTGAGAATCCTTTATTATAAGAATTAAAAGTCCTATATATTTGTATTATGTTTGAATGATTATTAATCAAAATATAGAGATAAAAATATTATTATCAATGTTTAAAATAATTTTTTATGTTTGGATCATTCTAGATTATTATTTGCATGATTTAAATCTCTATATTGGCTCCTCCAATTCCCATAATTGGTATCATAGCATGGATGGTCTTCTTGTGAAGGGAAATCATTATTTTTGATGCTATAAGATGTATACTTATTCCTATATTTCATTAGATCCATATCCTTATTAATAAAATATGCTATACTTTGATTATCAAGAGCTAGTGTTGATGCAAATCAAAATCATGTAGTCTAATCGACTTTAATTCTTGAATCTAGATCAATGTTGGATGTTGAATTAGTGTGCATTAATTCCTTCTATTACTTCTAATGGATGATCAAGACTAGTATTAAGAGATAAATAGTGCATCACTCTAAGTTTTAAGTTTGATCAAAAACCACATGTCACTATGGATAATATATAGCCTGTGCATAACTTATATTCTTATATGCTCAAACGTTTCCACTTGATAGTCTATAGTGATATCGCAATAATAGATGCAAGTTCATAAGATGAATGGTTTTATGAGCCATTATGAGAGAAAGAAAACATTTTATAACCTATAGGAGAGTTAATATGATGCATGAATAATGTTTGTTAGACTATCACAACTACCTTCTTCCCATTGTTTCAAGGTTTGTTCATTGCACTTATTATTTTATGTTTACTAAATAAGGCCATTTAGTATTTTGTTGTTGTCTAGTTTATTAGTGGGTAATTTCCATAGTTATGGTTTAATTATTTGTGTTTTAATGTTCAAATCTAATTTAGAGTCAAAATAGAAAAAATCTTAAAAATGCCAAGCCTTTTGAGATTTTTATGTTTTTTATGAGTCTTGTCATTTAGTTAGGGGCTTATTTAGGTGATTATTAGGAAAAAGTTTTTTTGTACATATGCATTATCAGTTTAAGATGATGTCATATGTGTGTTAGAATGAAAAAATTTGGTCATGTTGAAAACTTTAAGGGAAAAGACTTTCAAACCTAGTAAGTATGAACCCAATTATTTATAATCAACTAAGATCTATGGGATATTGTTGATGGTAAATTAAAAAAATCCAAATATTTAGATGAAGTAGAAAATTGGGAGAGAAAAATTAGAAAATATACATTAGCCATTGGATTGGGGCTATCAAATGCTTATTTTCATCATATTTATTTGTCTAAATCATCAAAAATAATTTGGTTAACATTAAATAATTTTTTTGGTTCACAAGACAAAAGCGCATCAATTGAATTGAAGAAAATATTATTTGGTCTCAAAATATAAGAAGGTGACAACATGGTGGAACACATCAGTAAGTTTTGTTCCATCTCAAATCCATTAGTTAGAATTAAAATTAAGGTACACGATGATTATGCAAAAGTAATTTTATTGAATATTATGCCACCTAGTTATTCTAATATAGTTTTTACATTGAGTAAAATCAATACGAGGTTATAAGATCTCATTTATTCTCTAATTGATGAAGAAAAATAACTATGATTTTTGAACTAGAGGAAACTAAAGTGTATGATAAAAATAATAAAGATAGAGATTTTGTTAAGAAAAAATTCAAACATGGAGCAACTTCCAGAGATACAAATAAATAGCTCACCTATTTCTATTGTAAACAAGTTGGTCACATGTATATGAATTGTAGAAAAAGATTTACTTGATGGCAAACTAAAATAAAATTCCATGGCCAAAAATGAAGAAGAAGACATTAATGAGAAAATAAATACTGCTCACATAGAATATCTAAGTGAAGAAGACTATGTCTATTAATTGAACCTAATGGAGGCTAAAGGATACATAGAGGAAGGAGGTTTTTAAGTGACATCTCATCAATCACCAACAATGGGTCTACACCAATGATGTGGTTACATTTTTTATGGTGTGTTTTTTTCAATTGCATGGTTTTTATTTTTTTTAGTGTGGTATGGTAGTTATTTTTATTTTTTAACATGTGTGAAAATAAGAATAGGTGTACCTATTCACTTGTGAATAATATTTCCATGTAACCCTTTTTATATATTTACATTGGATAATATTAATATAAAAATCATTGTATAAATCATGATGAAAGGTTAGTGGTAAACCTATAAAAACCATTTTGTAAGGTTAGTAATGAACTTGAGAAAACTATTTTGTAAGGTTCGTGGTGAACCTGAGAAAACCATTTTGTAAGGTTATTGGTGAACATGTGAAAACCATTTTAGAAGGTTATTGGTGAACCTAGAAAACCAATTATAGATGAGTGTGAATGAAGAGATGTGCGATGACACATATATGTAAAGAAGATCATGAATACATAGAGGTGGCACACTATAATCAGAAAAAGAGATATATTGTACCATGTAAAAACTATGAGGGGGGAATGTTGGGATTAGTTTTCACATTATGTGAATTTGGGTATTTACAAAGAGGTAAATATTAAGTTTGAGTATTTATAGGTTGATATTTACTGAGAGAAAAATATAAATTTTTAGTTTGTTAATCAAAATATTGTTATACAAACAATATTATAAATATAGTTTAGCATATTATACTGTTGTATGGGTAAGGTATTTTTTTAGTGGGTTGAGAGTTTGTATGGATTTGGGAATCCCTTATTATAAGAATTAGAATTCCTATATATTTGTATTATGTTTAAATGATTATTAATTAGAATATAGAGAGCACAATATTATTATCAATGTTTAAAATAATTGTTTGTGTTCAACTCATTCTAGATTATTATTTACATGATCTAAATATTTGTATTGGCTTCTCCGATTCCCATAAAAAACTAAAAATGACTAAAAGTGTAATTAAATGAATTCAAAAACAAGATATGTTGCAAGGTCAAGGAATAAATAATAACTAAAAAAATTCTATTATAAACAAATAAACAATTGCACATAAAAGGTAAAAACTAGGACCAAAGGTTTGAACAACTATTGGGCCTTCCATTGTCACTTACTCATGTGTGCTCTTAGTTGTAGCCTAATATTTCAAGGCACTAAATATGGAGGATCCTACCACTTTCATGGCCTACTGAGTTTGGTTTTGAGGGTGTGTGGAATTTTTTTCTTAATGCTAACTACTAACTGATGCACCAAAGTTGAATGGCAAAAAGGTTATCTTAGGCTTAAGGTTCATACTATCTTATTTATGGGGGGACCATGGATAAAATTGATAGAGTGGATGCACACTATTGGCTTTTGTCCCAAAGTGCCCAAAAAAATCATAGGGGTCTTAGTGTGTTGACAATTAGGAATATCAGATTTAAAGTTAGATATTAAAAGTCTAGGTATTAAAACATGAAATCCCCTCACATCATAGTGTGATTAAAACACACAACTAATTAGGCAATTGAAGTAATTGGGTCTTGATTTATATACCTTAATGGTAAATGGGGTTTGGCCTACTACATGGTGGTGAAATCCATGGTCAATAGATCCCATAAGAAAAGAAAAAATAAAATTAGTTACCCATTTCTAATTTATAAGTTTATCACCAATATAACATTGAGGAAAGATCATATGTGGATATTAATTGGGTAACATAGATAATTGTGAAAAAATTCTTATTTCCAAGTAATGCTACCAATGTAGTTTCAAAGAAAGAGCATACGTGAATTTCACAACCATAAACAAAAATACTAAAATAAAAGTGATGTCATTACTAGGAATTTTGAAAAATAAAAACAAAAATGTTAACAACTAGAAAAGTTTACTTTTATTGATTTATTTTACTGGTCCTCTTTAACAAGCATTTTGAAAACAAGTTGTTAGAACATTTTCTTTGGAAATAAATGAGATAATCTATAATGAAACAAGCGAAAAACCATGAATAATAAGCAAAAAATGAGTCTTTGTTACAAAAACTCTATTACATAGTCAGGTTAGAAATAAAAAATAAAAATAAGATAATGTAGGAAAAACATAGGAAATAGAAAATATAAAACAAAATGAATCATGCTTACAAGATGATTTCATTATGTAGAGCAGTGATTTCTTTGTGAGAAATGATGAATTCACTACACATAGGAATGAATTCACTATGGGAAAAGACCAAAAATGATTTTACTGCAAGAACTGATGATTTCACTAAAAAAAAGAGCAATTTTGTTGTTCTTTGACCAAAATTTTGCTAGCCTATAAAAAAAACCAAAAAACAAAAAATGTGGGAAAAAAACACAATTCATTGTTATGTTCTAAAATTTCATTGCTAAAGCCCCTAAACTCACTCTTACATAAAGAAATGTAAACAACTAAATAGAAAACTAGTGAGAGTAACCTATAATCTATACCAACACTAAAATAAACAAGATTCAATGTAAAATGTAAGCATAAACATCAAAATCCAAAAGGGAAATTCTATCTAGGTGTAAAATATGATGATAAAAAGATTAAAAAGATGTGGGAGAGGTCCCATTAAGCATGCCAAAAATGTATGAAATAAATTTAGATATGTAAATAAAGTAAACTAATCTTAATCTAAAATAAAATTCAACTATGTTAGAGCAACAAACAAAGAAAATAACAATCAAAACTTCACACTTTGAATACAAGATTTCTCCATTGTGATGTATATTTGATTTGCTCTTTCAAGTATGTGGTGCTCACTCCTCCAATGCAAAGAGAGGATGGGAAACATTTTGGTGAAAAAGGGATACTTTGATTCACTTTTATTTAGTTATGTATAAGAGCTCTATATTTTGTGATTTTAAAGGATATGATTGTGATTACGATGTTTGAAAATGGAGATTTGCAAATTTATTTATAGATACTTGGAAAAAGATTCAACAGTGGAGGATCATTTGGAATTTTTCAATTCTCCAAATGATTAACATTAGATAATGAGTCTTCACACATGAGGATGGATACTTTTTCAACTTGGTTGAGAAAAGAGTGAGGTTGGTTAGTTGACTCAACAAGACTAAGTCAATTTACTTGACAACTTAGGAGATGAGTCATAACAGGTGGGAAAATTTGCGGATTTGGTTGGGATGAGGGAGAAAAAGCTGGGAGAGGTTATAATAGGTAGAGATTCTAGATTTTATTATTTAAAATAAATATTCAAGGGTACACAATTGACTTATTCAATATGTTGAATTATTCAATTATTTGATTTTGGAAGGAAATATTATTTATTAATTTAAAAAAAAATTACTAAATAAATTTAGGTGCATTCTAACACTAAATGAAATTTAGGTGTCTACACTAATGTATATAATATTTCCATAAGTGTGTATATGAATCATATAACTATGTAATTTTGGTTGATATTAAAATTTTTCAAGTATGGAAGACATGTTCCCATGACACACCCCCATTGAAATCTAAAACTAAAAACTGGGGTAAATGTGGAGAATATGTTTTCATAACATACTTCCACTATGTAGCTGAAACTAAGAATTAATATAAGTGTGGAGAACATCTTTTCTATAAAATGCATCCACTATGTATCTAAAACTATGATAAATGTGGAGAACATGTGTCCATAACATGCTCTCAATGTAATATGGATATGTGAAAAATGTGGAAGCCATACTACCCTCATTGATATGCCTCCTTTTTTAGGTGAGAGAAGTAGAAACAGGTATTTACCTTACCTTAAAATGATAAGATAATCATATAAATTATGTATTTATCATATAACATATAGGAAAAAAACATGTTTGGGTAGATATGTCTTTGAAGCATGTAGAATGTGATCACATAAAATCCTAATATTCATGATATAGATCATGAGAATGTCTAGATAGTAATAGTACAATCTCAACAAGCAATCAAACACACATACAAGAGCACTCAAAAGAAAATCAAAATATAATGGTCCAAGGAGACCTTAAACAAAGGGCATGTTCAAATTTCATGCAATCAAAGGGACATGCCTTGGTAAAATTTCCATATGTTTAACCCTAAAATATATATATGTAGGGGATCTAAGGTTAAAGGGAGAAGAGATATCCTAGGGCACAAGGATGGTATACTATGTCTAAAGAAGACTAATTATCTGTGAGACTTATTGAGAACATATACTAAATTTATTATGCTAAGAGATGTTATAGATATAAATTATAATTATGCTAGATATTGTAATAAAAATTAAAACAAGATACATAGCTAATTTTTTATGCTAATACAAATCTAGATCTGGAACATGTAGAAAATGGATTGGATCTAGATTCTAGAATAGTCCTATGATTCTATAAATTATGCTTATGTAGATATAAATACTTGTATTAACCTAGGATGGTTATGTCAATGTTACAATTTGACTTGGACATAGGTGTCCAATATAAAATACCTACTAAAATTAGATGTGACCACCTAAATTATTTTAGGTTGTATGTCACCTTCACTCTTGTGCATTTAGATTTGGGTCATGGATTGTCACTCCTTGTCAAATGAGAAAACCTTAGTTCTTCATATTTATATTGGTTGTGAAAAATGGGTTAGTGGGCATACAATGTTGAGTTACCCCAAATTCCCATTTGTTAATGAGTATTTCTTATATAGAACATACTCTGAAGAGGGCCTTAAACTTATATAGTTATACCCTATGTGTTAACCATGCAATGTGTGATAACTAAGTACAATAATGACCTAGCTTTTAAATTGGAAAATATAGAAATTGGGTTGTTCCTTCAATACTTTAGAATAATAGATGTGTTGTCCATATGATTGATATGGAAATAAGATAAAATAGGGAATCTTTACTCACTTGAAATGCTTTGGTAAGTTGTCTTGGTCTTTTCATATCTATTTTAGGTGAGGAATGAATGAGGGTTGATCTTGTATTTATACCAATCCATTTGGAGAATATATCACATTAAATCACTTAGTCTAACCATAGGAATATGTTTCATTTTCAAATTGGATAACTTTAGGGCACTGGACACTTGCATCAATGTGGGTGTCTGATTGGGATGTAAGTTTTTAGGTAGTTAGAAAATAGGTATAGGTCCAAAACATACAAAGATGGAAGATACGTAGGTTTATCTTTTTTTGGCAAATAAAATGCCTAGGTCATCAAAATAACTTTGGTCTAACTAAGAGATAATCAATTTGGCATAAAGAGATAATGTATGCAAGTATTTCGGCATCAAGAAATGTCTAGAAGCTGAAATTACATACATGATATGTATTTACCAAGTGTACAAAATTGAAGTGCTATTTAGTTCATAAATAGTGTCTACATTTCACCCCATTTAATATAATAATGAAATTACTAGTTTGAAGGAAAAGGAATATGTACATGGGTGTGTACAACACACCTTATCCTTATTTGAGTCTAACTTATATGGTTTATTGGTGATTAACCTAAAAATAAGAGCATGTTATAGTATATAATTAGTGCATTTAATCTAAAATTGAAAACATTCAAATGATTGAAATTGAAAGAGATCAAGGTTTAGGAGTAAACATGTGTATCAATGCAACTATTTATCTTTTGGTAATTTGATTTGAAAAATATATCATTATGAATCATTGAAATTGAGATTAGGATAAATATAAATCTAGAAAGTGCATATATCTAAAGAGATATATAGATATTAGAGGGCACAACCCCCAACCTCAGATAAGAAATGAGTCTCTACCCAACATTTGAAATTAGATCAATCATGCAACCCAATCATACTTATAACCTAGGGAGTATGAATAAACTAAGTCAACTCACACTATAAAACTAGTGAGGCTAGATGATGTAATCAAGTCCAACCTAAAAATTTGGAAATATTGAGTGATTTAATTATCTCAACCATACCAAAAGTGAACCAACTAATGCAATAGATTGACTCAATACATTCCATAACAATCTAACCTAGTGGGTGGTGATAGTACTTGAAAGTGTTTGGAATTTAAAATTGATTTGATTTTATAATATTAAGTGCACATTACATATCATATGTACCTTAGATATGTCTCATGTTCAAAATATGTGTAACAATGGTACCAATGTATATAATTTTGTGACAATTGTGTGTCTAAATCATATAACTACATAATTTGGCCAATGTGGATAACATGTTTCCATAACATTCCCCCACTAAAATTTAAATTTAAGAATTAGTGTGTGGATAACATGTTTCCAAAACATCCCCCACTAAAATCTAAATATAAGAACTGGTGTAAGTGTCAATGAGGAAAACATGTTTCCAAAACATGCCTTCATTACAATCTGAATCTATGAAGCAATGTGCAAGTCATGCCTCTATGGCATGCCCCTACTTATATTTCCCACCTTTTGAGGTGAGGAGAAGTAGAAACTATTATTGAACTAACCTCAAAAGGATAAGATAACCATGTAAATTGTGAATGTACCATGTAGCATATATAAGGATCATGTCTAGGTAGATATATCTTTAAAACACAAAGAATGTAGTCACACCATGTCCTAAGATGCATGATGTAGATCATGGAAATGTATAGATAGTAATAGTACAAGCTCAATAAGAAATAAAGCACACACACAAGGTCACTCAAAAATAAAATCAAGAGATAAAGGTCCAAGGAGACCACAAATAAGGGGCATAATCAATTTTATCATAATCAAAAGGACATGACTTAGTCAAATGTCCACAAAAGTAAAAATGACATCTTCAAATGTTAACACACAATAAGCAATGACCTATTAAAACTTTAAATAGGTAAACAAAGGAATAGGGTCTAATAATAATGGAACATATTCAAATTCTCAAACACATAAGATAATAGAAAGGTAATACACTCAAGGAGGTGAATAAAAGAAATCATAAAAAACCATCATGAACATATCATACTAGTCCTTGGATAAATGTGTTAGAAAAATCATTATGTATATAACATATCAAGTAAACTATCAAATATATAATAATGAATAAAGGCATGTGTAGTATATGAGCTCAAACATGATAATGTAAAATGACCATAGAATGATATAATCTAGATGTACCATGATTAAAGAGGTGGATGACCCCAATGTCTTGGTGATGTGAGTAGAGGGAAATCCCAACATCTAAAAGTGCATAGATAATGTATGTGTGTAAGTTTGTATCACACTCAAAAGATGTGTGAAACACATATGTACATATTAAATATTGATATGTCATATACCAACATGGAACCAAAAACATACATGTTAAGGAGAAAATAAAATGTGTAAATGTTGAACATATTTATGGATTTTTGAAGTTTTTTATTTGTTTTTATTTTTAGAATATTTAAGAGGACTAATAGAGGAGATCCACATCATCAAAAGGTGTAAGATCACTTGAGACATTTTTTAATTCTTAGTTTGTATTGATGTATGACCACCTCTTCGATGTTTCTGTGTAATGGTATTCTAGTATCCATTAGTGGGGAAGGGTTTCCATATCCATAATGGTGTAAGAAAATCTCCCTACCCATAAAAGTAAAGGTGATATACATATCTTCACTATTGAGTGTTGCATTCTAATTAGTGAACCAATGTTGTCCAAATTTTAATGTCAAATGTGGATCCAATATAATATCCAAATGATCATGGGGATCACTTTAAATCCACATGATATGAGTAAATTGATGTACTTAGGATATTATAGCATCATCAGAGAGTATGTTAATTTAGTTGTATTATGTCATAACTATTGGAGGAATGTAGTGCTACACATTATATCTTAATTGTTCCTATCAAAATTGAGATGATTTCAATAAACTCCATCAATATTAGCAATAATAGTTAGATATTCTCACCTTTGTTGCTTTTTAGGATGATTTTCATGTGAATATTTGGAAGCAATTTGTCATTTTCTCTTCTCAAGCACATTTTATATGTGACTCTCATTCTTATATTTTTGAATTTCATTTTGCAATCTGATAATAACTTGTATGATGATCATTTATCTGATGATAGTTACAATATGTAAACCTTTATTTAAGAATAATTCTACTACGCAATCTATGTCTGTTAAAAGGTAAAGATATCATGTTATGTCTAAATAATATGGAAAGTATTGTATCCACAATATCATAGGTTTTTGTGATATGTAGAATCTATTGCGAAATATTATGAGAGACCTCCACATTATTTACATGATGTATCTAAATTTTACCCTTGTATGAATGACTTAAGGTGTGTAGCCAAGAGGGATGGATAGAATAACAAAAATTTACATGCTCATCTACTATTTGTACTTTTCCCTTATCCTAATTTTATTTTGTATTCATTGTAGGTAAGTTTAGCTTATATGTGTTGGGACTTGTAGGTTCAAATAGGTTATGAATAAAATTATCAAGTGGATAAAATTTGAGTTTTCATAATGTCTCATATATCATATCATGGGATAGATCATCATAAGTATCATAAAAAACATGGCCTTATTGTTGCTTAATATTGATCAATAAAGGAATCTCAAATATTGGAATTACTTATGATTTTTGTATCATTTGTTCCTCTGGTATTGGTTATTGTTCTTGAGGTGCATCCATGTACAACTTAGTATTTAGTTCTATATCTGTATTTGAAGATAATGGATCCATTATACTTGAATCATTCAATTCACAAGTTTTCATATTAAAAAAATTAATATATTGTGTAGGTAGTACCACTATAGGAATGCCCTATATATTAAAATGTATCATTTTACAGAATTTAAAGGGCTCAACATCGACATACATTATCAATAAGGTCCCATCATGTATGAATTTTACACATTGATGTAAAGTATATGGGACAACCTCCATTATGTGTATCCAAGGTCTAACCAAAATTAAATTACAATATAATGATTGAGAAATGACCTGAAAGGTGGTTGGAATCACTTTTGGCCTTAATGTTACATCCAAAGTTATTTGGCCACTTGAGTGGCTATGTGAATTATCAAATACCTTGATTTGTATCACTATTTTTTTTAGAATATTCATGCTAATACCCATGGTGGTTAGGAATTTAGTGTTATCAAATTTTAAGCCCAATCCATTATCAATGAACACCCTTTTAATACCCATATTATGCATAGTTACTTGTATGAACAAAGGTAACTCTTGGTTAATGACATGTTTAGATGGTAAATCTATTGGATCAAAAGTGATTAGTTTTACATTATTTTTAATATCTTGGATCATATCTAAAAAATAAGATGGCTTAATATACCTAGAACTTGGGTTTCATGCAATGCTTTATATAGGATATCCTTATAGGTAATAGTTTTCTTTAAAATTCCAATGATGGAAATCTTAACACGAGTGTTACTAAATTGGTTGACAAGGTCATATCTCTTAGATTTTATCACAAAATTTGGCTTAGGAGGCACCTATTATATATTAATAGGTGATAGGTTAGGTATAACACCTTTACCTTTATGAGTATTGACATCATGGATTGTAGAATCTAACATAAGTAATGGGTATGGGATGGTAGCTATTATTTGAATAAGATCAAGGTGGAATAAGTGGTCGAGAACAAGCACATTAGTGTTTGGATATTTGTTTTATAGTATTGCAAAAGGAATTTTGAAGAGAGAATAAGTGTTGTTTTACCTTTAAAACCCTCTCATTATACTGATGGATATACTTATTTCTTTGGATGATATCTTGGATTGATGTAGTACAATATCAAACTGTTGTTACACTTACAAATTGGTACATAACTTAAATTACACATGCATCCATATTAAACATATTTATAGAAAATGAAATCTATTTTTGAAATTTTAAAAAATTATTAAATCATAAATCATAAATTAGAAATAGAGAATCAAGAAACCCTATATCAATGTCTAGGGTTTTGTGGATGAAAGTTCAGGTTCACCTTTTTTTAAACCCTAATATCTATATATATTGGGGGATCTAGGGTTAAAGGGGGAAGAGATAGCCTAGGGTAAAAGGATGGTAGATTATCTCTAATGGAAGTCAATCATTTTCTAAACTCAAATAAAACATATACTAAATTTATTATGCTAAGAGATGTTAAAGATAGTATAACTATGCTAGATATTTTAATAATAATGAAAAAAAGATAATTAGTTGTGATGATAATATATATCTAGATCTAGAAAAGCTAGAAAGTGGATTGGATCTAGATTATGGAAATTGGGATCTATTTCATCGACACTAAAATATAAATTAGATGTATGTGTCTAGTAAAAAATACCTATTGAAGCTAAATGTGACCACCTAGATGCTTTTGTGTTTTGTGTTGCCTTTTCTCTAGTGCATTCAGATATGGGTCATGGACTTTCTCTCCTTATAAAATGATAAAACTCTAGTTCTTTATCTTCATATTAGTTGTGGTAAAAGTGGGTTAGTAGGCATAAAGTATTGAGCTACCCCAAAGACCCCTATATTAATTAATGTTACCTACATATCCAATAATTTAAAGAGGGTATAAAACTTATATAGTTTTCCCCTATGTATTATCTTCTATGTGAATCATGCAATGTATGATAAGTATAATAATGACTTAGCTTGTAACTTAGAAAATATAGATCTTGGGATGATCATTTAGTAATTTAGACCTATAAATGTGTCTTCCCTATGACTAGTATGGAAATAGGAGAAAATAGGGAAGTTTTTATCACTTGTGTGATTAATATAATGCTTTGGAAAGTTTCCTTGATCTTTTCAGATCTTTTCTAGGTAATGAATGAATGAGGGTTGATATTATATTTATACCAATCCATTTGAGGAATATATTGTATTAAATACTAAAGTAGACCATAGGAATGCATTTAATTTAAAAATGGGATGACTTTAGGGCAATGTATAATTGCATCGATGTAGGCATTTGACTAGGATGCAAGGGTCCAAATAGTTAGAAAATAGGTCCAGGTCCATAACTTATAGAGATGTACGATAAGTAGGTTTATAACATTCTAGGAAAGATAGAATGCCTAAGTCATTTGAATAACATTGGTATGACTAAGAGATAAATAATTTGATATAGAGATTAAATGTATGTGAGCCTTCTGGTAGTTGGAAAAGTCTAGAATCTAAAGTTAAATCCATGATATGTGTTATCACATAGGATTGCACCTATATTACTCCTATAGCTTGTTATACAATTGCCTAATGATACAATGTAAAAACATTCAAGCTATAGGACCTTTGTAATTTGAGGTTAATCTCTAGAGAAGGCTAGCTTCTTTTCACTAAATATGATGTAAACTAATAAAATACTAGTTTTGTGGAAATATTGCTCTTTAGTTCTTTTGAATCCTAAACTAGGATTTTGATGGGAAAAAGGGTTGAAGAATTAAAAATTATTAAAAAAATAAAAATATGGTGATTACACCAAATATTTTATAGTATATTTTAATTCTTGCTTGATAAACACAATAGAGCGAAAAATAAGTTGAATTTGTTTCAGCACAGACTCATACAAATAAAAATCAGATGTAGTATTTTAGCTATTTCTCACAAAATGGAAAAATATATTTATTAAAAAAAATATTTTAAAGAGGGTAAAATACCATAGATGAATTTATTGAAACTAAAAAAAAGAGACAAAGATTCCATAAATAATCAAATAGCTTGCACACACACAAAGATCTCTTAAGACAAGAAAGGAAAATATTCAACTTTATTTCTCTCTAAAAGTTATAACTTGTAGTAAATATGTTCAAAATGTAGAAAATATAAATATTAAAATAATATAATTTGGGCCATGGGGTCTACCCATTTTTATATAAAAAATATCTAAGATTAGATGTAGTTGACAAAACTTGAATGCCCAATTGAAAGAGATCATGCAAATCTAAAACCCTTATGCAAAAGAGGTGATTTTTTCTATTTTTTGCATTTATAAACATTTATAATGAATGTAAAATGGAATGGAAAAGTTGGGCATGATTTTTAGTGTAGCATGGCGTGGCTAGAAGTGTTGAATCTCTGTGCAAGGCTTCTTTATTTGGAAGTGGCTGAAAATAACTTCTTCATACAAAAACAGGCACCAAAAATAGAACTATCCTTTAAATGAAAAGATAAGTTTGAAAATAATTTCAAGTTAATTTTACATGAAAAAACACTAACATAAGTGAGACTTTTACAAAATTTTAAGTCTTTATCACATTTGCCAAAATGAACTGTGCACTTTTGCACTTCATAATTTTACACTTTCTGACAATTTGTATTTGTTAAAATGGAAAGTGCAATTTGCACTTGTGCTTTTTTCAACTTTCACATTATCAAAAAATGTAAAGTTTAAAAATGTTTTTCTCTTTCTCAAAAAGAGTTATGAAAAATATAGCTATACCTTTATAATGAAATTACAAATTACAAAGTTTTGAAATGATATAAAATTTGAAAATATTCAAGAGAGAGGAAATATTAATCAATGTTTTAAATTTATTCAGCTTTATGATCCTTCTTGTCATGTAACTTCTCAATATATGCATCAAAGGCCTTGAATATTTATTATATGTGTTATGGATCTGGCTTATAATAGTAGATATTCAAGGCTGCACAATTTGCTTGAATAATTCTCTCCTTCATTTTTATTGATATATTCCTTCAAGATTTTCCTTCTATCTTTGATTATTTCAAAGTGATCCATTTATTACTGAAATAACATTCTTACCCTTGGATTTTAGCTTCATTTATTTAAGATGTATGAATATTGTAGATATACTTGTGGGAAACCAACTGTGAAAGCTAGTAAAATTTATGGGTGTCTGGAACACTTATACTCTCTAATGAAACTTGGAGTTGTATCTAGTAGGTGAAAGTTACAGTAAAACTTGGAGGTTGTAGAAACATGCCCACTTTCCATGGTGCTTGGGGGATATTATATTTATGGAAGAAGTGGAAGGTGCTGGAGGT
The DNA here is from genome assembly GCA_037957365.1 of Torreya grandis. Lineage (NCBI taxonomy): Eukaryota > Viridiplantae > Streptophyta > Pinopsida > Cupressales > Taxaceae > Torreya > Torreya grandis. Next base: position 525,119 of record JARHVA010003947.1, read on the forward strand.
AGGTCCACTTTCTATGGATTGCTAGAAGTTTGTGGAGGTTGATAGTGTTTGAGGCTCGTCAGATATTTGGTGGAAGTGGAAGGTGCTTGAAGCACATCCACTCTTTATGAAGGCTTAAGATCTTGTTATATGCTTAGGTGTTTTTGGAAAGTCTAATTTATATACGGAAGTTGGAGGGCTTTTTATAGAGAATATTCTCTAGTTTGAATGGAAGTATATTCTTTAAAATATTTTATTGGTATGAAGTTGAAAAAACTTAGACTATCTATGGAACCTCGAGATGAAAACTAAGGGCTTTTATTGATGTTGAACTTTAAAAATACAAACCCAAAGAACCCTATATTGACTTAGTTTATAATTTCTAGGAGAACACATAATTTTGACCTCCTAAAATGATTTAAACAACTTCAAATGAAACCCTAAACAACCAACTTAAGAAATCTTCAACACTCAAAAAACATTTCAAGAAACGTAAATCACATGGAAAGATTCAAAATTGAAGGTCAAAAAAAGAAAAGTATTTTTACTCAGGTACAAAAGTGATGTGGTATTCATTTTAATAGATGTGGCTCGAGGGTCATGGCTTGGCACAGGTTATCAAAGCTCAAAGATGTGATTAGAAAATAACAAATGATAAGAAAATCCTTAATCTTCTTGCTTTAAATAGTGAAAAACTTGCATTAAATGTAGTTATGGTGGGTGGTAGAGGTTGGATATACTTGGAGTAGGTCCACTCTCCACAATAATATATGATAGGTTTGATGGAGGGTGAAACCCATGGGGCACTTTGCACATTTCAAAATGTGTAAAGTGTAGTTGGGGCTCTGCATCCCATAGTTCTTAAGTTTGGTAGAAGGTGGAGATTATCATGAAATTTGTATGTTTCATAATGTGCAATGTGCATCAAGGGTTTTGGGTTCCATGGAAAGGGGGTTATAGGTTTTGATAATAACTGCAGCCCATAATTCACTTTACATGTTATGAAATGTGCAAAGTACATATTAAGTTCTAGATTCTATCAGCTAGGTACATAGTGGGATCTAGATCCCACCATGCATTTTTCATGTTTGTGTAAATGTTCAAAGTGCACCTAGGGTTCTTGGTTCCACCATTTTGGGTGTTGGGTATTTAACAATATTTTTAACCCATAAATCAATTTGCACAAGTGCAAGTTACATCCAGAGTTTTAGATTTTGCAAAGCATAAAGGGACAGATGGTTTTTTCGAAGGTTTCAAGGTTTTTACTAAAAAAAAGGGATATCCCTTAGGCTATTATATGTAATGATATTTTTTGGATAAAAATATAAACATTTTTGGTGACCTCTATGGGATGATTGTCTACTAATCATTTTCCAATACAGTAGCCTTCTAGAACATCCATTCGACATAGTAGTCATACACACTTATTGCAAATTCTTGATGATAACTCAAAATTGAAAAATGAAATTAAAATATGTACTAAGAACTTATTAGAATTGGTTAAGGCTGAAAAGTCTTATTGAAATCATGAAACTATTATATACAACTTGACAAGGGTCACTAGTCAGACCTCCAGGATCAAATACTTTACAACCTTCATAACTCCAGTTAACAATAATATCATTATTTTTTTCAAGCTTGATAGAAATAAATTTTATGAGAATGAAACATACCTCATCATATTTTTAGCTTCCTTTTATTATGAAGACATAAATACAATCTACCCTTTTGGCTGCACGGTAATTTTACTCATTCTGGCTTTGGATGTCATGATTGAAAATATTCCCTAATAGAAGAGTTTTTATTATAGGTACAATAAATAATAGGTGGGGGGGGGGGGTGAATTATTAATCCTAGATAATCCAATTTCAATTTTAATCCTTTTAAACTCTTGATCAATTATCACAACCATTCATGAAGCATACACATCATTCATAACAATGAACAAGAAAGACAATACAAGATCAAACATATAACACATGGAATACGTGGGAAAACCTCTTGGGGGAGAAACCCCACTAGAACATACAATTGGATTACTATCCTAAATTAACAAGAACCAATTTAGACCAGCTATAACTGGTCAAGGAACTACCATCCCTTATTTTAGTGAGACTGCAATCCCACAAGGAGCTACTATACCTATCTAGTTGAGCTACCATAACAACTAAACCTTTAACAAGTTTCACCTTATAAGGAGGCTATAACCCACTAGATTTTGAGCTAATAAAAAAATACCTATGAATATAACTTCTCCTAAACACTGATTTATTACCATTTTGATGGAGATACAAAGTATATTAGCTTTCTTCAACTTTGCGCACTCAAAACATCCAAAACATCCTTTTGGATCACCCAAGACCTCTTGGCTCATTATTAACCTACAAGAGCACTATTATTAGAATACAATATGACTTATAAGTCATACACATAGTCATATATCTATTTTACTCTTCAAGTCATCCACTGGGTACCCACCCTTTCCTTTGCTTCACAACACTATGCTCTCAATGCCAATTCCACATACAAGTCTCACAAATCTAGAAACCATCTCATTTGGTTTCACTATTTATATAGCATTCATGAATTATTAAGTCTAAAATATTTCCTATTGGAAAAATCACATGAATTAAACCTTAATTTATCTAACATGGATCATACTTAAGCACACCACACTTTCAAATAGGCCTAAGTCACCTTTTAGGTCTTATGATGACCCATTCACCTCTTTGACACTTCTCCAAGAAAACTAGGAATATAGGAACACTTTCCAAGTATATGGACCCATGAAATATGATCTATATGCCTTTAAGTTTCCATATCCATCAAATCACCCTTATGTTAACACATAATTAGCTCAAACACCTTTTTGTATACACAGTCATTATGATCGAAAACACAATAAACTTTTAACCCTTTGATCATACTTAATATGATTGGTCAAACCTTAATAATAGACACATATGGTCCTCATGTAATATATAATAATAAAAAATATTTAAGTCATCATGATACATCAAAACAACATCAACACAAGCTCAAACATCCTTCTCAGGTTCTTAACAGATGAATGTCAAACATATAGTTAATTTTGAACCTTTATAAATTTGACTGGACACACTTTTAAAAATTAAAATATATATTTATAGATGTGCCTTGGAGTCCTATACAAATTTTATTGTTAAACCATGATCAATTTTTTCATATATCCAAATATATGGCCCAAAAACTAGACAATGGTCTTTCTTTTGTTAAATTCAAATATTTGAATTCAAATGGTCATAGTTAAACTTTAGACACCATGTCCTCATATCAAGTCCTCATTGCTTAGATTAAACATGAACCATTGATATTATTAAATATTTAAATCATAGTGTACCAATATAAATTTTTTAAAATTTGAACACTTGGCCTTATCTCATGTAATCTTGCAAGCTTGATCACACACGCTCCGTCAATCTCTTCGAGATTGTCCTTGCTTTAAAAATGTTAGAAAATTGTCACTTTGACCTCTTAAATTTAACATGCACCATTAATATTTATTAGTATGAACACCCAATATCTATTTATCCTTGTAATAATCTTTATCTTTATCTTTGTTCAATGTTAAACATTGAAGACTTGACACCATCTCACTACATTCTGACATCTTGGAATAAACACGCTTTGTCGATCTCCTGTACGTGGCTTGGTCTTTATCTGTGTTAAAAATTGGAGACTTTGAAATAATATCAGTTAATAAACATAATTATATAAATTTTTATGATCACCCATAAATAATTGGATCTTCATTTGGTCCTGATCTTTAACATCATGTAAAATAGACTAAGTATGGGAACCATTACACTCTGCCTAGAAAGCCAACTTTGGACCTCAATAAATTTTATAGTGCTTAGATGCATGATATAAAATTTGAACCATATGATATAATCACATAGGATAATACATATGTATATCATTATTATCTTATAACCATCATATGTGTGAGATATACTTCCATTAATTTGCTCACTCAGATTTTTCTGCCATAGAGCCAATTATGTCAAGAATTATCTAGAAGGACAACTTTACACATGCATATCTTTTTATGTGCTTCATCTCATGACCTAAAATTTATAAAATATAAAATATGAAAAAAAATAAACAAACCAATATGATAAATTTCTCTTGACACCTTCACATGTGCAGAATATAACACCAACAAAATTCCTACTCAACTTTTCTTGCCACATTACAAATTTGGCTAAGTATGGGAAAACACTATCAAACTACCTAGGAGCCCAATATTAAACTTGAATATATTAAAATTTTTATTAATCTCATGTCCTAAAATTTAGAACATAGTAACTAAGAATAAATTTTATCACAAAAATATGAACAATTCCCTTGACTCATCCATATGTGGCAATGGTGACGTCAATAAACTACCTACTCAGATTTTTTGCCACTAGACCCAAAATTTCTAGATGAAAACAATGATCAACCAAGTGAAATAAAATCTTGAACATAATAACTCAAATCATTATTGAATTTTTATAGGACCCATTTCACATGATCAAATCACCATACTCATCCCTGAACATCTCTAATCATGACAAAATTAAAAATCAATCAAGCCTCCTTCAAGCATTCTAGGGCAAACACATTTCACACTTTATCATTGTCACTTACACTATCAAGGAAATTAATCAACTCCCATGGAAACATCTATGAAATCACCATGAAATCATTGATAACTCTTCAATAATCTCCCTCTTTGTCATTGATGTCAACAACCATCATATCATATAGTAATAAACAACTCACCTTCCTTTTCTCTCTTCAAACACTCCACAATAAAAACGTTCTCCCCCTTTGACATAATGAAAAATTTGGCACAAAATGATACTAAGGACCTAAAAATACTACCAACATGAGAATACCATCTTATAAACATAGTACAAACTTCCCCTTACCTTGAGCTTACCTCTTCTTGCCTTGACAACTTCCTCTTGCTCCATGCCAACACTCTCTTTAGCCAAGCACTAAAACTAATGAATAAATAACACAAAAAGTACTAAAATTTGATATAATTAACAAATAAATAGTTTAGAGGGACTCTCCCTAATATTTTTGAGCCATTTCATCACTTGATCATCTTCTAATCTCCATACACCATGAAGAGCCACCATATAGGCTTACTAGCCTTCTCTCTCAAACCACATCAAAGACAAAAAAAGTAAATTAATTCCACTCAAAAAATATAAAAAATGTTATAAAAAAACTAATAACTCTCCTAGAAACACTCATACTTTCTCTTTTGGAGAAACTGATCAAAAATCATTCTTCTTCTTACTAGGCCTATCTAGACTCATTGTAACCCTATTTGGAACTTGTAGAGCCCAAAATTTTTAGTAGATGAACCTTTAAAACCTAAAAATTCGTATATAGATCACTCAAATATTCTCATTTAATCAAACCAATTTTAAACACCTATCTCATCCTCTACAATGTAGTTCTTTCACAAACCAACTTGTTAATTAGACTTCCATCTTGACAAAAACATGAATAATTTGAAAACCACAAACCTTAAAATATATTTAAATCATTATTTTACATCCCATTTGGCCCATTAAACATATTAATAATCCTTGGACTTCAATTCACAAGGCAAACCACTTTTTTAGCATAGTGTAAAACCCTAGAATCTCAAAACAAACAAGGCCAACAAAACTCCTTTTGCTCAACACACACCTTTAAAACTTCTTATACACTTGGAGACAAACCTTACGCAATTATGGACCAATATTTGAGATTTAATGTCTTTCATAACCCATAAATATTATAACCCATTTTAGGACCTGCACACTCTTAAGCACAAACTGGGAGACCTGAGAGCAAATTAAAAACTCTAATTTGACTTCAACAAACATTTAGACCATAAAACCACCTGGAGAAAGCTAGAATAAGGTCAATAGAAATTTCTATGCAAAATTATCATTTTTAAAAATCACAAATCCTCTTTTACCACTTCAAAAACTTTAATATAACCCTAGAAATTGACCATATATAGCTATGACATCACTCTAACATCACTACAACATGTCTTCCACTTAAACATACCTAGTCTAATTAAAAAAACACATCTATAGACTTTTAGGACCAATTGAATAACACCATAACAACACTTGATTCTCCACTAAAAGCAATCTCTTAAGAGGCATAGATAGAGACATCCTTTACACCACAATGCTCTTAAACAAAGTAAAGCTAGGAGCAACCCACATCTCTTTAGTAAGCACTAGAATCCTCTTATAGCTATAATATTTCTTGTTTTTATTCATCTTCTTCTTGTTCTGAATTATAACAATTGGTTCCTTTTCTATATCACTATCCTCTTCTAATAAATAATTGACAATATATGGAACAACTATGGAATCTTGACATACCTTTTCATTTGAAGAATCAACCTTGTAGATTGGAACCTCATCACTAAGCACTGATAATTGATGTTTTTTTCATGAATCTTGATAAAAAATAAGAAGATGTTCACTAAGATCCATACATACCTTAGAACTAGATTTAAATAGCACCTTGGTCTTCTCTTTGAGCTTGGTCTCTTTATTCAGAACATGAGCTGAAAATGAAATCCCTTGGCACTCTTAAACTTTTGAAGCATTCTCCACCATAACAAATAAATTAATTGGACCAACAAAACCATCATGACTCATACTTACAACCTTTGGTTTCCATGAGTTAACTTGCTTTCTTCTTTTCATCTTGTAATCATTTTGACTTGATGACCTATGCTTGTAGAACCTAGAAATATGGCCAATCTTCTCACAGTTTTAGCCAACAATACTCCTTGATGGAAACATAGTTTATCTTACCATGTTTGGATAGAAACTTGCAATGTATCCTTTGTCATGACAAATGAAACAACCTCTTCTTTTTAAAGAGGACTCACCTTATCTAATCTTATGTCGACAATGGTTTGTAAAGTGTCCCACATCAAGATAGTTGAATCATTTAAATTTGTTCACACTTTTTGATTAATGACCCCCATCATAGTTCCATGAAAAATCATTTCTAATAGGTCTCTTGCATTCTCTAGATTTATGCCCAAATTGATTACATGTGAAATATTAACCAATAAAACTTACATACCTCATATAATTTGGCTATCTGATCTAATTTATATCCATTCTACTAGCACCTTCATTCCTTATTTGATGATTTGTCTTCAAAGTATGATTTTACTTGTTCACATTATTCTTCATCTTGTCTTGAGTTACATTCTTTTGTTCCTCTTTATATCTAAGACTAGTTCTATCATTATCATGCTTTTGACCACTCAAAATATTATATAGATAACTTGAGCTCTTTTCAAATATCACAAATGACTTCACCATATTAGATGTCTTCTCTAACTCAGATTTCAATGACTCATTTTCAACTACATACCTTGAACATTCATCTTCTTTAGCTTTAAAGCTTGTAGACATGATTTTAAATTAACAACTAAGATGCTTGACTATATCTTCATGATCTTTGGTTTCTTCATTCATTCTTTCCTCATACACACTGAATTTTTCCTCATAGTCTTTGAGTTGAGATTCATCTTCTTATTAATATTCTTCTCAATCTTCAGTTCTTCAAGAGCATTTATCAATGTAGTCTCATAGTCCACCTCATATTCATCATCATCTAAATCACTCCAAGTAGACTCATTTTGATGTGAGAACCTTCTTTCCTCATCCATAAAGAGGGATTAATTTTCAATAGGACCATCATCTTCATGATCACACTCTGAGTCACTGTCTTCACTCTCATCTCATGAGCTATAGTATTGATTGGTGTAGAGACTCTTATTGTTCTTGAAAACTTCTTCTTGTTATCATACTTTCTAAAAACTTCATTCCTCTTATTAGATATGTATGTCTTCTTGTTTTCATCTTGGTCTTCATCATGCTCTTCATCATCATACTTATGAGGGCACTTTATAGAAAAATGTCCTATCTCTCCACAATTAAAGTATTTGAAGGGTAGTTTACCCTTATACTTGCCTGAACCTATTTCTAATTTCCTTGTAAACAAAGCAATCAGTTCATCCTCATCAATATCATAAATGTCATCCTCCTTGGGTTTCTTACATTGGAACTTCTTCTTAGGTTTCATATTTGTATTGAATTTTTCTTCTTTCTTTGATGGTATATCACCATTTTTTATCATCTCATATTTAGTAAGGATGTCATACAATTCATCCAAATTTAACTGAGTAAGATCATGATCTTCTTCTAAAATAGATACTTTAGGATCAAACTTGAGAGAGAGGGACCTTAATAACTTTTGAACTACATTAGATTATTCAAGTTTCTCTCCAAAACCTCTGATGATGTTCAAAATCTCATCAAATCTCTATAGAAAAGATGCCACATAATATGCTTCCTTCATTTGGAGACTTTCAAATTGCCTTCTAAGAGTCTACAACTTAGCAATATTGACCTCTAAATCTCCATAAATGATCTAAATTTTATCCCATATATATTTAGAATATTTAAAATGTATTACCTTGGTGAACTTAGTCACTTTAAGACCATAAGTAATGGCATTCATTGCCTTAGAATTATTGTCAAATAGTTTCTTATCTGGAACACTAGATAGAGTAGTAGAAACAACATAACCATCCACAACAAATTTCCATACATTAAATTATAGGTAAGTAATGTATGTCATCATCCTTGAACTCTAAAAAGAATAATTAGATCCATTAAACATCAATTCTCGCTTAGTAGAGAATCCTCCTTGATGACTACCCATAATGTACCTTGGATCACCTTCAAGCTATCAAGTCTTTACCAAAGGGCCTGCTCTGATACCAATTATTAGAGGCACAATAATTGGGGGGGTGAATCAATGAGCCCAGATAATCCAAATTCAATTTGAATCCTTTCAAAATTTTAATCAATTATCACAAGCATTCATGATGCATACACATCATTCATAGCAATGAATAAGAGAGACAATGCAATATCAAGCACATAACACATGACATATGTGGGAAAACCTCTTAGGGGAGGAAAATAACTAGAAACTATAATTGGAATAATATCCTATCATAATAAGAACCAATTTAGACCAGTTGTAATTGATCAAGGAAATACCATCCCTTATTTTAGTGATACTTTAATCCCACAAGGAGCTACTACACGTATCTAGTTGAGCTACCACAATGACTAGACCTTTAGAAAGTTTCACCTTGAAAAGAGTCTATAATCCCCCAGATGTTGAGCTACCACAACAACACCTATGAACACAACTTCTCCTAAATACTAATTTCCTACCAATATAATGGAGATACAAAGTATATCAACTTTCTTTAACTCTACAAACTCAAACCATCCAAAACATTCTTTTAGATCATCTTAGACCTCTTCACTCATCCTCAAACTACAAGATCACTATTATGATAATATAATTATGACCTAAAGGTCATACACATAGTCCTAAATCTATTCTAATATTTAACTCATCCACTGGGCACCCACCCTTTGGTTCACAACACTATGCTCTCAATGCCAATTCCACATACAAGTCTCACACATCTATAAACCATCTCATTTGGTTTCACTATTTATAGAGCCTTCATGAATGATAAATTCAAAAATATTTAATATTATCCAAAAAACATTAATTCACCCTTAAATAATCTAACATGGGTCACACTTAAGCACAACACACTTTCAAATAGGCTTAAGTCACCTTTTAGGTCCTATGATGACCCATTCACCTCTTTGACACCTTTATAAGTAAAATAAGAACACAAGAACACTTTAAAAGCATATGGACCCATGAAACATGTTATATATTTCCTTATTAAGTTTCCATATCCATAATATCACCCTTATGTTAACACATAATTAGCTCAAACACCTTTTTGTACACAGTCATTATGAATGAAAACATAGTCAACTTTTAACCCTTTGATTATATTACATATGATTGTTCAAACCTTCATAATGAAAAATGATCATACTCATAGAGCTTAAAAAATTCTTAAATATCTAACTCAATATGATACATTAAAAAAACATCAACACAAGCTCAAACATCCTTCTTGGGTTCTTAAAAGATGAATGTCAAACACACAGTCAAGTTTAAACCTTCATAACATTGACTAAACACATTTTCAAACCTTAAAATCTATATTTACAGATGAAACTTGGAGTCTTATAAAAATTATCTTTTTACACCATGAGAAAATTATACATAGATCTAAAGAAATGACTCAAAAACCATACATTGGTCTTTCCTTTGTTAAATTCAAATATTTGAATTCAAATGATCACAGTTAAACTTTGGACACTATGTCCTCATATTATGTCCTTAATTCTTAGATTAAACATAAACTTTAGATATTATTTAAACCTTAACTCATAGTTCACCACTTCCCAAATTTTAAACTTCAAACACTTGGCCTCATCTTGTGCAATCTTGCAATCTTGATCACAAATGCTGCATCAATCTCTTTAAGATTTCCCTTACTTTAAAAATGATAGACAACTATCACTTTGACCTCTTAAATTTAATACACACCATTTATATTGATTATTAAAACACCCACTCACTATCTATCCTTGGAAGAATATTTATCTTTATCTCTACTCAATGTTAAACATTAAACACTTGGCGCCATCTCGTTACATCCTATCATCTTGGAATAAACACACTCCATTGATCTCCTGTACATATCTTAATATGTATCTATGTTAAACATTAAACACCTTGAAATAATCTCAATCAATATTCACTATTAGATAAATCTATATTATCACCCATGAATCATTGGATCTTCATTTGATCTTTATCTTTAACATCATACAAAATAGACTAAGTATGAGAACCATTGCAATATGCTTAGAAGGCCAACTTTGGACCTCAATAAATTTTGTTACGATTAGATGAATGATCCAAAATTTGGACCATATGATATCATAACATAATATAATTGATAAATATATAAATATTCTATAACTCTCATGTATCAATATTTTATAATTCATAACTCTCATGTATGTTAGATATAATTCTATTAATCTGTTCACTTAGATTTTTTTGCCACATAGCCAACTATGTCAAAAACTATTTGGAAGGCCAAATTTACAGATGCAAATATTTTGATGCCAAATTTACAGATGCATATATTTTGATGCACCTCATCACATGACCTAAAATTTAGTGAATATAAAATAAGAAAAAAAATAAACAAACCCATATGATCAAATTATCTTGAAAATTTCACATGTGCAAAATATAATACCATCAAAATGCCTACTCAGCTTTTCTTGCCACATTGTAAATTTGGCTAAGTATGGGAAAACACTGTCAAACTACTTGGGAGCCCAATTTTACACTTACATATATTATGTTTCACTTTTTTAATGTAATAAAATTTAAAAAATATTAAATAGGAAAAAATATGATCACAACCATATGACCAACTCCCCCTGACTCATCTACATGTGGTAATGGTGATGTCAACAAACTGTCTACTCAAATTTTATGCAACTAGACCTAAAATGTCTAGATGAAAACAATGATCAACTAACTGAAATCCACTCATACAAAAAATAACTCAAATAATTTTTGAATTATGATAAGACCCCTTTCACATGCTCAAATCACCATAATCATCCCTAAACATCTCTAATCATGCCAAAACTTAAGATAAACCAAGCCTCCTTCAAGCATACTAGGACAAACACATTGTACACTTTATAATTTTCACCTAGACTATCAAGGAAATTAATCCACTCCCATGGACACCTCTATGACATCACCATGACATCATTGATAACTCTCCAATAGTTTCCTTTTGGGCTTGGAATCTAATAAGACAACCTATTACCAAGGTAAAACTTGGGAGCCCATTTTGGTACTTGTAACATGAGACTTGTACCTTTTAGAATTTTACTAATTGGCTACCCTTATTTTTAGAATACCCATTGAGTATCTCTTGCCATATCTATTCTTCATGAGTAATTAAATCTCCATCTTCTGCTTCATCCTTGAGTGTAGTCAAAAAACTATTAAAATCATCTTTAACTAGCTACCCCGAATCTTTTATTTCTTACTTTACCTCAAAATATACCAAGATTTCCTAAATGATATCATCCTATTATGCCTAGAGTACCTAAGCACTGACTTTGGGCTGCTCCCTTTCATTGAAATCTTTAAAGTAGGTATCAAACATGTAATGAAAATAATAATCTTCAGTCTTATATATTTAAGGCTCATGTGAAAGGTTTCCAACCTCCTCATTTTCTTGGTAGAATGAAAGAGATAAAAAGGCTTAACCAATGAATCAGGAAGGACATGTTTAGGAATTAACCTTGGGATTAAAGGAACAATCTCAAAACTCATAAAAATTGGTTTAGCTTTTATAACTACTTTGTCTTCTTGAGGAGTGACCTTGATAAGGTTTGCAATTTTGAAATCTTGGTGTTTGGATCAAGAAGGCTACCATGGTTTTTGGATATATGGTTCTCTTTTAAATTCTATGGATTTCTACTTTCCTAATCCCCATATCATGTGAGCCATTACTTGTATTGAAAATAGACAAGTTTACTGATCATGGGGTATCCCACATGGGAAACACCAATGAGCCTTTAGGAGGTGATTAAGAGTAAGCTAGACATTATGATGATATCCAATTATAACAAGGATATTTGGTATAATAATAACAATATCTTCAATCTGATATGGGTAGTAAGAGGGCACAAAAGATGCAATTTGAAGGTCTAGCCACTTAAAACTTGTAGCTAAAGCTAAAGGTAAGGTAACAAGGTTAAAAAGGGCCATAATAAATCAAAAATTTAGAGATAAATCATGAAGTTATAGGTCTAAATTTAATATATATGGTTCTTGAACCAATTGAGTCACTAGGTGATTATAATAAAATGTGAAATCAAAAACTCACCAATTTCCCTAATTTTTGAGAATATGAAGGACTAGTGATGCTAAAAATAGCTAAATTTTCTTCTTGGAGTCACCATGTTGTTTTAAAAACTACCTTTCAAGGTTTAAATTAATAAAGAAAACCCCAATTCCTCAGTGTATGATGAAGCTTTTCCCACTAGGCATGCCAAAAACTATTATCACATAAGATTGCACCTATCTTGATCTTATAGCTTGTTGTGTAATTACCTAATGATACAATGGAAAACACTCCAAAGTCATGGGAGCTTGGAAATTTGAGGCTAATCTGTAGATAAGGTTGGATTCCTTTCACTAAATATGATGTAAATTGATAAAATACTAGTTTTGTGGAAATCTCACTCTTTAGTGCTTTTGAATCCTAAACTAGGGTTTTGATGGGAACAAGAGTTGAAGAATTTAAACTTATAGAATATTCAAAATATGGTGATTACAACAAATATTTTATAGTGTATTTTAATTCTTTTTTGATAAACATAATAGATCAGAAAATATGTTAAATTTATTTCAGCACAGATTCTTATAAATAGAAATTAGAGGTAGTATTTTAGCTATTTCTCATAAAAGGGAAATATATATTTATTCCAAACAATATTTTCAAGAGGGTAAAATATCATGGATGAATTTATTGAAATTAGAAAAAAGAGACACATATCTCACAAATAATTAAACAACTTGCACACACATAAAGATCTCTTAAGATAAGAAAGGCAATTCTTCAAATTTATTTCTTTTTAAAGGTTACAGCTTGAAGTCAATACATTCAAAATGAAAAAAATATAACTAGCATCAAAAATATAATTTGGGCCATGGGGTCTACCCATTTTTATACAAAAAATCTCCAAGATGAGATTTAGTTGACAAAACTTGAACACATAGTTGAAGGAGATCATGCAAATCTAAAACCCTCATGCAAAAGAGATGAGTTATTCTATTTTTGGTGTTTATGAACTTGTGGAATAGATAAAAAATGACATTCATGAGCTAATCATGATTTATATTGTATCATGGCATGGATGGAAGTGTTGAATCTCTATGCAAGGCTTCTTCATCTAGAAGTGGCTGAAAATCACTTCTTCATGCAAAGGCACCAAAATAGAACTGGTCCTTTAAAATAAAAGATAACTTTGAAAATAATTCCAAGTTAATTTTCCATGAAAAAACCCTAAAAAAATTGAGACTTTTACAACTTTTTAAGTCTTTATCACTTTTTCCAAAATGAATCATGCACTTTTGCACTTCATGATTTTATGCTTTTTAAAAATTCATATTTGTCAAAATGGAAATTGCAATTTGTACTTGTGATTTTTGAAAATTTCACATTATCAAAAAATATAAAGTGTAAAATATGTTTTTCTCTTTCTCAAAAAGAGTTATGAAAAATATAACTATACCTTTCTAATGAAATTACAAATTACAATGTTTTGAAATGATATAACATTTAAAAATATTCAATAGAGAGGGAAGATTAATCAATGCTTCAGAATTGCTTCATATTTCTTATCCTTCTTGGCTTGTAGCTTCTTAGTATATGCATCAATAGCCTTTAATATTTCTTATATGCATTCTGGATCTAAAAAATTGTTATCACATAGGATTGCACCTATCTCGATCCTATAGCTTGTGAAATTTCTTAATGATATAATGGAAAAACATCTAAAGTCATGGGACCTTGGTAATTTGAGATTAATCTCCAGAGAGGGTTAACTTCCTTTCACTAAATTTGATGCAAACTGATAAAATACTAATTTTGTGGAAATCTCTCTTTAGTGCTTTTGAATCCTAAATTAGGGTATTGATGGGAAAAAAAGGTTGAATAATTGAATTTTACAAAAAACTTAAAATATGGTGATTGTACCAAATATTTTATAGTTAATTTTAATTCTTGCTTGATAAATACAATAGAGGGTAAAATATATTGAATTTGTTTCAGCACAAACTCATACAAATAGAAATCAAAGGTACTATTTTAGCTATTTCTCACAAAAGGGAAAAATATCTTTCTTCCAAACAATATTTTAAAGAGTTTAAAATACCATATATGAATTTATTGAAACTGAAGTAAAGAGACAAAGATTCCACACACATACAAAGATCTCTCAAGATAAGAAGGATAAATCTTCAACTTTATTTCTCTCTAAAGGTTATAACTTGTAGTAAATACATTCAAAATTTAAAAAATATAACTAGAAAAAAAAATATAATATGGGCCATGGGGTCTACCTATTTTTATACAAAAAATCTCCAAGATGAGATGTAGTTGACAAAATTTGAACACCCAGTTAAAGGAGATCACACAAATCTTAAACCCCCATGCAAAAAAGGTAAGCTATTCTATTTTTGGCATTTCTAAATTTATGGAATTACCAAAAAATGGCATGCATGAGGTGGGTATGATTTTTAGTGTATCATGGCATGGATGGAAGTGTTGAATCTCCATTTAAGGCTTCTTCATCTGGAAATGGCTGAAAATAAGTTCTTCATGCAAAAGAGGCACCCAAAATAGAACTGGTCCTTTAAAATAAAAGATAACTTAGAAAATAATTCTAAGTTATTTTTCCATGAAAAAACCCTAACATAAGTGAGACTTTTACAATTTTTTAAGTCTTTATCACTTTTTCCAAAATGAACCGTGCACTTTTGTACTTCATGATTTTACACTTTTTAACAATTTGTATTTGTTAAAATGGAAAGTGCAATTTGCACTTGTGGATTTTATATTTTTCACATTATTAAAAAAATATAAAGTGTAAAATATGTTTTTCTCTTTCTCAAAAAGAGTTATGAAAAATATAGTTGTACCTTTGCAATGAAACTACAAATTACAAAATTTTGAAATGATATAACATTTGAAAATATTCAACAAAGAGGAAAGATGAATCAATGTTTCAAAATTTATTCATCTTTATTATCCTTATTGGCCTATATCTTCTTAGTATATGCATCAAAAGCATTGAATATTTCATATATACATTTTGTATCCAGCCTGTAAGAGTAGATATTCAAGGCTACATAATCTACTTGAATAATTATGTCCTTCATTTTTATTGATCTATTCATTCAAGATTTTCCTTCTATCTCTAATTATTTCATAGTGATCTATTTATTTTTGTAATAACCTTATTTCCCTTGGATTTTAACTTCATTTCATTGGGAGGCATGGAGATTGTATATATAGTTGTGTGAAACCAAGTGTGAAAGTTGGCATAATTTGTAGGTGTCTAGAACATTTATATCTCTAGTGAAACTTGGAGGTGTCTCTAGCAGGTGAAAGTTATAAAGAAACTTGGAGGCGATAGAAGCACATCCACTTCCTATGGTGCTTGAAGGTTGTTAGAAATTTGATGGAAGTGGAAGGTGTTGAAGGAAAGTCCAATTTCCATGGAATGCTAGAAGTCTGTGGGGGTCAATGGTGTTTAAGGCATGTCAAATCTTTGGTAGAAGTGGAAGGTGCTCAGAGCACATCCACTCTCTATAAATGATTAAGATCTTGTAAGATACTCAAGTTTTATTTGCATGTTCAATTTCCATAGGGAAGTTGGAAGGATTTTTTTAGGGAATCTTCTCTAGTTTGAATGGAAGTATATTCTTTAGAATATTCTATTGGTACAAAGTGTGGAAAACCTAGACTTAGTCTGTAGAACCTTGGGAGGAAAACTAAGGGTTTTTCTTGATGTTAAAATTTCAAAATACTAAGGTTGAATGGTGGGATTCGAAGCCTAACATGCATTTTGCACATTGTGAAAATGTGCAAAGTACTTGGTGAATTCTAGATTTTTTTAGTTTTTGGTTTTGGTGCTTCATAAAACCCATTGGATTTGAAGCTTGAAGTCCATTTTGCACATTTGTGTAAACATGCAAAGTGCACATAGGGTTATAGGTTCCACCATTTTGGGTATTGGGTGCTTCAAAGGATTTGGAACCTGTGAGGCAATTTGCCCAAGTACAAGTTACATCTAGAGTTACAGATTCTACAAAGCATAAAGGGAAAGATGGGTCCTTGGAGGTTTCATAGTTTTTCCTAAAAAAAAAGGGGGTCTCCCTTAAGCTCTTAGATGTATTGATATTTTTGGGATAAAAATATCAACAGTATGTATTTAAAAAGTGTACAAGATTGATGTGCTATATAATTTAGAAATAATGTCTACACTAAATAAAATATAATGGCATAGTCAAAAGTCCATACAACAAGCTATGACATATGAAAATGTTAAATATATCCAAACAAAGGCACATGGGCCACAAATAATGAAGCATATTCAAATTCTCAAAATATAAAGATAATAAAAAGAAATACAAGACACTTAAGGAAGTACATAAAAGGGAAGCATGAAACATAAGTAACCAACATAAGTATACCATATTAGTCCCTAGATATATGTGTTAAAAAAAACATTAAATACATATCATATCAAGTAAACTATGAAAGATATAAACATGGATAAAGGCATGTGTAAGTACATAATATCAAACATGATAATGGAAAATGACCATATAATGATCTATAACCTTGGTGTATCATGATCAAATAAGGTAGATGCCACTAATGTCCATGTGATATGAGTAATGTAGACACTAAATCTAAATTATATATCACTTCAGTCTTGTATACTTGGTAAGTACTTCTCATGGTTGTACCCTTTAATTTTTAAGACATCCCTAATTCCAAAAGGCTAGAATCTATTATCTCTTATGCCTATTGCTTATCTCTTAGTCTAAATATATGTTATGCTGAGGACTAGACTTTATATACTAATCAAAATTATATAAACCTACTTATTATTATCCTCTATAAGTTTTGAACATGTACTTATTTTTATCTTCTTGGACACTTATATCCTAGTTGGACACCTACGTCGACACTAGTGTCTTGTGACAAACTAAGTATCTAGTGCCCTAAAGTCATCAAATTTTCAAATGAAATGAATACCTATGGTCATATTAAGTGTTTTTATGTGATATATTTTTAAAAGGGACACACACACACAAAGCACACACACACACACACACACACACACACACACACACACACACACACACACACACACACACACACACACACACACACACACACACACACACACACACACACACACACACACACACACACACACACACACACAAAGTCAACCCTCATTCATTACTCACCTAGCACAAACCTAATAAATCATAACACAACTTACTAAGGATACCTAATCAAGCATTCAAGTGAGAAAAACCTCCCTATTATCTCCTTTTTTTAGTATCAATCATATAGGGACAAACCATTTATAGGTCTGAAGCACTAAAGGATCACTCCATGAGACATAATTGTCAAGTTACAAGCCAGGTCACTCTATGTACTTGTTTATCACACATTCCATCTTGATACACACACAAGAAAACATGTAGGGGGGATATACATAAGTCTAGACCCTTTTTAGAGTATTAGTTATGTAAGTATCGACTATTGACATAGGGTTCCTTAGGTCAGATCGGCATAATGTGCCCACTAACCTATTTTTTCCATAGTCACTCTAAGGGTGAAAAATATATAGTTTGGTCATTTGATAAAGAGTGATAACTTGTGCATGAGATCTAAACACACCAAAGTAAAGGTGATAGAAAACCTATAATTTTCCATGTGTTCACACCTAGATACAAATGATATTATGTACTAGACACCTTCATATAAACTAGACAATATCATTGATGCAACTATTGAGATATGATGCAAGTATCTAAGGATCTAAAATTCAAATTTATAGAATTTGATGATTGTTCTAGGATCATGATGTAGTCCTATTCTAGCCTATTTCATCCCAAATCTACATGTACATAGTAAACCATCTAAGTACATCTATTTATAATTTATTACAATATTAATTAATAGTTATACTTTCTATTTTTATCATATCCTAGTATTTTAAATTTAGAATATTTTTTATTTAAATTTACAAATTCATTGGCCTACTATATTTCTATTTATCACCCTTATGCTTATTTAGTTATATATTCTTAACCCTATAATATATTGAACCATCTTAATTTAGGGTTAAATATTTGGTGAACCTGACCTTTGGTCCCCAAACACTAGATGTTGATATAGGGTTTACTTTTTATTTGTTTCTAATTTATAATTTAATAATATTTTCAAAAGTTAAAATTAGATTTCATAATATTTATATTTTAATAATATGTGCAATATGGATACATATTTTAGCTATTTCATTTTCCAATATATCATGGTAGTTATTTTTTATTTTTTATGTATGATGAATTTAGTAAAATATCTAAGAGGTTTAATAAAATGGTTATTACAAATCCAATAATTTTTTACCTACCTTTATTGCTATAATGTTTACAATGAACTCCTACCTGTTACCATAAAATGTTAATGGGAGTACATGAAGCAATATTCTTATTCATACCACACTAAAACCACTACTAATGATGATATTGAAAACAATTCCCTCTTGGACTCACTAAATCATTCTCCACATTAAAAGGATTTTTTTTTGGATGCATTATGCATGACCATTCTACAAAATAATGTGGAACCTCTATATGTGTCTTTTGTGTTAGACTCTATTAAATAGACTGAGATTAATATTTATTTTGAGAAGGAGGATTTACCTCCTCAAGACCTCATAAATTATTGCTTACCATTATACATTTAAGTATGTGTGTGTGATTAAACAATTAAGTTATTCCTTGTGGATAATGGTTTAGGACTCAACATCTACAATATATCCTTTCTTTTTGTATTTTGCATCAAACCTAAAGATTTGATACCCTTTTATATGATAATCAAAGGATATGATAACATTTTAAGACAATTATTAGGGTCAATAAGATTGAAAACTACCATGAGACCCCATACATTACACAATTAATGCCAAGTTATTCCAAACAATTTA
The DNA here is from genome assembly GCA_037957365.1 of Torreya grandis. NCBI lineage: Eukaryota > Viridiplantae > Streptophyta > Pinopsida > Cupressales > Taxaceae > Torreya > Torreya grandis. The sequence goes on from JARHVA010003947.1 coordinate 544,972, forward strand.
AACTATAACATATTTTTGGGATGACCTTAGATACATGATATGTATGTGGTACCTTATAATTTACATGCATGTTTAAACTTTAGCCACCAAGGGTTTATTTACACATGTACAATGGAAACTAATCCTTTAAAAAATTATGTGATGGTCCACCAAACTAATACTCTTCCACTACAATTGTATAACCTAGATTTTGGTTCCTAATATATACTAAAATATGGGTACAAAAGATAAAGATTAAGGGAAAATTAACAAGGCATATCCCAACCCATATCTCCTATAAACAATAAAAATTGACAAGGCTTAGGTTTTTTATAAAAATATGTAAGTCATAAACATACTATTCATAGTGATACTTCACAAAGGCCAAATTATAATGTATGCATATACCTACCATAGGTCTATAGTTGGTAAATCCTCTTTTTATTGATAAAAATGCTCCACCAAATTTTTTTACATTGTTTGAGTTCTCAAACGATGAGTCTTTGCTCAAGTACTTAGGGACATACAAGGATATTCCTTATTTATATCAAAAGAATAGGTTTCCTTATTCCACCTATACTCATGCTTACTTGGTGAGACCAATTATACATATGCCCAACATGATGCACCTAATACTATTCCTACCATACCTTTTATTACAAAATGATCCACTTTGTTAAATAAATAAATAATACAATATAACTATAGAATAAATAAAGATCCTTAACTAGTAGTACTTATTATAATTATGTAAGAGGATGAAGGAAAGGACTATCAGTAAGTAATTCATGATTTACATAAATTTATTGCTTGGGTTTACTCAAATATGTCTAGGATCACTCCAATAGTTGCTATGCACAACAAATTATTATATCCAAATGAAAAACCTATAATTTTTTTTGAAAAATGCATCCAAAGGTGGATTTAATTATAAAATATGAGTTAAAAGGCTCCTACGTTAAGTATTCATACAAGTTATTACACATTATAATTAGGTTTCAAATATTATACCTATTACCAATCCCAGTGGTAATATTCAATGTTCAATTGATTATAGTGAATTAAACAAAACTTGTCCAAAAGATGACTTTCCATTACCTAACATAGACATGATTGTTTATTCTATAAATGGATATGAAATTTTTTCATTTACATATGGTTTTTATGGATATAATCAAACAAAATTTAACCTAGCAGATCAAGAAAAGATAAAATTTAAGACTCTATGTGCACATTTTGTTATACTATCATGCCTTTTGGACTCAAAAATGCTAGAGCCACATATAAAAGGGAAATGAAACATATTTGTCATGATTTTATTCATAAATTTTTTGAGGATTATGTGGATGATTTAATTTTAAAATCATAACATGGATAAGACCATGCTACTAATCTAAGAAGCATATTCAAATGCTTACAAAAATTCAATGTGTGGTTAAATCCAAAAAAATGTGTTTTCAGAGTATCTTCCAATTTTTTTTTAGATACATTATTTCTCAATGATGCATTTATATTGATCCAAAAAAGTTAAAATATATCATTTATATGCCACCACCAACTAATCTAAATCATTTATGATTATTCAAGCCATAATTAAGGCCATTCAGTGTTTTATTGCTCAATTGGTTGATAAGATAACCCCTTTCCTAGATATGAAACATTTTCATTGATGGATGGTTTTGATGGATATAATCAAATAAAAATTAATCTAACATATTGATAAAATAAAAAATTTAAGAATTCATGGGGCACATTTTGTTATACTATCATGCCTTTTGGACTCAAAAATGTTAGAGCCACATATCAAAGGGAAATGACATATTTTTCATGATTTTATTCATAAAATTGTCTAGGATTATGTGGATGATTTACTTGAAAAATCAAAACACCACTAATACCATGTTATTGACCTAAATGCATATTCAAATGCTTACAAAAATTCAATGTGTGGTTGAATCCAAAATAGTGTCTTTTTAGAGTATATTCTAGAAAACTTTTTAGATACATGACTTCTAACTGATGCATCGAGGTTGATCTAAAAAAGGTAAAATATATTATTTATATGCAATCACCAAATAATCTAAATTAGTTATGATATTTAAAGGCATAATTTAGGTCATTCAATGTTTTATTTCTCTGTTGGTTGATAAGATAATCCATTTCATGTGGTTTCTAAGAAAAGATACAAAATTTGTATGGGATGACATTTGGAAACAAATATTTGATAAAATCAAAGAATACTTATTAAACCCACTGGTACTCATTCCTCTTATACTAGATAGACCATTGGTCCTTTATATTTTTTCTAATCTTGAGGCCTTTTAGGCCATATTGGTACAATAATATGATGATTTCAAAGAGCGAGCAATCTATTATATTAGTTGTAAATTAATTGATTACAAATGTAAATATACTACTATGGAAAACTTATTTATAGATTTAGTATTTGCTACATAAAAATTATGGAACTATTTAATCAAAAATTAGGTTCACATTATAATTAAGGAAGATCCATTAAATTTCCTCATGAACAAAACCCACTTAACATGACACATTAAAAAATGCGTGATGTAACTTACAAAATTTGATCTAAAAATTGTATCTAAAAAATTAAGAAAAGGTCAAGTTGTGGATGATAATTTACCTAAAACATAATTACCTTATATTTTTCCTAATAAATAAGCATTATGTGATGAATTTAAGACACATAATATATCTCAAAATCCTTGGATAATGTTTTTTGATGGATCCAACCATAGGATAAGCACAAGGGTAGGTATTATATTTTTCACCCCAGAAGGTGAATACATGCAATTATTTTATACATTAGCCTTATCTTGTAACAATAATATATTATAATATGAGGCCTTGATAATTGGATTTTCAATAGTGCAAACAAATCAAATAAGGATGTTCAAGTCTTTGGTAACTCTCAGTTATTTATTAATCAAGTTACCAATCATTTCAAAACTAAAGAGGATATTTTATGACCATATAAAGAAATGGTAGATAAATTAAAATAAACATTCAATATGTTCTCTATTAATAATATTCCACATAAAGATAACTTCCATACAAATATAATGGCTAGTGTTGCATCCTTAATGCCTTTTGATATTAGTGACTATCAAATAAACTTCACCATATGATAGTTATGAAATCCTTCCATTTTTGTAGATTGGGTAGACACCTTAGTAGTTCTCACCATTAATCACAACACTCTAAATATAAAATGGTACATTGATATCTATAATTTCCTATACTATAATTTCCTATACTAGATTAATTTACAGGAAATGACAAGCATAAATTAGAACAAGACATAATCTGTTATGTTATTGTTGGAAATGATTTATTTAAAAGAGACATTGATGGGAAATTACTTCAATGTTTAAACAAAGATGAAGACTGAATTGCACTTCTAGAAATGCATGACATTGATTGTGGTGGGAATTTTAGTGGCAAGGCCATGTCCCATAAATTATTACACCAAGGTTATTATTTTACCACCATGGAACAAGAATGTATTAAACATGCCAAACTATGTTTACAATGTCAAAAATATAATAATTTAAATCATGCATGATATATATCATTATAATTTACATTGTAAACATGATAGCTATAATTTAAATCATGCATGATATCTATCATTATAATCTTATATCTGTAGGAAGACATAAGTTTATAATGATAGCTACAAAATACTTTACAGAATTGGTGGATGCAATCCCACTTGAGTTCACCATAGAGGATGACATATGAAGGTTCTTGATGACCAACATTATTTCCTATTTTGGCATACTTTCATTTATTATTATAGATAATGGATATTCATTGATAAATAAAATGGTAAAATTCTTTTTCAATAAATACAAAATCAAACATACCTTTTCTACACCTTATTATCCATAAGGTAATGTGTAGAAAGAAAAAAAGAGTAAAACCATTGTTAAAATAATTATAAAGATAGTTGATCTACACAGTATAAATTGACATCAATAGATGGTGTATGCCTTATGGGCATACCATACTAGTGTTTGCAACCTACTTAGGTTACACCTTATTATTTAATTTATGATACATAAGTAATATTACTAATTAATATTGAAATACATTCCTTGCATGTTTCTATCAAAAATATTATAAAAGATAATGAATACCATGAAAAGAGAGTGAATCAATTATAAAAATTGAGTGAAAAATGCACATAGGCTACTGAATACTTATAGGTTTATCAAAATCATGTTAAGTGAGAATTTAAAAAAAAGGTTCAACCATGTGAGTTTGTTGTGGGTGACCTAATACTAATGGAGAATTAAAAATAACACCAATGCAGAGAAGGAAAAAGAAAGGAAAGTTTAAACCAAATTGGTTGGGACCATTTACCATTATAGATAAATTAGGAAAAATCATATACTACCTAGCTACACTCAAAGAAAAACTTCTCATAAAACCAACAAACACCATGGTTTTACAAAAATAATTTACTTGGTACCTCTTTTAAATATTCCAAAAATAACCCAAAAGTTTAAAAATTTAAAAATCCAATTTTTTTTTTCTTTTATATGCTCTATTATCTCATTGGCATCTATATTTTTAGTTCTATGTTGGTAGATATCATTTCATCTATTTCTATATACACATATGTTTTAGGCATATTTTGAGTATGATATAGGCATACCCAGGCACATGATATATGCACTTTTGGATGTTGAGCCTTCCCTCTACTCATATAATTTGGATAATGGTGGCATCCACTTCTTTGATCATGATACATATAGGTTACATCCTTCTATGATAATTTTACATTAACATGTTTGAGATTATATACTTAAACATGCCTTTATCCATTCTTATATCTTTCATAGTGTACTTGATATGTTATATACTTAATTTTTTTTGGATAACACATATATTAAAGAGATAGTATGACATGTTTATGTTGGTTTTTAATGTTTCATGATTCATATTTATTTACCTTCTTTAGTGTCTTGTCTTGTATCATATTGCATGTTTGAGCATTTGATTATGTTCCACTAATTATGGCCCCTGTTCCTATTTTTTTCCTATTGTGACATTTACATATGTCATAGTTTATTGTATGTTGAAATTCAAATATGTCATTTATTATATTATGGAAATTTGACTAAGTCATATAATTTTATTGTGCAATATTTGAAAATGCCCCTTGTTTGAGGTTTCCTTAGACCATTGTCTTATGATTTTATTTTGAGTGTTCTTATGTGTTTGTTTGATTACTTATTGAACTTGTAATATTAATATTTGGATGTTACCATGATTCACATCATGAATTTTAGGACTTAATGTGATAACATATTATGTACCTCATTGAAATATCTACCTAGACATGCTACTATTATGTTACATAATACATTCATAGATCATATAATTATCTTATCCTTTTGATGTGGGGTGACTATCAGTTTCTACTTTACATCACCTCAAATGGGGGGAATATCAATTGGGGAATGTCATAAAGGCATATATTTAACACTTTCATATCTTTAAAATTTTATTTGGGGCATTTTATGGAAACATATTCTCCACACTTATACTAGTTCTTGTTTTTAGATCACAATGGGGCCATGTCATGGGAACATTCTTCGACACTTATGTAGATGATATTTTTGAACTATATAGCACATTAGTATTATACATGTGGAAAAATTAGATCTTGGTTATTCCTCTTAGTTATGTACCGTTCCCACTTTTACAAGTCTTACATATACTCTATCTTGTGATCCTTGGCCTATCTCTTAGTTTGAATAGTCTTATGTTGATGACCTAAGTCTTATAGATTTCTAAAAATAATTAAATATACTTATTTTCTAGTTTTCAAGTTTTGACCTTGTACCTGCTTTCTTTCTCCATAAACACTAACATTTGGGATAGACACCTACATTGACATTAGTGGCATGACCCAATGTAAGTGTTTAGTACCCTAAAGTCTTCTATTTTGTAAATGAAACATATCCTAACTGTCAACCTAAGTTATTTAATGTGAGTTACTTCTCCAAAGTGATTGATATAAATACAAGATCAACCTTGATTCAACCTAAAAAACCTAACATAGACCGTGACAAATTATCAAAGCATAAAATCAAGAACTCGATAAAGTAAAGATTTATTATTTTCTCCTATTTTCATATCAGTCCTAAGGAAACTACATACACAAGTTTTAAGTACTGAAGGATAAAACCAAGAGCTATATTTACCAAGTTAAAATCTTGGTCACTATTATACTTACTTTCCACATATTACATGATTCACATGTAAGACAACATGTAGGGAAGAAATACATCAAGTATAAGGCCATATTTAAAGTATTAGATATGTAGGCAACACTCATTGATAGAGGGGTCTTTGGGGTTATATCAACATTGTGTGCCCACTAACCCATTTTTATCCAAGGTCACCATGAAATGAAGAACTAGGATTTTGACATTTCATGAGGAGTGACCATCCTTGACCTAGATTTGAATGCACTAGAGTGAAGGTAAAGATAAATACGTAAGCATGAAGGTGGTTTCATCCTTTTACAGTAGGTATTTCATATAAGACACCTACATCAATCTCAAATAATAGAGTCAACATAACCACCCCAAGTTAATGCAAGTGTCTAGATCTCTAGAGGCACTTAATCGAGAATCAGGTGACTATTATAGAATAGTCTTCTAGTCTTCTTTTTCCTTATTCTAGATCTATAAATGTGTTAGCATTAGAATCAACTAAGTGTAGACATGTAATTTTGGACACCTCTATGCCTAAATCGACATTTAGTCTAATTTCTAGAAAATGACATATTTTATGCCTAAAACTTATTTGAATTGCCCAAATTCATCTATATAAGGGATTTAAATGCCTAGAAATGTGATGAGGCTAGCTTAAATGGTGTATTACCTCATATGCAATACTATCCTGATTCGATTATAACCCTAGTCAAATTATGACCTAGTAATGTTACTTTTGGCATGTTAATCTATTAATTAATGACATTCAAATAAATTTCCAAAATCTCAAAAGCACTAATCAAGACTAATTATATTATAAATCCTAATTAACTTTCCTAAAAAAAATTCCAAATTAAATTAGTGAATTTCATCTACTAAAAAGGATTTTTTTTCTAAAAATGAAGTTAAAGATTCAAATGAGCTAATAAAGTAATTTGTTATCTCATAAATATTAAAAAATATGACTCACATCTCAAAAATTTATAAAGTGAGTTGTGATGCCTAAAAAATATAATAAATATAGGTGTCCATATTTCATGAGTTCCTTTAACCCTCCTAGAGTTATATTGACCTAACCGAGGTTAATTTTGACTCAACCCAAGTTAGAATTTAACCTAAAATACCTATGGTTAGAGTTAGGTCTCTAAGCTATAAATACAAGTGCCCACACCATTGACCCATAATATTTTGTGTAAGGTTATTATGCAAGAATACCTTATTAAAGTCTTTAAGATTAAAGTTATTATGCAAAAATTGTGCCAAAATTCAACACCGAGCCACAAATGACATTGGAGAGATGCTACCTCCATTGATGAACATTGTTAAGACACTAAAATCATCATAATCCACACACATACATTCTTGTGCCAACAAGTAAGCACCATGTGTGACAAGGAAGTTAATAATTTATATTGTCTTCATCTCCTTTTTTTACCTTTTATTATTGTGTTATGCTCCCCCTTAGTGTTTAGGAAAGAGGGTTTAGTCTTAGTACATTGTTGTTATTATGTTTTCTTATTTTGAATTAACAAGAGACTAATCTACATGTTTATTTGTTTCCTCTTTGAAATCCTAATGTACATAAATGGCATGCTTGGTGGCACCCCATAAAGTTACCCCATGGTATTTAATACCTCTCCCTAACACTTTTCATGTCAAAATCTAAACTTGTTGACCAAAAAGGTGAAAATTAGAGGCTCACTGACATGCTACATGAAATTGCATTTTAATTCTATGTAGTTATGATTTTTCATTTTGTAATCATGGTATTACATTAAGGATTCATGATATTTCACAATATCATAATTACCGTAACTATCATGATATTGCCTTAACTATCATGATATTGCTTTAACTATCATGATTTATTTCTAACCATTTTGTGTTATATTAAGAGTTGTGATTTTTCATGATAAGTAGCGAATTTGCATGATAAGTTATGATTTTTCATGATAAGCAACAATTTTGCATGATAAGTAGCGATTTGTCTTAACTATCATGATATTGCCTTAACCATCATAGCTTTCTACTAACCATTTTGTGTTATAGGGTAAGTTGTGATTTCACCTTAAAAGTGATGGTATTATCTTAATTTTTGTGATATTAATTTAAGAGTTGTGATTTTGTGATGACACTTTGTTTTACAAGAAATTGCAATTTTGTGCTAATTAGTCATTGTTTTGCAAAAAAGTTTATGGTATTTCTATGTGTTTATGTTATTTTTCACTACATGAATTTTTTTTGAAACCTGAGAGCTAAGTTTCAAAATCCATTTTCCCACTTACATTTTTATTCTAAGCACATGGACCCCCTTACATCTTTTGTGGGACTTAAAGACCAAGAAAAAATTCTTTCAAACACTCTAAGAGTTAAACTCACATTTACACTTGGTGTTTTAAAAATATTTTACTTGAGTTATTTTTTATTTTGTTTAAGTTTTTAAAAAAATTCCAAGGGGCTAAAATTCATGACATATTTTGTTTGGTGCTATAAAAATAAGCTCACACTCTAGTTAAATACTCATAAGATTGTCCATTTTTATGATTGTTGCTGAGTGTTTGTTTTATAAGTTGAGTGTCACATGTATGCTCTCCCCCCATCCCCTTTAGGGAACTTGGGTGATAAAAAATGCTCACTTATTTCATTTGTCACTTTTTTCCAAAAGTGTGGAAGGAAAGTCACTATGTCCCTCCCCAAAATTTGAGTGATTTGAGTGACCCCAAAATGACCCTAAAGTCCTACTCAATTTCTATTTCATACATTTTTGGCTTGAGGGAAGGAGTTCATCACCTCCCCATAGGTTCTCTAGGGAAGTTTTGACCAAAGAATTCATCTCTCAACATCAATTCAACCCCATTCCATGGTAGTGGTATACAAATTTAGGTTGACTTACTAGGATGCTTGTTTGAGTGGTTAAGTAAGAGCTATTAGTAAGAGACTGACTCACAACTTATGTTTAACTCGAACATCATACTACACTGAGCAATTTACAAATGTATTAATTGTGAAAAGGATAATACATTTTCACAACAAGATAATTACTATGGATTTAAATGATGTGTTTCACCCTAGTTTTAACCACACATATGGGACCATTTAGAATATGTAAAAATTGATAGTTTAGACAACCCCACTTGCTGCAGACATACTATCAATATAGGGTGAGTAGCTTAAAGTTTTAGATCACCATACAAAATGTTGAGATAAGAGCGGGCCTAAAACCCCTAATTTTCAAGTGCATTTTATTTTATTTGTTAACAACATAATTTCCTTTAAAGAGCAATTATATAGATGAAATTTGATAGTATGAATCCACCTTGTCAGTTTTTTGGATTAAGACAATACACTTGGGTGTTTTTGTTATTTTTCGTTTTTAATTACATTTATCTTGAGTAAAAACTATTTATTTTTCATAACACATCAAAACAAGTCCCAAAACATTCACATTGTTTTATACACCCCTTTGGCCTAAGAGGTATTACTCTATTTGTTTATGTCACACTTTGTGCCCCAGATGTTTGTTCAAAAACCATTTTTGTGTCTTTTATTACACTATCAGATTTTTTCATGTCTCTTGTCACTTTTTAAACAAATTTTTAAACCTTATCTATACATATATTGTGTCAAATTCACATTTATGCTACCCATTTTGGTTTAGCCTTTTCTTTAGAACATTCATGTCTTTTTATTAAATCTAAATGTCAACATTTCAAAGTACAAATTTAAATTAATTAGGTTCAAACCAAATCCTTGAATAATTTGGGCTTCAGTTGTTTACCTTTTATGTTTGGTTTGTGTTACTTTGGTTGGCTTCATATTTGATCTAAAGACCCATTACCTAGACCTAGCATTTGTTATTTTCTTTGTACCTAATTTAGAGCATCTTTTTGAGCCACATTATTTCCATGTGCTTTGTTTGAAGTTTTTATGCCAATTTTTTGAGTGTCTTAGTCCCGTTATTATAATGGTTTTTCATGAGAAAAACTTTGAGTCTTAAAGTGAGCCAATTACCAAGTGTTATATGAGCTAATTTCCTTAATTTAGTTTGATTTTTAGTTCTTGTTCAATTTTTGTGTTTCCAAGTCTAGCCTTGTTTTAGTACAATTATAATCACCTTTGAGAAAATCATTATTACCTCTTGACCCTAGTTCACAATTATTCTACTTTTTGTATGCACTTTTGTGACTTATTATAACCACCTATGGGAAAATCAGTACCCTAGCCATAAATATGTTTGAACCTTTGTGTTACTTTTGGTGTTGATTATAACTACCTTTAGGAAAATCAGTATCATTAGACCAGTTTCAATTTTTGTTTGTCCTACCCTTGCCTAGTTTAGTTATTTTTGCCCTTTATGTCTCTTTTACAAAACCAAAGGCCCCTTTTTAGATCTTAGTGGTTTGTTCTCTTTAGACCCTTTTATTTATCATGTAACCTATCCATAGATCTAAAATTGCCTTACTACACATGTAGAAGGACCATGTATAATCTTGTATATGAGAAATTTATGATTAGTGACCTTTTTTTTAAGAATTGTATGATGATGTTACTTATGAGATGGATCCCTATACATATTATAAAATTACATACATTAAACAAAGGAATGACCCTTTAGCAAAATATTTGGTAACTTTGACTCCCTATCTAGGCCAAAAGCAAGAGCAAACACAATAATACCTTGCTCAAATAATGCCTAAAATTGAACAAAATCAATAACAGGAACCCTATTATGTTATAATGCCCACACAAACTAACTATGATATGTGCTTGTTTTATTTCCATTTGTTGGAACACAAAGTTAAAGTGCTATTTAGAGTTGATAAAGTAGGTGCTACATTTTCATCAAACTTCCTACAAGAAAATCCAAGTAATTTGATCATGACTCCTAATAATGTGCTATAAATTCAACCATTTGAACATGAATCTTCTAGTTCTAACCAATATTTGGTCCAAATTCCATAAAAATATGAAAATGTGCTTGTAAAAGGAAAATAAATTATGGATGAACAAATGAAATAGGTGTAATGGGCATATGAAAACTATCTCAACCTAGCTTGCAACCTCAATGTAAGGGCTATTTCTAACATGTCACTCATTGAGATAGATCCATCAAAAAGATAACAAATAGATTCCTTAAGCAACATAAGTGAAAATGTAGACCCCTTTAGCTAAAATTCATTGGTTGGTGATATGTATAATATTCACATTTTGATAGATGATAATATTACTTAGATAGAAAATACCACCTAAAATATTATAGATAGAACATAAATGCAATCCAATATAGAAAAAAGTGGGTATAATTTACTACCAAAAAATACCTAATAGGTTCCTCCAAATAATGTCACAAGTGGGTTTAAATAATAGGGAATGGGTACACTTATTTACGAAAATCAACAAGAAACTTCCACTCCCCAACCAGTTGCTTCCTCAAATGTGTAACAAGGGGAAACAAGAAAAAAAAAACCAAATTAATGCCACAATAAGTGCATAATCCTATGCCATATATGCATACACATAATGTTTAAAACTTTTACCAAATAATGATGCTTTACATTTTGTAAGAATTCATCGAGACTCAATCTCTTTGAGTGTACACCCTAAGGGGTGCATTGAGAAAGGGGTGGGTAGACCATTGGTGTTTCATAAGATTATTCTCCCTTATTGACACTTATTACCAATCAAACCAACTCTTGAAAACTATTCCCTAAGATATTATTCCTTTGTTTCATACTCCTCTAGTCTTTTTCGACTTTCCATCCCTCTTTTCCTCACCTTAAACCCCTTTTGACATTTGGATATACTAGGTCAATTGGGTCGACCCTATACTTTTTTAGGTGAAATTAACTTAGGGTCTATGTCAGCTCTTAGCTGACCTAGCCCATGACCTACTGATTTTTTTTCTTTAATTGTACTAGGTTGACCCTATTGGCCAAAATGTTTAGAAGGCCTTAGGGTTAAATTTTCCTATATATAAGATCATTTCATCATTATTACATAATCAATCAAGGGATATTATTCTCTTTGATTCTTTACAATCTACTCTTCCACCATTCTACTTGAGGAGTCTTAGATTAGGGTTTTTACTTGGAGAATTTAGTCTTGTGGAGAAGTATTGTATGTTTTGGCCTTTCTTAGTGATTCGTGAAAGCCACAACAACCTATTACGAAGCCCCTTCGGCCAAGGGAGAGATTGAATCTTAATGGGTTCATCATTAATGTAAATATTCTCTAACTTTGCTCCTCTCTTTAATAAATATAATTAACATAAGTATTGGTTTCAAATAATATTACTATTCTTATTCCATGTATTAATATCTTGATCATATATAGCTTAATTGAAATTTTCCTATATATGTTTATTTTATTTAGTAACACCCATATTATGCCATAATATTTAGTGAGTACTAGATTATATTTACTTTACTTGTTATTAGTTTAGTGAGATATCAAAACATAAGAATCTCTTAGGGTTGTTGCATGATTGTGCTTGACTAGAAGCTTTGGAACCCTCCCTATCATAGTGTATTATGGTAAGAGATCCCCTAATCAGGTTTAGTGGATCACCATATTGGTCATGTTCCTAATTATCTATTGTGTCCCAAATAAAAAGTGTATGGTATGATATATCTTCTTTGAGTTAGGATTGATTTATAGACATGATGCATTTATGATTTCATACATTAGGGTGAACCCAATGTGAATCTAACCCTTATATGTTTTATTTCATTTTTTCATCATTTCATCATTTTATTTTTATATATTTACAATACTGGGTCAATAGTGTTAATATAGCTCTAACTTTTGTATGTAGATTTAACACATAATTGCATTAATATTAATCTATTCTATTTATGTAGGTTTTTCATTAGGTAAGGCTATGGGGTCAATTTTATTAACACAATATAGGTTTTTCACTTCTATGTTTAGGATATTAGGTTGACTATATCAACATAGTACACTTTTAGACTTCCAGATCAGACTACTAGATCAACCCTATCGACTCTGTACATTTTTGGACTTCTAAAAAACATACTAGGTTGACTCTATTAACACAATACATTTTATAAGTTTTTAATAAATAAGGAACTACAAAGCTAGGTTAACCCAATTGACATAGTTGGTAGAATTTTCAAGTGTAAATTAGGGTACTTCAACAACAATCTTATTTTTATCTACATCCTCCAACCCACCAAGGTTCCTTTTTATCCTTCTCTATTATTTATGTTATTCATTATATTTCTATTTTTCACACTTTGTAGTATTTAAAACTTCCCCTGTACTGTCAACTAGGTTGACCCTATCATTGTATTTCTATATTTTGTATTCTATCTAAAGAACTAGGTCGACACTGTCAACATAGTTCTTTTTTATATCCTTGATTCCATAACATAGAAGTGACACTATCAACTTTTTTCTATAATATTTGCATACACTATTATCTAACTCGATATTGTATTATGTTCATAGTTGTAATTAACACTTATATGCTAGTAATTAGCTCACACTTTCATTTCTTATTTATTGCATGCTTAGAATAGATCACATAGTCTAATTAGGTGGTTTTTCAATATACCATTTATTTTCACTATTTTCTCCTTTATGCACACACTACCAAATCACAAAATCTTAAAAAACATTTTAAAAATTATCCACCCAAGGCCTACCTATTTGGATTTCATCACCAAAAGGGAAGCTAACTTGGTTTTATGGCTACATATAAAGATGTAATTATTGGTATATATTGGATAGGCACCTAAAACCCTTATCATTGTGGTGTGTGAAGTGAGGGGGCAGGCCCCATACCAAGCTAGTACCATTGCCAACACAAATCCCTTTCAGTCCAAATATCCTGAAACCATCCTTATATTTCTTTATAATTCCTTACATCCAACTCCCTATCACATTTAAAATCATATTTTAATAATTGAACAACATTCAGGATGACTACTTAGTTAAAATTTACTTTTGAAATTGATTTCTCACTCTTTTCTCAATTATATGTTGTATGGAAAAAACTTGCATTAGCTAACATTAGTGTAAGGTTTTTTGCTATGTGCCTTAATTGGATCAACCTCATTATCCAAATTGATTATGTGTTTACTTATTTTTATTTCTTTTAAAATTACTTACAATTTTTTTCCTATTTGAGTACATAGTCATTCTGCTCGACACAGTCTCTTACAAACTATTTGTTTTTCCCTTGTCTATTGTACTAGGTCAACTTTATCAACTCTATACACTTTTTCAGCTCCTATTTCTTATACTAGGTCCACTCTATCAACTTTGTAAAATTTTTTAGCCCTTATTTCCTATAATAGGTCAAATCTATCAACTCTATAAAAATTTTAAACCTTATTTTCTATTCTATATTGACCAAGTTAGCTTTGTACTTTTTTCTACTTTTCCTATCTACCAAATTAGTTCTATATTTCTCTTTACTAGAAATTTTTTTCATTTCTCTCAATTCATCATGAAGTATCCTATTATAATCTTCTTGGATAGATTGAATCCATTTAGATACTATATGGGATGTTCATTTCTCCCTCTCTTTTTTCCCAAGAGCACTACCACTCTTGGGGCACTTCTTCCCCTCCTTCATACATGACTTAGAACATGGTGTAAATCACACCTCAAGATCAATTTGATGGGTCTTATCCTTTTATACCTAACAAGATACCCCTCATCTATAAAATCTTCAAACTAATGTGGGAGTAATTGACACAAGTTTAATCAATAATCCCACTAATAATCCATATTCTAATAACCCTACCCTATTACCAATTTGGGGAGTGATCCTACCAACACCAACCCACCTATTGATACAAATCAACTTCTTGCCCAAGTTATTAAACAAATAATCATAATGTAAAACTCTAACAATAATCATATGATGCAACTCCAACATCATTCGATTAATATGGATAATGAACCTCTAGCTATATATCCTCAATGTAATCCCAATTTTATTACTCCACCTCTTAGAGATGCCTCATGTAATGTTATTCCTCAACCCATAATGACTAACAAGATTTTTAAAACTATTAAAAATGAGCCTTTATCTCCCTTAATTATATCCATTGATATTGATAACATATCTCCAACTATCAAGTATGATGGAAGCAAAGACCCAGCCTTATTTCCCAAATCCTTTAGAAATATTTACAAAAGAATGGATCTCGACTAATACTTTTACCATAACTAGAATCTTATTAAATACCTTCACTGACAATGTATTATAATGGTACAACCAATTAGCCCAAATTTACATTTAGAAACTTGAATATTCTGTCAATCCTTTATTTAAATAGTTTCAACACAATGATCTTCCCAAAAATTGTCTTAGCCACTTCATCAATGCTAATCAATCTCCCACTAAATCAGATCATGGCTTTATCAAAATATATAAATAATTAGACCATAAAGCCTACCATAACATGACTAATAATAACTTATTAAAACTCTTTATCACTACTTTGATTCCTTATCTTCAATATAAGGTTTGAACTTTTGATCCTTAAATAATTAATAAAGCTCTTGATTGAGATAAACATCAATAATTTCTCATGAAGCAATTCAAACCTAATCCTAAACTTTTAAAATGATATTTTCAAAAATATACAAATTCTATCACTAGTAATACTCTACAAACCAAACTTGAATTTACCAAAGCCAACATCCCTTCATTTTCTCACACACCACTTTCTATGTAGAAAATGAAACAATTTTTACCACCCTCTAAACCTTTCACTTATCCCAACAATCCTCTTAAGTGGTATGACCCTAATCACTTTTGTTATTTTCATGATAAATTGGTCATTCCTATTAATATTATAAATGGGTCACTAGATTCATTGTATCCTAAATGCTTGGTGATTAATTTAATCATCAAGCCATGATTGACCTTCATCATCAAGAGTACATTACTGCTTCTAAAAAATGACAAGTTTCTAAAGTTTTTACCCCAAATAACCAAAAATATTTTTCAAATAGTCAACCAAATAAGAAGGATGTTTTTACCATTGATTTCAATTATGAAAAATATTATAATAATTCTCAATATGTTGATACTACCAAGGTTATCAATCATCAGAAGCTAGCTCACAAAGGTCCTATTACCAAACTTAAGAAGTCATATTTAGAAGAATAATTTCTCAAATATACTAAAAACACCAATCTAGCTTTAGAAGCACATGAAGAGCAATTCCTCCTTATAAACCTCCAACCACATCTATTAATTCAAAATACACTTTGCCTCCTAAACCTCATGCTGGTTCTTCTTTTAAATCTCATTGGAACTTTCATTAAGAACTTAACTCTATGCCTTGTAAATTTACACTCATGGAGTTGGTTCATACTTCCCCCTATCACCACAAGTTCATTATGAAATAACTAAAATAAAATAAATATCTATCCTACATCGATGAAGAACCACCTTCTATTAAAACTCAACCTACCAATGTCAATACCATTGAAACTATGTGTCCTTCCAAGCCTTCTATTTAATTTCTTGAAGAAGACATGATCAATGATAAAATTCTTTTTTATGCTGATGATATAGAACTTTTATTTAAAATAGCCATTAATACTACCCTTATTCATATAGTTATAGTTGATGAAGGCTATGGTATTAGTGTGAGATATTTGTGTCTTATCTAACAACTTGTTTATAACAAGGATCATCTCAAGCAAACCCATCTTACCTGTCATGATTTTGATAACACTAATCAAAAGCCACTTGGTTGAATTTGGCTTCCATTAACCATTGGACCTAAGACCATTCTAACTAAGCTTATGGTCCTTGACTTACCATTATCTTATAATATACTCCTTGGTCACCCATGGATGAATAAAATGAGGGCTATTGCTCCTTTTGGTAGTTAATGCATTAAATTATTATATAATGGAAAATGATATAAATATAAAGTTGGTCCCAACCCATGGATCATTCAAATTCTAATACCAAATCTCAATATCATATTCCTACCATTCCTAAAATCAATAGTGCTCCTTTACCTGATTTCATCAATGCTAATCCTGATTTACAAGTCACTCTTGCTATTTCACATGATGATGAACCTAATGATTTACAATACACTTGAAATAATACCAAGATAATTATCTACATTTTGTAATAGCTTCCTCCTTATTTATTTCCTCAAGACTATTATATTCCTCTTATAGATGAGATCATTGATTTTACCCCTCTATGAAATGCTTAGGAGCCTTATTTGCCTAAAGATGCCATCACTTGCAATGATTTTGGAGTGGACAAATTATTTGAAGATCCTCTCATCATGTCTCCACAAAAAATCAATAATATTAGGATTTTAACTTATAAAAATCCCCCTGACTCTCAATCATGTACAATCTCTCCAACATATGATTATAATTACATAATGACCCAAGATCAATATCAAGACTTAGATGTTTAGCATTATCAAAAAATCTTAGATCAAATACCTGATTTTAACCAGGATGTCCATACCATTTCTATGGATCATGACTTTGATCTTTAAGTTTATGTCCCTCCTACAAAGCCTCCAATTCTTGATACTCCTTAGATGATAGAGTAAAATATACCTTTTGAAACTTTAGAAATTAATCCATCTTATTTACCACCTATATATCCCATCATTTCATTTGATCCTTCCCCTATCACCAAAACCAAAGACTCTCTAATCCCTTCTAATCCATCTACCTCTCCTACTCCCAAGATTACACTAGATTCCAAGGCAACCACTATCTGTCAGTTACATTCTTAGTTTAGTATCCATGGTAATCAAATTCTAGATCTTGAAGTAGATGTTGAGTATTATGGTCCTCTTCTTACCTTGCCTAGTGACGAAGCTATTCTTGAAATACTTCATGCCCAAAAACCTCTAATTCTTTGGAAACATCATAAACTTTGGAATTTTCAAATCAAAAACCCTTATTTCAACACTTTCATTGCTAGCATTGATTCCAAAACTAATCCAATTTTTTCTTTACCTTATGTACCATACCATTTCTAAGATAGTAATGCTATACTTATCAAAGAAACCACTCACATTGAGTATGTTACTCCATCATGTCCTTAACCAATTATAGTTTATCATGAACTATCAAATACTAAGTATGATAATTTTATCTTATTATTTTATAAATATCATGAGGTATTCATTTGTTCCTATGAGGACATGCCTGGAATTAAACCTAGAATTATGGTGCATAACATAATTACTTATCCTGAAGCCAAACCTGTGCATCAAAAGCAAAGGAAATTTCCACCAAAAGTTTCCACCTTGTGTCATAAAGAGATCACCAAATTACTCAATGCTAAGTTTATCAAACCAATGGACTATTCTGAATGAGTTTCTAACATAGTTCCCATTCAAAAAAATGTCACTATGATCATTCACATGTGTATTGATTTTCACAATCTTAACCTCACTTATCCCAATAATAACTTCCCTTTACCTTTGATATATGCCATCATTGATTCCATAGTTGGCTATAAAATTTTATCTCCTATGGATGGCTTCTTGGGTTACAATAAGATTCACGTTTCCCTTAAAAACCAACATAAGACCACTTTCACTATGGAATGAAGCACCTATTGCTATGCCAAAATTCCCTTCAGACTCAAAAATTCCAGAGCTACTTATCAATGAGAAATAAATCAAAATTTTCATGATATTATCCATAAAATTATTGAAACTTATGTAGATGATCTCATTGCTAAATCCAAAATTTTTAAGACTCATCTCTTTGATCTTACCATCATCTTTGACCATCTTCTTCAATACCGAGTTAGACTAAATCCTTACAAATGTGTCTTTGTTGTCACATCTATAAAATTGTTAGGATTCTTAGTCTCTCTTTATGGCATCAATGTTGACCCAACTAAGATTAGTGCTATCATCAACATGCCCATTCCTCATTCCATTCTAGACATTCATACCTACTTAGGAAAAATTGGGATAATTAGATTATTCATCCCCAAAATGGCTTACTGCATCCACTCCATCAATTCTCTTATTAATAAAGGTAATGCTCTAGAATGGATGAACCCTTTTAAAAAACCCTTTGATAACATGAAAGAATTATTTCTTCACCCACCTATGCTTCATCCTACTTCTAGTGATAGACCCTTGATCTTATACACTTCTTCTACACCTATATTCGTTCGGGTAATGCTTGACTAACAAGATGATTCTAGAAGAGAGTATGCTATCTACTAAATTATTTGAAGCCTCATCGATTATTAAAAATTTTATACCAAAGTTGAATGTGATTACCTCACCATTTATTTCATCATTGAAAAGCTTTGACATTACATGCTATACTAGACCACTTATGTCATCATTCATTCTAACCTCTTTCATCACTTTTTATCCAAATCCTTTCTTCATGGAGATATAATTCGAAAATGGATGGTCCTCCTTATGTAATTTGATATATACATTATAACTAAAAAAATATATCAAAGGATAAGTCATAGCTGATCAAATTTTTATAGTTCTTGTTCCAACTACCAATCACCTTCAAGATAGTTTTCTAAATGATAATATTTTCTATATTAAAGGTCTCAATCAATCTATTTCTCTCAAATATTATTTTCATTACTATATTTCTAATCTCAAAGCTAGTAATTTAGACAAATTTAATATTACCTATGATACTACTAAACCTAAAGTAGTTATTATGGAGCTTCTTGAAATTAATGTTGACTTACATGAGGATACTTGGACCCTTCACTTTGATGGTGCTAAATACCTTCAAGGAGCTAGGGTAGGTTGAATTATTACAAGTCCTCTTGGAAAAATCATACCTTTAGCTTTTCTCTTCACCTTTGATGTCACCAATAATATGGATGAATACAAAGCTCTAATCTTAGGAATGAGAGCTGATCGCGATTTAAACATTCAATACCTACATGCCTTAGGTGACTCTCAACTTATTTTATGCCAAGTCAATGATGATTACCAATACAAAAGTCAAAATACCATTACCTATCATCAAATTGTAACCACTCTTACTAAGGATTTCATATTTTTCACTATTGAGCCTATCCCTAGAGATGAAAATTCCATTGCTAACTCCCTGGCTTCTTCCACTTGTCTCTTTCATCCACAATAAGTTATTTTTGATCCCACTTTTCTTATATAGATAAAAAATATTCATATTCCACTCAACCACCATATTCGCTTATCTACCACATCAAGGTTATCACCATTTGACATAACCCATGGTATAAATACATCATTTAATTCTTGGAACATCAAACTTATCCTCCCAACTTAGAATCTCATGAAAATACATGTATTCATAAAAAAAGCTTTTAAATATGTATTTCAATCCTTTATTATCACAAAAATAAAGGTACCTTACTCTGCTATCTTATGCAAGATGAGTTCCCTTCTCTTATTTAACAATCACATGGGGGAAATTATGGTGGCCACTGTAAAAAACATGATACAACCCATAAATACCTATGTATGGGTTAATTTTTGCCTAGTCTTGAAAAGGATGCAATCAAAAAAAAAAAAATGTACTTTCCAAATTCATGATGATATAATTCATTCACCTCTAGATGAGATTTAAATTATCACATCTCCCTAGCCAATTTCCATATGGGTATTAGATCTGATTGACAAATTACCTTGCTCCCAAGATGGGCATGTTTTTATCATCACAACTACTAAATATTTTACCAAATGGGTTAAATCCATACCCCTTGTTAATGTCACTAGTAACACCATCACCAAATTCATTTTTAATCAAATAATTTATCACTTTTGTGTTCCCCATACTCTCATTTTAGATAATGGTGGTAACCTCAAAAATAAGGACATCAAATAACTTTGTTCTAAATTCAAGATCAATCATAAATTTTCCACGCCTTGCTATCCACAATTTAATAGCCAAGTTGAGAACAAAATTATTAACAAAATTCTCCAAAACACAATTCATATAATCCATATAGATTGGCACCTTCATATTTATCCTACTCTTTTGGTCTATTGGACTAGCATACATACTACCACTAGGGTAGCACTATTCTCTCTAGTTTATGGTTCTGAATCAGTTCTTCCATTGGAAGTTAGGATTCCCTCACTCCATATATCTCTTCATGGTATCATTCCTAATGAAGAATTACATGAATCTCACCTTCATTCCCTTGATCTACTTGATGAATACTAACTTTCTAATTTAAAACATAACCACCAATACAAGGCTCGTATTACCAAACAACATAAAAAATGTGTTAAAATCCACACATTTAAGGTTGGTGATCTTATCCTTAAATTAGATTACACTCATGATAAAGAAGGTAAATGTGCCCAAAAAAGGTGGGGCCCTTATTTAGTCAAAGATATTTTTGGTCCAAGTACCTATCACCTTTAAATCAATGAATGCCATGTTTTTAAAGAGCCCACTAATGCACAATTCCTTAAAAAGTATTTTGCCTATTTTTTCCCTTCTTTTCATGATTTCTATATGCTATCTATCTAACAACTTTTGTAGGATAATTATGTGGGTCTCTCCCTCTAAAATAGTTCATTCTTTTTACAAACCTTTTGCCCTTCATTTTTGGTCTTTTGGTTTCTCTTTTCCTCTCATGAATTACATTGTAAAACTACAGATAAGACCTGATCTTCCTCATGATGTACCATAGTCTTTTTTATTTTCATACTCTTTTACACACTTTTTGGCAGCCCTTGGATCTTTATTTTGTGACTTTTAATGTAAGACCATGGATAATACCTAGCCTTCCTCACAAAATACCATATTTCAATTTTCTTCATTTATTTTTCACATGCCTTTTAGCACCCTCATTGGTTCCTCTTTTATGTGTTTTAGTGTAAGACCATGGATAGGACCTAGCATTCCTCATAAAATTTTTATTATGTTATTCCTTTTCTAAAATGTGTTTTTGATCTTTGTTCCTAGCTTTAGCTTTTGCTTCTTTTGATAGATGTAATCTATACAACAAATTATGTTAACATGTTTTCCTCCATTTACCTCATTCTTATGCAAAGGAATCACACTTTACTTTCATTGTATCCATATTTCACCCTTTGTCACATTTTTGTAATTTGAAGTACTTTAAACTATTCTATGTGTAACTCATCTTGATTTCCTTTCCTTTCACTCCTCATTGGATAAAGTAAGGATGAAAGTCAAGATATAAATTTTATTTTACCTAGATTTATGAGACTCTTTGACCCCATGCTCTCTAAGGATTTTTCCTCTACACCAATCCATCTAGTTATAGGGGTTGGGTTAGGTTAGGCTATATAGATAGAATGATACTCTACTACTTACTATGGGGTATAGAGTAAAACTCAAACCTAATCTATATATTCTATTATATAATACATAGATGTGAATTGATGAAGGATATATCTACCCTAGGGGAACTTACCTAGGAGCTCAAGATCCTAATTATAATACTACTAACATTATCCTATCTAGATGGGAAAGAGGGATATATTCCCCCCTCCCCCCTCTCCCTTAAGTAACTAAGTCCCAAGTATTCAAATGAAAGTCATATTTATCACCCATGTTTGGTTTTCCAAATATGTATGGAGGAGGAATAGAAAAAGTTATCAAGAAATTTAAAATACAACTCATTTCAAACAAAAATAAATGATATATAAAAGGAAATATAAAAATATTAAAGAGTCAAAATCACACCAAAATATGTGATTATAATCACATATCCTATCTATAAATGAAACTCAAACTCCATAGTTGGCCTCCCATAAAGCCAAGGTCCATTAGGGTGTGGTAGGCCATGAAATTAGAATAATATAATTCAATAAACTCTATGGTGCTACCTAATTTCTCACATAAGTACCTAATCTTCACAATAGACTGATGACTCTATAAGGGCTCCTGAGGAATGAGAGATATATTATGGGAAGGTAGGTCCATTTTAATTTGCATGCATATAGCCTTCAGGGAATGATCTACATACTAAATTTTTTGACCTAAGACTTGTGTGGCTAAGATAAGATATTTATAGTCCTTAAGGTCAAAATTCCTCTTATTTTGACAAACCTAATTTGAGTTTTATGACTTCAATAAAGAGTTCCTCTACCTTAGTTTTTCCTTCATTCTCCTCTACACCTATTTCAACTCCCCCTTGATAGGTAAATTATGATTCCAAATATATTTTACCTCTTCTTTATTTCCTTCTTATTCACTTAAAAACATGCTAGCACTAATTTGTTTTAGTTTTATCTATCCTTAGAAAAAAAAATATGTTTGAGTAACTATGGATTACTTTATTTACACCATAGATGTACATTTCAAGACTTGATTTGTTTTCATTTTACCATTTTTCATTTTTGTACCACCATTTTTTTTGGATGCCTAAGTCCATTTATATCTTTCATGTCCTTTTTACATTTTTGTTTTCCCTTTTATGCACCTTTCTCCCATTATTGAGTGAGATAAGGATTGTTACTTCTCACTCATCAATGTTGTTTTACCACTTTTTTTTTACTTTTACATTTGATTTTGGTTACCATCCTTTTTGATATGTATCCTTGGTTTTATTTGGTGAGTTTTCCTTTCTTACTTAAAGTTTATTGGTTTGAGTTTTTTGGTCTTTAGTAACCTTGGCTTTTTAGTTACCTAATTTACTCTTGTTTTTGACTTGGTCATTTGGTCTAACATAACACTTGTCACCCCAAATTGCCAAATTTACAAGTACATCCCATCCACATAGCACCAATTATCTTGGATTTCCTATGTTTTTTTTTGTTTTAACACTTTAGTTTTGTATTCTTGGGTTTGTCAAAAGCAGTCTTTTCACTCTACACATCAAAATTAACAACACAATAGACACCCATTCAATGATAAAGGTAAGTCAAGGTACACATCACATTTACTTTTTAGTTATTTCCCTTTATGTCATTTACTTTTAGTTATTTTATTCTTTAAAATACTACAACTTTTTTTAGTATCAACATTATGTGTTCTTATGTTCTTTCTTAAAGTACCATCCCCTATTTCACCTTAGTGACATGTGATGATATTCAAGTGGGGCATATGCATACACATAATATTTTCAAATTTTACCAAATACTGATACTTTACATCTTACAGGAACCTACTGATACTTAATATCTTGGAGTGCACACTGTAAGGGGTGTACTGGGAAAGGGGTGGGTAGAACATTGGTGATTCACATGATTATTATCCTTTATTTCCAATGATTACCAATCCAACCAGCTCCTAAAAACCATTACATAAGATATTACTCATATATTACATTTTCTTCTAGTATTTTTTATTTCCATCCCTCTTTTGCTCACTATAAACCCCTTTTGATAGTTCAACCTAGGTCAACCCTAAACAATTTTGGGTGAAATTCACTTAGGGTCTAGGTCAACTCTTAGCTAACCTAGCCCATGACCTAGTGAATTTGTGTCCTTAATTGTACTAGGTTGACTAAGTAGACCCTATCGACTAAAATTTCAAAAGTGATTAGGGTTAAATCCTCCTATATATAAGATCATTTCATCATTATTACATAATCAATCAAGAGTTATTATTCATTTGTGCTTTTTTACAATCTGCTCTTCCACCATTCTACTTGAGAAGTCTTAGCTTATGGTTTATACTTAGCGAATCTAGTTTTTTGTAGAAGTATTGGATGTTTTTGTCTTTCTTAGTAATCCTTACAAACCATAATAACCTCTTAAAAATCCCCTTTGGCTAAAGGAGAGATTGAGTCTCAATGGGTTTATCATTTATGTAAGTATTCTCTAACTTTATTCCTCTCTTTAGTAGATAGTAGTATAAATATTGACTTTGAATAATATTTCTCTTCTTATTCCATGTATTAGGGCCTTGCTCAAA
Source organism: Torreya grandis (assembly GCA_037957365.1). Taxonomy (NCBI): domain Eukaryota; kingdom Viridiplantae; phylum Streptophyta; class Pinopsida; order Cupressales; family Taxaceae; genus Torreya; species Torreya grandis. Next base: position 570,063 of record JARHVA010003947.1, read on the forward strand.
CATAACTTAATTGATATTTTCCTATACACAATTTTTTAATTTACTAACCCCCATATTGTGCCATAAGCTTTGGTGAGAACTAGATTACATTTGTTGTACCTGTTATTAGTTTAGTGAGATATCAACACATAGGACTCATTTAGGGTTATTATGGTATTATGATTGAATGAAGGCTTTTTAACCCTCCATATAATAGTTTATTGTGGTAAAATATCCCCTAATTGGGTTAGCGTATCCCCATATTGGTCATCTTCCTGATTATCCAATGTGTCCCCAATCAAAAGTGTATGGTATGATCTATCTTCTTCAAGTTATGATTGATTATAGACATGATGAATTTATGATTGCATATAATATCCATATATGACAAAAAAAATTCTACTACAATAATCATGAATCAATCTACTTTGTCAATCATAAACATTTCCTAACCAACAATGCATTCTTATTAGTCAAAATGTATTAGTTGGTCAACATCAATAATTGATAAGTAAATAGATACCAAACCCATATTAGTTACCACACCAATACATGATATTTCAATAGTTTCTAAGACAAAAATTTCCATCCTAACAATAAATTCCAAACCAACAACAAATGTCATTTCAACAAGTATTGATCCAACAACAGGTGTTTATCTAACAATAAGGTTCTTCCACATAGTAGGTACTAGGTGTTAGGTAGTAATTGCCTTTCACCTAAGGGGTATTAAAAATACAACAAGGATATAAATAGAAACACCTTCATTAATAGGGATCTACTCAACATCATGTTCCCTATATTCAATAGGGTTTAACAAGTAGATAACATGTTCCCTCCTAAACCCAGTAATACTACCACATTCTACAAAACCAAATACCATTATAACAACTATAATTCATCAACCAAGGTTATGTAGCCAAACCAAACCCAAATGTGATTCAAAAATAACATATGTCATACCCATAATATAAACCTAATGCATAAATATGTATATCTAGTCATCAAGACAATTCAACTAGCATCCCATAGTATACCTATCCTAGTTAAAGTAATCCTCTTTTGACCACACAACATCAATAATAGGATAGTCTTTCTGATTTCCTAGCCCAAGAATTACAACAAATAAAGGATGAAATTCAAGAGATATAAGTTTGAAAAAAAATTAAGAAATTCAAATTGGAGGAGATATGTTCTTATCCATTCAATATGGAATATTTGTAAATACCATTTCCACCAGGTTATGAGCCACCTAAATTTGATAAATAAAAAGGTAAAGGATAACCTAAGGCACATATAATTGAGTTATTTGTCACTTTTCAACTAGTGGCTTATAGTGATATGTATTTGCTTTTACTCTTTCTAAGGAGTCTAGCTGGATAAGCCTTAAAATGGTTGCTAAAATTACCAAAAAACTCTGTACCTAATTTTGATGACCTCTTAGATAAGTTTTTGAAAAAAAATCATCCAATCTCAAACATGAGATTATTATTATGGATCTAAGCTAAACTAAATAAAATACTAGTGAGAGATTCACTTCATACTTTCAATGTTGGAGATCCCTAGCAAGTCAATTTACACACAATTTACTAGACAAATAGTTAGATACAATATTTACAAGGAGCTTACACAATGAGATATCATAAAATATCAAGCTATGGTGTGATCACACAATCAAAGAAGTCATATCAAAGGGAATCAAATTTTAGAAAGACCTTATCAATAAGGACATAATCGAGATATTTTATTCTAGTTAGAACCAAAACCAAAACCAAGGTCAAAACCATAATCAAACTAAAATACTAGATTCAATACCACCTAAAGTTAACAATAATGAAATAACTAAATCTTACAACCATAATAATAATGTTATTGATAATGGAGTTACTGAGTCATGCCATTTTTAGATAGTGCAAACACCAACTATTTTAATACCTCCACCCACTCAATAACCACTTCCTCCATAAAATCCACCAAGACCTCCACACAACCAACCTCAACAAAATTAGAACCAATTACAAACCCCTCCTTTAAGGAGAAAACCACCCATTGTCTAGCAATTCAATGACCTTAGTGAACCAATTGAGTTTGTGTTCCAAAGACTAGTTCAAGCTAATATGATCAGTTGGCCTATACCAAAACCATTTCCTAGAGATACTCCCTTTATTTATTGGAACAAATAAAATTAATTTTTTGAGTATCATCATGTTAGGGGAAATTCTATTAGATGGTATCCAACTCAGACATATGATTGAGAACATGTTGTAAAATGGGGAGATAGAAAGAGATACCCATACTTCTATGAACAATCATAAATTGGGTACATACCAAAATCCATTTCCACAACATAAAAACCAATAAAAAAACCAACAATAATGGTAGAGAATTCCATCATAGAATCAACAATAACATCAACCATAACGATAAAAATAAAATTGTCAAAACCAAGGGTTAAATGATCAAACCAATGAAGGAGGTAATCATGTTATTGCATATACCTAAAACAATGTTATGGGACATGTTTTAGGTAGTGATGTCACCACCATTATTATTAACCCTAGAAAAACAACCAATAGGCCTAGACCTTCACACAATAATACCTATTTTCCAAATAATACATACCACTTTACCAATTCTGGTGATTCTTCTACAAGTTATGTTGATAATTAGGCACCATACCACTCATGAATCATCATTCCTAGTCTTCCTACCTACCCATCCAACTATTAAATACAAGTTCCAAATCGAGATTAAGTAATCAAAACTCAATGTGCAAAGGTAAATATTAAAGGACCACATATGAATACTATCAATAAGCCTAATCAACCTTTTATACCTATAAAAAATAAACAAATATACAAAACTAAGGGGAAATCCTATGATATTGTGGAACAACTCAAGAATATGCCTTACATATCTCAATCATGGATTTGTTTTAAATATCTACCATCTACAAAGACATTATGAATGAGTAGTTGAATCAATTTCTTATGCTAGATGATATCATCTAGACAAGTTCCAAACTATGGTAGGACACTTGGATCTTGGCTTACATATCACCTTTGGCTAAAGTGATATATCTTCTTTAGGCCCATTGCATAACAACCCATTATACAATGAAGTTGGTATAATAAACCACATGGTTAAATATGTCCTTATATAAAATACTTTAGGTCTCAACATTATATCTTTAAAGTTAACATCTTGGATATACAATAGTCAACATGGAGCTAGATACCATCATTATCAAGGAATATGATAATGAAGAATGAGAGTCTCAAGGTATCATTAGCCTATTGATAGTTATTATGAAATTGACCCATGATACTTTGTGTCATGTTTTAAACTTGGAGTTATCTTACAATTTGTTATTAGGCTGACCTTGTATCCATGAAATTAGGCCCATCCCTTCTACATTGCATCAGTGTATAAAATTTCCACATTCAAGAATGGAAGTGACTATACCTATTGATATTTAACCCTAATAGTATTGTAAAAGCCTTGAGGTCAAGTAAAAGAGCTAAAAATACCATTTTGGAATTAATCCTATGCTAAAGTTTGACAGTAACATATCCAAAAAAGGAAAAACCATTGAATCAGGCCTAACAGTTAATTACATTGAACCAGACAATTTAACTTCTAACTCAACCATTTTTCCACCAGATATTTCCAATCATTTCTAATCATTGACAAAGGTATTAGAGAATGTATCACCTATAATACATTCTATATAGCTAAATTTCCCACAAATCCTAAATCTTTTGGGAAACCTATGGCCAAAACTACTAGTATGGCATGGGACACTAAAATAAAATCTCAATTAAATAAGCATATTATCTTCAAACTAGCCTTTGGCCTAGAACATGATCCCTTAATAGAATATGATTCATGGATATACACTGATGAGTTATAAAATTGTTACCAAAGTGTAAGGTACCCTATTCTAAATCAAATTATGGATCACCTAGCTTATGAAAGCTGAGGCATTAGATTACATCAGCAAGGAAATATCAAACTAGTTTCAATAACTAAGTACAAATGAACTCATGGTATTGGATTTAAGATTCTTGGGGGTGACCCCCAATACATAATTCATGTTTCAACACTAATGACTAGTGATGTTGATGCTGATAGATATGTAGGGTCTAATTATAGCATCTATGATAACCTAACCACCATAAACCTATTTGACACCCACACCATTTACACTATTAACCCCATTAATTAATATTCAAACTTAACCCTTTGCCATCCCCAATTGATATAATGGGACAAAAAAGAGTCAATAGTGCCATTAGACAAGTTTGAAAATGATGAGGTCATATATGACTTCTTGTGATTAAGAAGTCACATACCTCTTGGAGATCACAATCAAGGCTTTGTTATTAGACTATATCCTACTACCTACTTCAAAGAAAAGGTGAATAAACCTATCCAAAAACAAAAACACAATCAAACATTGAGGTTTAAAAGTGAAAAATGCTTTGGGGAACTTTTTAACTAGGGAAAAATTAAAGGAAAAGGAAAGTCTTTTAGTGAAAACTGATTTTTGACATCATTAGATGGGGTTATTCTCCCCTATTTTTATGAATTATAGGAGACTATTAGACCATACCCTAATTATGGATCTGATATTATCACTAAAAATCAATGAGTTTTTGCATATATTGTTCAAGAGTTCCTTATGGTATTTGTATCTTGGTTAATACTACCATTAGGAGATTTTGTTTCATCCTACTTAGGAGTATTAGAAGAGATAGATCATCTAGAATAATTTATTATTACCAATAAATTCATCTCACTACCAACTATTCTAGATGATGGTTCTACATTTCTAGTAGAGGACACTTTAGAGGTGAATATTAGGACTCCAGAGGACCCAAAGTGGATTAAACTAGGTGCATCCCTCACTAAAGAGGAACGTAAAATTTTTACAACTCTTTTGAGAGTATTTATTGATATATTTTAATGGACCTACTTGAACATGTTAGGTTTGTATCCCACCTTGGTTGTACACCATATCATTATAAATCTTGATACCAAGTCTATTAAGAAAAAATTGCACAAGATGCATCTTTGTATTGTTGTGTTAGTAAAAAAGAGTTATAAAAACTCTTAGATGCAAAATACATTAGGTTAATAAAATATTCAAATTGGATATCAAATATTGTGCCATTAAGTAAAAAGATATAAGGGATTTGTATATACACTAATTTTAGAGACATCAACAAGTCCTACCCAAAAGAAAACTTTCCTCTTCTTAATATTGAGATGATCATCAAATCAACTAATGGCTATGAAATGCTCTCTTTAATGGATAATTTTTAGGCTACGATCAAATCAGGATAACACCAAAAGACCAACACAAGACAACATTGAAGGGGCCCCGAAACCCTATACAACAAACAGATAGATAACCTTAAAGCCCATATAATCAAAACACCAATACATACAAACCCAAGTAAATTAACCTAAAAACAGCAGAAAAGACCAAAAATTTCCGCAAAATGATTACTTATACACGAGCGAAGGTTCTTTGACTTCTTCCTCTTCACAGTATTACCTTAGCTGTTACCGGTGATTCATTAAGCCCAAAAGAGACTCATCAAATTCCTTATGAACACCAATAAAAACCTCTTATCCTCCAAAATAGGGGGAGATGCCAAAGCCTCCACACCGCTGGCTTTGAAAGATCTTTAATCATAGGTCACCACAGGACCATCTAAGGAGTCTTTTACCTGCGGCTCCTCCTCATTCAATTTTCTTCATTTTCAAAGGAGTTCCAAAGGTTGATTATCAATTGGCCCACCAAGAATGTGGTCTTCTGGACTTTGTAGTCCTTATCAAACACCAGGTGGCCACCCGTCTAAGTACCGAAAAAATATATATCACCTTTGGTAGACCTTTTGATTTGCATAACAAAGTGTTTTTATATAGTCTCCTAATGCATTCCCAATAGTTTCAAAAACCGGTTCGTGCCAAAGATGTATTGGTAAAGACATCGGATTACAAATCCTATGCCACCGCTTGGCCATAAGAGGATATTTGCCCTGCCTATCCTGTTACTTAATATTATCCTCTTGTCTCAGGGCTTTGGAAGACAGCAATAAAGAATCCATGCAAGATTTCAACACAATCAATAAGTGGCAACCAGTTCTTTGCATGTAGATCAACCAGCGAGGGCCAAAAACCTGAAAAATTGCAGCTTGATCCTCAAGGATTTCAATGTTTCTAGATGAATTTTTAGAGCACTTACTGGTAATGCATCACAATCAGGATTCACTTATGCTGCCACATTCCAAAAGACTTCAACCCTGGTTCACAAGAGCAAGCTTGAAATTCACCCACATCTCTTTAGGGTACGAAATGCATGGATTAGATCAAATTTTTTGCATTCTTTACCCAGGTAATTCTCAGTTTGCCATTGGGAGCGCCATGATCATTTTGTTATTAGGTAATGCCATTTATGATTAATAAAGAGGGAGCCACTTACCAAATATCTATGATAGTAATTTTTCATGACACGATGCATGACATTATTGAGGACTATGTTGATGATATTTTTGGTAAATCAAAGACCCATGACAATCACCTAGACATGATATGATGAATCTTTGAGATACTTCATGACTAAAACATCATGCTTAATCCAAAGAAATGTGTATTTGACATCACTTCTAGTAAACAATTAGGTTTCATTATCTCGTGTAGGGTCATTGAAGTTGACCCAACCAATTTTTTTGTAATTATAGAAATGACACCACCATCTACATTAAAATAGCTCCATAGTTTATAGGGCAAGATTTAATATATCATGTGATTCATCTCATAATTAGTTAAAAAATGCATCCATTTATGCACTTACTAAATAAAGGTATCATATTCTCTGAGAATGAATTGTTCAAAATAATTTTACTAACTCAAAGAATATCTTTCTAACCCCCCTATTTTTTTGCCATTGAGGCTAAACAAGTCATTACTTCTTTACATATCAGCATATAAAAATGGCATGGGGGCACTTTTGGCATAACACAATGAACAGGGAAAGGAGCATGATGTGTATTATTTGAGCCAAGATTTGGTCATGTATAAACATAATTATACATTGATTAAGAAATCTTGTTTAGATATGGTTTTTGTAGCCCAAAAACTATGTCATTATATACTAAACAACAAAATCATTGTTATTTCCAAAGTATATCCACTCAAATATCTACTTTATAAAATAAATCTAAAATGATGCATGGTAAAATGGATCATGTTATTAAGTGATTTTGAAATTGAATATGTTAACCAAAAAGCTATTAAGGGGAAAATACTCATAGATCAGCTTGTTGAAGCTCCTCTTCAAGATACTCAACCTCTCATATTTGGATTTCTAGATGAAGCCATTATGACTATTGATGAAGTAGATGCACCTCTTAAGACCAAATAGTGGAAGATTTACTTTGATGGATCCTTCATGGCCTATGGATCGAGGGTCAAAATATTATTTGTTAAGCCAAAAGGGGATCTTATTCCCAAGTCTTTTCATATTATATTTTCCTATACCAATAACATGGCTAAGTATGAAGCACTTACTATAGGGGTTCATCAATTAGAACAATTGAAAATTAAATATTTATTGGTATATGGTGATTCTGAGTTAACCATCAATCAAGACATATATTAATATTAAAATAAGGATGAGAATTTAATACCCTATAAAGGTATAGTTGATACTCTCAAACAATAGATTGATAACATCCAATTCAAAATAATACCTCAGGCTAATGAGAAAACAATAGATGATATGGTGACTATTGGTTTCATTATCTAGATCAATGAAAAAACTATAAATTATCAATTTATTATTAAAAATATCTTAGTACCTACATATGAACAATCCACCATCGAGATGGTTTGTGACATTATTAGTCCTACGTCTCCCTGATACTCATAAATATATTCCTATCTTTAAGACCAAACCATGCCTCTCAATTTTTCACATAATAAACAAAAATCATTTGCCCATAAATCCTCTTTCTATACCTTACTTGGACTGATGTTATATCATAGAAGCTAGGATGGAACTTTGATTCATTTTTTAATTTTAATAGAATCTAGACTAGCATTGAGGGAAGTCCATGAAGGAGTGTGTGGATCTCACACTAGTGGGGAAATATTATCCAAAAAGTTACTGTGTACCAGTTATTATTGGCCAACGATGGAATTAGACACAACTACATATGTAAAGAGGTGTGTCAAGTATCAAAATCATGCCAATTTGATACATGCTCCCACCAAGAGACTCAAATCATTGACAATGCCATGTAAGTTATCAACATGGGGACTCAAAATTGTTAGGAAGAGTAATCCAACCTCTTTAGATGGACGTAAACACATCCTAACTTCTACCAAATACTTCACTAAGTGGGTGGAAGCTATTCCCCTCACTTACAACACTGGTAAGTAGATATTTAAGTTCATATTCAGCCATCTCATTTATCATTTGGCATATTCTATGAAATTATCTATGATAATGGTGGATGATTCAAGAATAAGGATATGAAAGCACTTTTTTATCAATACACATCAAACAACATTTATCTACCACCTACTATCCAAAAGGTAATGACCAAATTGAGGCTTCTAATGAAACCATTTTCAATATTCTAAAGAAGATTTCCAATGACACTAGTCATAATTGGTACTTACAACTATTTATCACCCTCTAGCCATACCTTACCACATTCTATACTCTAATAGGTGCTACACCCTATTCACTTGTTTATGGAACTAAAAACATTCTTCTTATTGAGGTCAAGTTTCCTTCTCTCTGAATTTCATTGCAACACATCATTGATGATGAAGACTGTAGAGTGGCTCACCTACATGAGCTAGACTTCATCGATGGTAAATGTTTGGTTTCCCTAAATAATCTTTAGGCTTATCACAACTAACTCAAATGATAATGTAATAAGCACATAAATCATCATGAATTCAAGCTTGGTGACTTAGTACTAAAAGAGAATCATAAAAATGTAAATGATAAATCCAAGAAAAATGGAAAATTTATACCAAACTGGTTAGGGCCCTATGTGGTTGTTGCTAATTATGGTTCTAGATCATATATGTTTACTACACTAGAGGGAGATGAACTTGATGAACCTATGAACATAATGCATCTTAAATGTTTCTATGCTTGAGGGATTCAAATTATTATCTACAAGGATCATCGATGTTATGCCCCATTATACCTATTATTTGTACCATACCCCTTGCCATTCTACCATACCCTTAACCCTTCTCCTATCATTTATTTTTACCTAGTCTTGGTTATCACATTTAGATTTGGTTATGATTCATTTTTTCTTTAGGCACATTCACTAGTTGTTAACAAATTTATCTCTAGTTATTTCATATTTACATGCTTGAATGGTAGTATATGAAAGCAGTATGTCAGTGGTCTTAGAAATTGCATCTTTCATTTTTTTTAATACTTGATTGGTGCCATTGATTATAAACACCTTTGGGAAAATCAAAATTTCCACCTTATGCTATGAATTATAACCACCTATGAACAAATCAGTAACATTAATCCTTTGTCATTATTTCCTAATTATAACCACCTATGGGTAAATTAGGAACAAAAGATTTACCATGCATTGCCACATCACCTTTTCATTCTTATTATCATTTGCCTCACCATTTCACCTTTATCTGGAACTTATTGGTACTTAATTTCATTTCCCTATGTGGGAAAAACTATAGTGACTTGAGGTCCTAATGGGACTATGTAGGCAACACTCAATTCACATTGAGATTAGATCAGTCACCCTTTATCATGATCTTTCTATTTTGTGAGCAATTTAAAGTTTGAATGCTCTCTCCAGTTTTTAAGCTAGAGTATTTTGTGTTTTATAATTATTGATTGAATCTAGATGCTTTAAAAATTCCAAAAACATTTGACAAGTTTCAAAAACACCTAAAAATTTGTAAAAGATCTAAGAAACCTTAAAAATTATAACATCATGAAAATTGGCTCAGAATTTCCATGCAAGATATAAAGCCCTAAATTTTTTTGGGATGGGGCATCTTGTTTATTTAGTTTATTTGTCAACCACCTTGATCTATTTCATCCCATTTCTAGGAGAACTACATTGACCTAAGATTTGCATAGAATATGTATGTAACACTTAGATACATGGAGTATTCTGGTTAGCTCAGCCAACCTTCTTTTATTTTTTGACCACTTATTTGCCTTAAGGATCCTTGGGCTCCTAATTATTTCACAAATAACCACTTGTCATTTATTTTTCCCATCCTTATTGTCCTTAGCTCTATACTCTCATTTTTTTGTGAGTTTATATTATGAGGATTTTGTATTTGAATTTGATACACTAATGACCACTTGGATTAATTTTACACTCTCATCATTTTGTGAGCAACCATTTCTCATGCACTTGCCATTTTGTGAGAACTATAATATATTCCTTTACACATCAATTTAATTTTCTTATCATCAATTTAATTTTATCCCATATCCTAAGAGAACTACATTTAGCTTGAAGTTCTTGGTGGATCTTGTATCCATGGAACTATGTAGGTAGCTTCTACTTTCCTAGTTCATCTAGAGTCAACTAAGCTGCCCCTTCCTTTTCTTCTACTCCCCCCATCTTGTTTATCATCTAGTTTTATTGTTTTTTCCCTATATCTTAGAGTCAAACTATTGCCACTTATTCTTATGTTGTGATACTTGCATATTTTATACCTAGCTTAGAGATCCCCTATCGCTAAGACTAACACCTCTATTACATAAGCATGAGAAATTTGTTTTCTATTTTTTATAACATTGTGATTAACCATTATTTATGTCTTGTCATTTATTTATTTTTGTGTGTTTACAGTAATTTGTTTTCTATATTTTTATTTTGTTTGGATTATTTCATTTTTTTGTTCACTTTATTTTTTGTTTTGTTGTGTCTTTATTGGTATTTTGTTTTGTTTTTGATTTGTTTCTATTTTTTGTTTGTTTATTCATTATTTAATTCTCAATTGTCATAAGCTTATTACATTTTGTTTTCAATTAAGTCTTGATTACTCATATCATGTACTTTGATTGTGAACTCTTATATTTAATCTTACACTTGATTTATTTATTATATTTACACTTTGGATTTGATTATCCTTATATTATTCCTAATTTTTTTATATTTATATTTAAATTAATTATTCCATGCTTAGGGTATATATTGCTATTTTAGTTATTCATAACTATCATGCATAATATAAAATGATATATTAAAACTATGCTCATGAAGTCTTATCCTAATGGTAGCATTTCTTCAATGGTAAAAACTAGCCAAAATCCCTCACCCATGCCTCAATTAATTAGTAATAAAAAAGTGCCACAAATGATTTATTATGGGTTTACATAGATGGGCATCTCTACATAAGCATTCATATGAGTCATACAACATTATAAGATGATAATTTCCAAAGAAAATATCCTAACCTTAACCCTATCCTTTTGGGCCTCCCTCTGAGACCCATTTCAAAAAATGATTTCTTATCCCATCTCTCATGTTTGTTCGAATGCATCTTCAACTCACATTTAGGCTAGAAATGTGTTTTTATCCTTTGCCAACAACATCATTTTGGGCCTCCCTCTAAGGTCCATTTAACAATGACATTTTTATTAGCTTATATCCCATGCTTGTTTGAATGTGCATCTTTAAACTCACATTTAGTAAATAAATGTGTTTTTATAATTTACCAATGTATGTGTTCCTGATTATAACCTCCTTTGGGAAAATTAGTGTGTTTCCTATTCCGTTCCTAGTTATAACTACCTTTGGGCAAATAGATGTTTCTTATTTTTCCTTTATTTATTATAATCACCTTTGGGAAAATTAGTGTTTTCTATTTGGTTATTGATTATAACCACCTTTGGGAAATCTCTATCCATCCCACTACCCTACTAAGGAATCCATCAGTTTCACTAATTATAACTACATTCGGGAAAGTTAGTGTTTTTTGTTTGGTTATTAATTATAACTACCTTTGGGTAAATTAATAATCCCATCCCTATTACCATGTAAATCATGTCATTTTCTTCATTTTGAGGGAATGTTCGATGACTCTATTTTTGTCTCCCACTCCCTTAAGGGGACATCAAGGGATTACTTACCATTGTTTAAAGATGTTACTATGCCTATGTCTTGCAATACCTTCTCAAATAAGGCAAAATGTAGACATGTAATTTTGGCCACCTCCATGCCTAAATCAACATTCAATCTAGTTTCTAGCAAATGACATATTTTAAGCCTAGAAATTACCTGAATATCCCAAATTCATTTGTATAAGGGATTTAATTTCCCAAAAATATGATGAGGCTAGATTAAAGGGTGTATTACCTCATATGCAATACTAGCCTAGTTTGATTCTAATCCTAGTAAAATTATGACCTATCAATTTGACACTTTTGACATGTTAATCTATTAATACATGACATTAAAATCAATTACCAAAAGCTAAAAAGTACTAATCAAGATTAATTATAATTTAAATATTAATTAACTTGCCTAAAAAAAATTCCAAATCAAATTAGTGAATTTCATTTACTAAAAAGGAATTTTTTCCAAAAATGAAGTCAAAGAGTCAAATAAATTAATAAAGTAATTTATTATCTCATAAATATTCAAAAAAATGATGCACATCTCACAAATATCTAAAGTGAGTTGTCATGCCTCAAAAATATCAAAAAAATAGGTGTCAAGATTTCATTATTGCCTTTAACCCTCTTAAAGTTATATTGACCTAACCAATGTTAATTTTGACTCAACCTAAGTTAGAATTTATCCTAACCTACCCATGGTTAAATTTAGTTCTCTAAGCTATAAATATAAGTTCCTACACCACTGATCCACAAGATTTTGTGTGTAAGGTTATTTTATATTAATACCTTCTTGAAGTCTTTAAGAGTAAAGTTATTATGCCAAAATTGTGCCAAACTTAAACACCAAGCCAAAAATGACATTTGAGAGATGCTACCTCTATGGATAAACATTTATAAGAGACTACAATCATCATAAGCTTAGCAAAAACATTATTATGCCAAAAATAAAACACCATGTGTGAAAATGGAGGAAATAATTTGTATCATCTTCATCTATTTTTTGTACCTTTACTTATTGTGTTATGCTACCCCTTAGTGTCTAGGCAAGAGGGTTTAGTCTTGGTGAATTATTGTTCTTATGTTTTCTTATTTTGAACTAATAAGAGACTAATCTACATATTTATTTGTTTCCTCTTATAAATCCTAAGATACACAAAGTACATTATGTATTTGTCATTTCCATAGATATCTTATTTTTACTTTATATATTTATCCTATTGTTAGTTTTATAAATTCAACATATGTTATATTTAAGTTTAGCATCCAACTGGTCTACTGTAGATCTGATTTTCACCCTTATGCATTGTCATTTATATGTACCCCTTTAAAATAAATATAAGGATAATTCCAAGTCCTTAGACTAATAATTTTAGGGTCAAACATTTGGTGAACCTTATCATTGAACATCAAACCCTAGGACAATTAGGGTTTCATAATCTTTTTTATCATTGATCTTTGATTGCTATAATATTACAATCATGTTTTCCATAGATACATATCTTAAATTATTTCATGTTTCAATACCTTATAATAGTTGTTAATTTTTATATCTCATGCTTGATTAAATAAATTTAATCTATAAAGGGTTCAAAATATAATCACTTCAAAACAACCAAATTAGAGAATGATCATAATTGAAATAAAATTTAAACCTCTCTTTACCAATCTTATGGAAATCATATTGAGCCTCTTCCTCATAACCATAGGAGGGTGATAATTTTATACAAATAATATTTTAAAACATTATCAATTACTAATTAGTTCTATCTTACAAGAACTCATTGAGTCTCAATCTCATTGAGTACATGCCCTAAGGGGTGCACTAGGAAAGGGGTAGACAAACCATTGGTGATTCACAAGATTTTTGTCCATTTTAACACTTGATATATACACAATTGTCTCCTAATAACATTCACCTACTATTTTCCTCTTATTTTTCACCATTGTGTAGCCATTTTCCACTTTCACTAGCCCTTTCCTTAACCTAAACCCCTTTTTGTCAATTTCAATACTAGGTCGACTGGGTCAACCTTATTGGCCAATTTTTTTGAAAGAGTTTAGGGTTAAATACACATATATAAACACATAAATTTCACCATTATTAGAGGGAAAATCAAGATTTATTATTCATTTTCACATCTTTACAATCTACTCTTCCACCATTCTACTTGATGAGTCTTAGCTTAGGGTTTCTACTTGGATAAGAATCTAGTCTTGTGGAAAAGTCCTAGATGATTTGGCATTTATTAGTGATCCTTAAAAACCATAAACAATTCTTGATAAGAATCTTTGGCCAAATGAGAGATTAAGGCTTGACAGGTTCATCTTCTAGGTAAGTATCTCTAACTTTTCTCCTCTCTTTAGTAGATAAAAGTAGCATAAGTAATGGCTTTTGAATAATATTTATCTCTATATGAATTAGGGTTTTACCTATACATATATTAATTATAGTTATCTTATGCATGTTTTATTTTATGTTTACTAATCCCCATGTTGTGCCATAAGCTTTGGTGATCACTAGATTAGATTTTTCTTTACGTGTTATTAGTCTAGTAAATATGAAAACACAAAACCTAATTAGGGTTATTGCATAGTTTTTATTGATTGGAGGATTTAGAGCCCTCACTAGTGATATTATTAAGTTAATATATCCCTTAATGAGGTCTAGATGATCCATATTGGTCATGACCTCGATTATCTAAGGTATCCCTAATCAAAAGTGTAAGTACGATCTATCTTCTCTGATATAGGATTGATTTATAGATTTGTTTGAATTTCCCATTGCATAAATTTTAGTGAAACCAATATGAATCTAACCCTTGAAGGTTTTATTTCATGATTTTTATTTGTATCATTTTATTATTTTTCTATAATTTTAATATTAGGTCAACCAAGCCAGTATATTTTTAACTTTAGTGCACATGTTTAACACACAATTGCATTAAAATAATTTTGTTCTTTTTGTGTAGGTATTCATCAAATCAGGTTACTTAATTGAGTAGGTTGACATAGTAATCTTATTAAATACCAAAACAAAAAACTAAGCTGGTAGGTTGACTTAGCCTTATAGTTAGCATATAGATAACAAACTATGTTGACTAGGTTGACTTACTCACCTTAACAAGATTTAGCAAATAGGGTTTCATAGAACTAGGTCAACCCATTTGACTTAGTTGGTATAAATTTCAATTAAAATACAATCAATCCTTAGCCTATTTAAAACCCCCAAGGTTTCTTCTCTCTCTCTCTCTCTCTCTCTCTCTATTTAGTAATTCATTATAGTACTATTTTATGCAAATTTGCAATCTTCAAAACTATAATCTTGTAACAAACTAAGTCAACTTGGTTAACTTAGTTTTATAGCCTGTATTTTGTATAAAAGATTAAATTAACCTAGTCAACTTAGTTCTTAAGGAATATTGATTATACAAAATAGTAGTGACCCAATCAACTCTATTCTATATTTTTTGCATATAGTGTCATCTAAACTGATACTATACCATTCTTAATTTAGGAATTAATAACTATATGCTAATAATTAATTCACACTTTCATTTTTAGCTATTTGTATACTTAGAGTATCTCACATAGTCTAATTAGGTGTTTTTTAAAATTATCAATTAGTTGCACTATTTTCTCTTTTTTCACACACTATGAAATCATACAAATTTCAAAATACATTTAACATTTATCTTCCTAAGGCCTACCTACTTGGATTTCATCACTAAGGGGGAACCGACTTGGTTTTATGGCCAAGTATAAACATGTGGTTCATATATATATATTGTCAAATCACCTGACACCCTTATCACTATAGGATTATGAAGTGAGGTGATAGGCCCCAATACCAAGCTAATACTAATGTCAACATAGATCCCTTTTCATTCTAAACATCCTAAAACCATCCATAGATTACTTTCTAGTTCCCTATTTTTAGCCAACTTCCCCATCACACTTAAAATGACATTTAATAATAATATAACGATCAAGATGACCACTTAATTTTCATTTGACTACTTGCTCTCTGATCATTATGTGTTATATTGCAAAAATATTTATTAGCTAGTGTTAGTGCAAGGTTTGTGCTAAGTGCCAATTAGATCATTCTCATTAATCCAATTATTTATGTGTTTGATTCCATTTATTTCTTCAAATTACATTTTAAAATATTTCCCTTTTTTGTCACACTGTCATTCTATTCGACATAGTCTTTTATAGACTACTTTTTCCCTATTTATATTACTAAGTCACCCTGGTTGACACAATACTCCTTTCTACCAATCAGGTTACACTACTAAGTCAACCTAGTCAACTTTGTATCCTTATTAGGCTATCTTTTTCCCTATTTATTGTACTAAGTTGACCCAATTGACCTTATATCAAATTGTGGCCCCTGATCTCCTATATAGATGACTTAGATATTTTTTTCTCATTCCTTAAAATTCTATTCATTTCCTTAAAATGTCATTAAGTCTCCTATTATAATCTTCTTGGATAAATTAAATCCATTTAGACACTATATGAGATAATCTTTCTCCCTTTCTTTACCTCCCAATGGAGCCTTCATTATTAGAACACCTTTTCCACTCCCTCATCTATGGATTGTAACATGGTTCAAATCACACCCCAAGATGAAGTAGGTGGATCTGATCCTTTTTTTACCTATCAAGACAATTCTTATATTCAAATTTTTTAGCATAAGTGGGATTGGAGTACTACTCATAGAAACTTAATCAAATTAGGAGAAGCAGTCGACATTATTGTAGGCCAATCAATTGACACAATTCTATCTAACAATTCCACTAATAATCTACCTTTTAATAACCTTCCCCCTAATACTAATTTGGGGAGTTATCCTATAAACACCAACCCACTAATTGATATGACTCAACTTCCCATACAAGTCATACAACAAATGAATATAATTCAAACTTATAACACTTCTTAAATGATTCAATGAAAACATAATTTGATCAATATGGCTAATTAAACTCTGATTCTCAATCCTCAAGCCAATCTAAATTTTATTCCTTTACCTCTTAGAGATGCCTCAGGAAATGTTATTCCCCAACCTATTATGAATAATAAAATGCTTTAAAATATACAAAATGGGATTTTATATCCTTTCATTATTTTCATTGATATTGGTAATATATCTCCAACTATCATGTATGATGGGACTAAAGACCCTGCATCCTTTCTCAAAGCATTTGGAAATCCTTATAAAGAGTGGATCCAAACTAATACTTTCAGCACAACTAAACTTCTATTTAAAACCTTTACTAGTGATGTATTAAAATAGTACAACCAAATTATCCAACATTCCATTTGGTAACTTGAGGATTTAGTCAATCCTATAATTAAGGAGTTTTAACATAACAACCTTCCCAAAAATTAACTTAGCCATTTCATTAATTCTAAATAATCTCTCATCGAATCAACTCACAATTTTATCAAATGATGTAAATCTATGGCCCATAAGTCCAACCATAAATGAATGATGATAATTTATTTAAACTCTTTATACTATTTTAAATCCTTTACTTCAATATAAGGTTCAAACCTTTACTCCTTAAATGATTAATAAATCTCTTGACTAAGCCAAACATCAATACTTCCTCATGAAGCAATTCAAACCTAATACCCAATTCCTTATAAGATATTTTCAAAATTTTATCAATACCATCACCAACAATCCTCCTCAAACCAAACCAAGAATTGCCAAATATGATAATCCCTCATCTTCTCACATACCACTAATTATGCATTAAATGAAATAATTCTTATTGCCCTCTAAACCCTTTACTTATCCTAATAATCCTCCCAAATGGTATAAACCTAATCAATTTTATTGGTTTCATGCTGATATTGGGCATTCTCATAAAACTTGCTAAGGGCTTACTAATTTTTTTGTCTCCTACATGGTTGGTAATTACTTTAATCATGAAGCCATGATCCAACTTTGTTGTCAAGATTACAAAATTAATTCTCAGAAATGACAAGCTCCCAAAGCTTATTCTTCAAATAACCAATTTTTTTCCCCACATTTAATCATTAAAAAAATTACCAAGGATGTTTGTGCTATTGACGTTGACTATGAATAATAATATAATAATTCTCCATATGTTAATGAAACTAAGGTTAATTATCATCGTAAGCCAACTCATAAAGATCATGTCATAAAAATAAAGAAACCATCTTTGGAGGAACAACTTATTATAGATACTGCAACCACTCATTTAGCTTCAAAAGCCCATAAAGAACCACTTCCTTCTTATGAACCCCCAATGACTTTCATTCCTTCCAAATCTAACTTACCTTATAAACCTCACGTCGGTTCTTCTTTTAAATCCCATTGAAACTTTCTCAAAGAACTTAACTCCATGCCTTGAAATATTCCACTTATGGAGTTAGTTCATACTTTCCCTTATCATTGCAAGTTCCTTATGCAATAATTACAAAAAAATAAAGATCAATATTCTATAGATGAAGAACCACCCTATATTGAGCCTCAACCTACCAACATGCATACCATTGAATCCATGTGTCATTATTCCAAACTATCTATTTAATTTCTTGAAGAGGACATGATTAATGATGCAATCCTTTTTTGTGATTATGATCCACCCTTATTCATAATTTTTTAGTTGATGGAGGGTCTGGTATTAATCTAACATTTTTGTGGCTCATCTAAAAACTTGGCTATAATAAATATCATCTCAATAAAACCCACCTTACCTATTATTGATTTGATAAAACTAATCAAAATCCACTTGGTTCTATTTGGATTCTTCTAAAAATTGGACCCAAGACCAATCAAACCATACTTATGGTCCTTGATTTAACTCTATCTTATAACATACTCCTTGGCCACCCTTGGAATCATAGAATGAGGGACATTGCTTCTTCTAGTAGCCAATGCATCAAATTATTACATAAGGGTAAAAAATATAAGCATGAGGTTGATCCCAACCCTTGGAGTATTAAAATTCCCAATCTAAAATCTCAATATCACATTCCTACCATCCTTGCCATCAATAGTGCTCCCTTGTCTAAATTCATCAACATCAATCCAAACTTATAGGTCACTCTAATTGATTTAGTTAATGATGAACCTAATGAATTGCAACATACTTGAAACACTACTAAGCTACCTCCTCACATGTTAGAGTGGCTTCCTCCTTCTTTATTACCTCATGATCACACTATTAATCTCATTGATGAGATCACTAATTTTTCCCCTCTATGTAATGCTCAGTAACCTTCTTACCCAGAAGACACCTTCATATCTAGTGATTATGGAACGGAAAAATTATTCCAAGATACTCTAATCATGTCTCTACATATGTTAAGTAACCTCAAATTTTCACCTTCTAAAACTCCCCATGAATCTAAAGCATGGACTATTTCTATAACCTATGATGATAATTACATCATGGCCTAAGCTTAATCTTGAGACTTGGATGTTCAACATTATCAGAAAACTTTAACTCAAATACATGATTTGAATCAGGATGTTCACACCATTTCCATGGATTTTTAATTAGCTCTCGAAGGTCATGTACCTCCTAATAATAATCCACTTCTTGATGCTCCTTGGGTGGTTGAGCAAATCCTACCTTCTAAGCCTCTATAGATTCTTGCATCTTTTCTACCACATATAAATCCCATCACTACATCTAATTATTTCCTTGTTAGAGAAACTAATAACACACCAATTTCATCTAATCAATCTACTCCATCGACTCCTGAGATTACATTAGATTCTAAGGTCATAGATGTCCATCAAATACATTCTAAATATGATAACCATGGTAATCAAATTCTTGATCTTGAAGTAGAAATTGAGTATTATGGTCTTATTCCCACTTTACCTAGTGATGAATCTATTATTGAATTACTTCATGCTCGAGAACCTCAATTTCATCAACAACATCACAAACTTGGGAATTTCAAAAACAAAACCCCTTGTTTCAACAACTTAATCACTAACATAGAATCTAAAGCCAATCTAATTTATTTTTACCAAATTCACAATATCATTTCCAAGATGGAAATGCTATGATTATCAAATAAAATACTCACATTAAATATGGTATTCCATCATTCCCTTAACTTATAATAGTTTCTTGTGAACTCACACCTACTGAACATGATAATTTTAGCTTATTTTTTGATAAATATCATGATATATTTTCCTGGTCCTATAAAGAAATGCCTGGTAGTAACCCTAGCATTATGGTGCAGAATATCATCACTTATCCTAATGCCAAACTTGTGTACCAAAATCAATGGAAATTTCCACCCAAAGTTTTCACCTTATGTCACAAATAAATTATCAAACTTCTTAATGTTCAGTTTATCAAACTAGTGGACTATTATGAATGGGTTTCTAACATAGTCGCTATTCATAAAAAAATCACCATGGTCATTCACATCTGTATTGATTTCTATTATATTAATCTTGTTTGCCGTAAGGACAATTTACCTCTACCTTAAAAAGATGCCATTATCAATTCCATAGTTGGTTATGAAATGTTGTCTCTTATGGATGGTTTCTCAAGATATAACCAAATTCAAATTGCCCTTGAAGACTCACATAAGACAATCTTCACCATAGAATGGGCCACCTATTGCTATGTTAAAATGCCCTTTAGAATCAAAATTTTGGAGTTAGTTATCAATGAGAAATTACCCATATCTTTCATTATCTTATTCAAAATATTGTAAAAACCTATGTGGTTTACCTCATTGCTAAGTCTAAATGTTAAAAGACTTATATTTATGATCTTGCCATCATCTTCAACCACCTTCTTAAATATAAAGTTAGACTAAATCCATACAAATGTGTCTTTGTAGCATCAATGTTGACCCTACCAATATTAACACTATCATCAACATGCCCATACCTCAATTTAGTTTGGATATTTGCACTCATCTTGATAAACTTGGGATAATTAGAGGATTCATCCCCACAGTGGATTACCATATCCACCCCATCAATTCTCTTATTAATAATTTCAATGCTCTAAAATGGATAGCTATCTATAAAAAAACATTTGATAATATGAAAGAATCATTACTTCATCCACCTACTCTTCATCCCCCTTCAAATGATCAACCTTTGATTTTATACACTTCTTCCATACCCATATCCATTGGGGCAATGCTTTCCCAACATGATGATAACAGAAGAGAATATTCCATCTAATATATTAGCCAAGGCCTCATTGATTATTAAAAAATGTTATACAAAAGTTGAACATGATACCTTGCCATATATTTTACAACTAAAAAATGTTGACATTATATGATTTATCAGACCACTTATGTTATCATCTATTCTGATCCCATTTATCACTTCTTCTCCAAAGCCTCTCTTCTTGGAGACAAAATTTGGAAGTGGATGGTCCTCATGGAATTTGATCTATGAATTATTACTCAAAAAGTTGTGAAAGGACAAATCATCACTGATCAACTTTCCATATCTCTTGTACCCATTATTGACTACCTTCAAGATAATATTATTGATGATAATAGTCTCTATATTTAAGGTCTCAACCAAGCCATATCCCTTAAATATTATTTCTATAACGTCACTGCTAATATTTAAGAAAGCAATCTAGATGAATCCACTATCCTCCCTAATACTACTAAACAAAATATATATATTGAAGAACTTCCTAAAATTATTATCAATTTACACAAGCATACTTGGATCCTTAATTTTGATGGTGATAAATGCCTTTAAGGAGTTGGGGTAGGTTGTATTCTTATGATCCCTCTTGGAAAAGTCATCCCTTTATATTTTTTCTTAACATTTGACATCACTACAACATGGAAGACTACAAATCTTTAATCTTAGGCATGAGATTTTCCCTTGATTTAGATATCTAATACCTACATTCTTTAGGTGATTCTCAACTCATTTTCCACCAAGTCAATGTTGATTAGTAATGTAAAAGTGAGAATCTCATTCTTTATCATCAAATTAAAACTAGTCTTGCCAAATATTTCATTTCTTTCACCATCGATCCTATCCTTTGAGATCAAAATTTTATTATTGATTCCCTCACTTCTTCAACATCTTTTTTTCATCCATACCAAGTTCTTACCGATCTCAATTTTCTTATCCAAATAAGAAAATCTATATCTTATACTCAACCATATGATTTACTTATCTTCCATATTAAGATTATAACCATTCATCAAATATCATGGTACAAAGACATCATTTACTTTATACAACACCAAATTTAACCTCTCAACCTAGATTCTCATGAAAATATTCACACTCACTATATATATATATATATATATATATATATATATATATATATATATATATAACACATGATATATCTACAATTAAACACTATACAATTCAATGCTATATTCAATACCATTTTTAAGTATGTATTTTTATATAACATCTTATACTATAAAAATGTTGATGGTACATTGTTATATTGTGTTATGAAAGATGAGGTTCCTCCTTATTAAAAAAGAACATGGGAAAATTTATGGTGGCTACTATAACAGACATGCTATAAACTACAAATTCTTATGTATGGGATACTTTTGTTCCACTATTTAAAAGGATACCATTGAATTTTCTAAAATTTTACTCCTTTATAGATTCATGATGATTTAATTAATTTACCTCCAACCAAAATTCAAACTATATAATCTCCTTGGCCATTCTCCATGTGGAGATTAGATTTCATAGGCAAATTACCTCAATCTCAAGATGGAAATGTCTTTATAATCATTGCCACATAATATTTTACCAAATGGGTTGAATTTATGCCCATTTTTAACATTATCAGTACCACCATATCCAAATTAATCCTTAATTAAATCATTTTATTCTTTTGTGGCCCTCATACTATCATTTTAGATAATGGTGGTAATTTCAAAAATAAATATTTCAAAAAACTCTGTGTTAAAATTAAAATCAATCACAAATTCTCCACACCCTATCATCCAAAATGTAATGTCCAAGCTGAGGCCACCATTAAAAATTCTCCAAAATATAATTCATGAGACCCATGTAGATTAACACTTAATCTCTATACTATTCTTTGGGCTTATCACATTAGCATATGTACTACCACTGGGGCAACATAATTATCTCTAGTATATGGATATAAATCAGTCTTCCATTAGAAGTTGAGATTCCCTCTCTCCATATATATATTCATGGTATCATACTTGATGAATAATTATGTGAATCTCACCTTCATGCTCTAAATATTCTTGATGAACACCATATTTCTAATTTGTAACATATTTTCTAATATAAAGCTCATATTGCCAAACAACATCACAAATGAGGTAAAATACATACATTAACATTGGTGATCTTGTCCTTAAATTAGACTACACTCATGATAAAAAAGGTAAATATGGAAAATCATAGTGGCATCTCTATTTATTCAAATATTCTTGGTCTAAGTACCTATTGTTGTAAAACCAATGAAGGCCATATTTTCAAAGAATCCACCAACATGCAATTCCTCAAAAAGTATGTTGTCTAATCCTTCTATTATTTTAATGATTTATATATAATATCTATCTAACACATTTTTTTTAGGATACTTACACATGTCTCACCCTCTACATCAATTTTCACTTTTCACAAACCTTAGTC
This sequence comes from Torreya grandis, assembly GCA_037957365.1. Taxonomy (NCBI): domain Eukaryota; kingdom Viridiplantae; phylum Streptophyta; class Pinopsida; order Cupressales; family Taxaceae; genus Torreya; species Torreya grandis. The sequence continues at coordinate 593,855 of JARHVA010003947.1, forward strand.
TTTCCTTTTAGTCTTTTTTGTTTCCCCTTTCTCTCATGAGTTGCATTGTAAAACTATGGATATGACCTAGTCTTCCTCATGTCTTACTTATTCTTATTTTCACACTTTCTACACAATTTTTGGTACCCCTTGGGTTTCTTTTTTGTGAGTTGTAGTGTAAAATCAAGGATAGAACTTAGCCTTCCTCATAAAATCACCATTTTTTCATTCCTTGTATAGAATGTGTTTTACAATGGTTATGAGTTTTTGATCTTTGTTCTCAACTTTAACTTTTCATTTTTTTGATAGATGAAATTTACATAATAACATATGTTATCATGTTAGCCTACATTTACCTCATTATTTGATAAGGAATCACACTTTATTGTCATTGTATTTCTTTTTCACCCTTTGTCAAATTTTTAGTAGTTTGAAGTAATTCAAATTATTTTATGTTTCATTCCTCTTGATTTCCTTTCCTTTCACTTCACATTAGATAAAAAGGTCAAAGTCAAGATATGAATTTTATTTCACCTAAATTTATGAGACTCTTAGACACCATGCTCTCTAAGTTCTCTCTCTTAGTAACCAAGTTCCCATATTTAAATGAAAGTCATCTTTAACACTCATGTTTGGTTTTTTGAATATGTATGGAGGAGGAATAGAAAAATCCATCAAGAAAGTTAAAAGTCAAATCATTTGAAAAAAAAAGAAATGATATATAAAAGGCAATATAAAAATATCAAACATCAAAATCACACCAAAAAATATGTATTTACAAGCACATCTCCTATCTCCAATCAAAGCTCAAAATCCATAATTAGCCTCAAACTAGAGTTGAGGTCCATTAGGTTATAGTAGGATAGCATATTGGAATATTAGAATTCATTAAAATCTATGGTACTACCTACTTTATCATGTAAGTACCCAATCTTCATAGTAGACTAAAGGCTCTATAAGGGGTGCTGAGGAATGGGGAACACATTGTAGGAAGGTAGGTCCATTTTACGTGCCATGCATATAGCCTTCATGGGATGATATATATACTTCATTTTTTGACTTAAGAATTTTGTGGATAATATAATTTATTTAGATTCTTTAATGACAAAGTTCATCTTATTTGGACAAACCTAATTTGAATGTCTTGAATTTGATAAAGAGTTCCTCTACCTTGGTTTTTCCTTCATTCTCCCCTCCACCCATTTCATTTCCCCCCTTGATAGGCATGCGTGATTCCATATATGTTTTCCATATTCTATATTTCCTAATTATTTACATCTTAAAAACATGATAACATTACATTGTTTCATTTATATTTATCCTTGGAGCAAAACAACATTTTTGAACAACTATGGATTACTTTCTTTGCACCATGACTCTACATTTCTAGACATGCTTTACTTTATTTTACCATTTTCCATTATCTTAATACCCTTTTTATGGACACCTGAGTTCATTTCTAATTTCATGTACTTTTTCCATTATTGAGTGAGGTTGGATTTCTACTTCTCACTCACCAATGTTGTTTTCCCTTTTATACACCTTTTACCATTGATGATTAAGTAAGGATTGTTACTTCTCACTCCTCAATGTTGTTTTACCATTTTTTCTTGCCAATATTTATTTAAGTACTTTTATTGATTTTATATTGATGTTTTATTGCCATCATTTTTTACATGTATCCCTGGTTTGACTTGGTAAGTTTGCCTTTCTTAGTTAAGGTTTACTTGTTTCAAATTTTTTGATCTTTAGTAACCTTAGATTTTTGGTTACTCGATTCACTCTAAATTTTGACTTGGTAATTTGGTATAACTATTTTAGAATCAATTTGAACCATTGGAGAGGGTTCTTCATGTTCTCTCTAATTGAGCTACACTATGGGAATAACCCTAGGCTATGGGTAACCTATGATAGGGTTTAATCTCTAGAGAAGGCCAACTTCATTCTGATGAATCACATAAACTAATTTTGTCATAGGAAAAAGGGTTAGAAAGGAGGAAAGGGAACCTAATAAGGATAAGAAGGTGGTACAACAAATAAAAATAGGAAACTCCCATAAGATTGAACCCACACTAGATTATCACAAGATAATGCTAGCTCACATAACCTCACAGACCAATTGATTGCATTAGTGTTTCATGGAATATGTTTAGGTAGAACACTAATCTAGAACTGCACTATCTTGAAAATACCCTAAAGGAGGTTAAAAATGAGGACAATGGATATGGAAGAATCTCATTCACAAGGCCATCATACACAACTCACTAAACACTAATCCAAGGAAAAAGACAGGTAAATAAAGTCTTTTATTGCATGAAGAGATAGTTCTTACAAATGCTTGATAGGGTTTAGCCTAATCAAGATGAGAATATTTTGCAATATCTCAAAGATTCCCCTACTCTTCAATATCAAATATTTCTTGTGAGAGTCTATAATTCAAGAGAGAGCTTACCAATGGGAAAGAATGGGTAATATAAAAAAAGGGAGAAGAGAGAAAAGGGAGAAAATTATCCAAGATCATTAAATGAGTTTCCACCCTTTGATGAATTCTCCACCATATTTTGATCAAATTAGGGTTAATGTATCATAGACAAAATAGCCTTAATTTACTCCAATAGTCTTCAATCTCTTCTCATTGGCTGCTAGAAATACACCAGAAGACAAAAATTTGTTTTGAAGATGATGGGTCATGATCCTTTCAAGGAAGAAATATCTTAAAGATATGAATAGTATTGAATGATCCAACTACTTCTCTAACCACCATATCTCTTTACTTTGATATTCCACACCATCTCCCACTTGACTTGTTTATGAGGACAAAATGCTCATATCTTGAATCTAGATAGAGATATCATCATGTCTTTTTTGGGCATCCATAGGTACCTATTTGTTGAGGATGCGATGATATTAAAAGATGAGACACTCCTTTCATTAATCACAAATTTTCCCTTTTTTCAAACCTGATCATAAGTTTTCTATAGATGCAAACCAATCTCATTTATTAGTCTTCATATAGTTATAATATCAAAAATCTTCATGCTATATAGTCTTATATTGAACTATATTAGGTTTAAAAAAACCTATTCTACCTCTAAACCTTGTGGGAACTGAGAAATCATTGTATGTATAAATCTTCTTTAAAAAATAATGAACACAATCATGAAATAATACTACAACCCTAGAAGATGGACCTTGCATGTTCCAAATATTTGAACTAGAGGTTCATACTGAGTTTGAATGGCATCAAAAATTTATCATTGATAACCCCTAAATGTATAAATATGTTTAATTGATGGTGTTTGACTAAGATCTAATGGTGACATAGTCCTTTAAACTATTTAGTCTTGGTTTTACCTAAACTATATTTAACCTTTACTTGCAGTCTCCTGGCTTCAACTTTTAATCTTGGCCATTGATATTAAACTAGGCATTCTATATTATGACATCTATCAAATCTTCATTCATCCTCAAGATCCTATAATCAATCCATACATTCTTGTTCTTGCACCACATGTTGACCTCATGTTTAATCTAAGATTATTAACTTCTTGACCTCATGCACATCGCTAATATCCTTGGTCTCATTAAACACATGTCATCGATCTCCTTTTGTTTGATCAAACACACATAATTGATTTGTTAATTCACTATGATCATGAAACTTATTATCTTTTCACTTAATCTCAATATCCTCTAACTTTTTTACTTGATGTTCATCATTGATCTATGAATTCATGATCAAATGTGTACCATTGGATCTTTGGGATCCACTGAATCCTTAGATCACTGCTCACCATTAGATAAAGACTTGAGATTCCATTATTTGGACACTTGTTAGCTCCGCATTCAAACTTTTGAATATTTAAATTTAGATGGCTATTTCATGAGGCCTAAATTTGATGTTTGCATGCACATCCCACTCTACAAGTTTAACTTTAAAGACCTATATCTTGAGATAAAAAGCTCATCATGATAAAACAAAATTTAGAGCATGATATTGACAATAAATTCATCATTTTTATGTGATAATTTAGGCTTGAGAGGATTCCTGAGCATACTTATAAAATGCATGGTCAAACTAGTCTATTCATTTCTTTGTGACATGTAATGATGATCTAGTTCTTCTAGACTTGTGTTTGAATTGTTGTTTGAATCTCCAAGGCTCAAAAGAACTTTTGAGGTTTTTAAAAACTACTTCATGTTCCTGAATGCTATGATCACCATGGAACCTACTTTCTCATATTTTGACAAAATACACTTTAAGTTTTGTTAAAGTGTTTCAAAAGCTTTACAAGTTATATATGATATTTGGACCACTCATTCCATCTAGAAATCTATTATAATCATCCATCCAAGAAGAATAATTATATGTGGGCCAAAATTGGCCAACATCTTTGGTGACTCATAAGGAAGCATGCCTGATATGCTTGAGAACCTGGACTAGTTGTCTTGTCTATTCTATTAGGTATGGAGTCTCCTCTCTAGTTTAACATATTGACTTAAAGTAAAAAACTGGCTGCCAGCCTCTAGATAACTCTCTCTTAAAGCAATAAGAAAAAAATAAAAAAGGGAGGTGCACACATGAACTTTGGAAAAGGAAAGACACAACATGAAAAGAATGTGGATAAGGCACTTAGAGGAAAACATAAAAGCTAATCTAATATGTATAGGGATGTAAGTTACAAGTATCTTCCTCTTAGATTAAATGGAAAAGATTTAGCATCGCTTACTTGTGATTGACCAAGATGAAAAACACCTTGTTTTTAAGATCTCATGATAGGTGAGCTAAGATGACTAGTTGTTAAATCTTTTGGCATGCTCTCAAGAAGATGAAATGGGATAAACATGTCTCCAATATAGATATATTGGCCTATTTATTTAAATCTTGCTCCAAAATGGAATATAGGAGCATCTAAAACCTCCTCATCTAATGGCTCTTTTGAAAATGAAGGTTAACTATCCAGGCTTAGGAAAAATAGCTTTAAGTCATCCCAAAAGGTAGCTTCTTCTTGGTCATCTAGGACAATGCAAAATTCAACACCATCCTTTCTTTACTTACTTTGAAATGTCCATATGGTAGCTCATCATCCCATATAAGGTTAGAAATGTCATGTTCTTATGGATCTAGATCTAACCATTCTCCTTAATTCTTGAAGACATTAGTAATACCTTCGATAGACAATTCATCTTGAGATTGGTTAAATTATTCAACCTAATTTTCAAGTTTACCTTCATGTTCTGATAGAGTCATAAGTTGGTTTAGAAGCTATATTTGGTCGATGAAGTCATGGTATAGCTATTTCCATACTTCATCTTAATCCTCATTTTTCTTTATTTCTTCCTCATCTTCATCATTACCCATACCAAATGGAAGTTCCTAGAACAAATCAAGATCCCCTTATCTCTTAGCTATATCCTAAATACATGTCCCTTCAAATATGAAGGCATCAATACTACCTTCAGGATCTAATTCATCAATGTCAAATCCATGCCACAACATCTAGTCCAAACCTAATTTATCCTCCTTTGAATGGATTGGGATACCTATCATGATCTCCTCATCATATACACTTGTGTTCTCCTCTTTAGGTTCACCTATGATTATAAGTTCTTACTCTGTTCTTTGAAAAATAGGCTCGTTATCTAAAAAGGATATGGTGGGAGGGTGAAGAAGCTCACCCATCTTGTATCTTAGGAGAGTATCCTTCTAGATAGGAAATTTAAAGGCTCTTTTTGGTGGCTCTTGGGGAAGGGAGATAGAGTCATGAAAATTTTGTATGGAAAGCTCCTTGAGATAAGCTAACACCTCTTTTTTTGAACTAGTTCCTAAACTACCTTAGCTAATGCTTCCTCTCTCTTCTTTATGCCCTCCTTGATTGATTTTCATGAGGGAAAGGCATAAGGTTTGGAAACCTTCTCATTTTTTTGAATGGGTGTAGGAGAGGGTGGTTTCATAAGAGAGGGTATGGCATAATTAGGGTCATTGGTATAGGAGAAAATCCAAGATGAGATGGCTTCATATTCCATAGCTGAATGGTTTTTAGTGACTTGTTTGGCTCTTGATGAGGATAAGACTTGACAAGGTAGGCTAAGGGGATGGGTTTGAGCATGAAAAAGAGTAGGAGAGGGTAGTTGAGGTCTATGGTTGGCTACTCTCTATCTCAAGGATAATTGATAGTTATTTTTCCTCTTGGCTTGGTCTTGCCTAACTAAATATTCTTATTAAAACCTTAATACTTACTCTTGAACATAAGCTTGGTGTTAAATATTTTTTTGTTACTTATAATAATCTTATTCCCTATCAACCTATCTTAATTCCTTTTCAAGATCAAGCCATATCTCCCTAAGGCTCATTTTTGGCTAACTAGAGAGAGGTAAATTTTGACAAGGATGATGTATTGAATCTTGAGGGCCACTTGGGGTGAAGAGATGGACATTGATAACTTGATATGAAGGATAAATAATGAAAGAATATGAATATTGATTAGTTGAGAGATGATACATATGAAATGATGATGATTAGGCACCTAGGCTACTCATACCAGCTAATTTTCATAGTGGAGTTGCCAGTGGTGTTTGCAAATATGCCTCCAAAGGCTGATTGTGATAAAAAGCAACACCAAGAACCTTTTAGTGAGATGCATAATGTAGTAAATGCCCATTGAGAAGGCTAGCTTCCTTCTAATGAATTACCTAAACTAATGTTGTCATAGGGAAAAGGGTTAGAAAGGGGAAAAGGGCTCTTAAGAAGGCTAAAAGGGTGATACACTAAATAAAAATTAGAAACTCCCATAATCTTAGACCCACACTATATCAACATAAGACAATGCTAAATCACACAACCTCACAAACTAACTGATTATATAAGTGTTTTCATGGACTAGGTTCAAGTAAAACACTAATTCAGACCCACAATAGCTTGAAAACACTATAAAGGAGGTCATAAAGGGGGATAATGGATATGGAATAATTTCCTTCATAAGGCCATCATGCACAACTCACTAAACACTAATCCAAGGCAAGATATAGGTAAAGAAAGTCTTTTATTACATCAAGAGGTAGTTATTAAAAATGCTTGATAGGGTTTAGCCTAATCAAGATGAGCATATTTTAAAGTATATTAGAGGGTCCCCTTCTCTTCAAGATCAAAGAGTCCCTATGAGAGTCTAAAATTTGATAGAGAGCTTACCCATGGGAAAGAATGGGTAATATAGAGAAAGGGAGAAGAGATAAGATGGAACACATTATCCAATATAATTAAATGAGCTACCACCCTTTGATGAATTCTATAACATATTTTTATAAAATAAAGGTTAATGCATCATAGATAAAATAGCCTTCATTTGATCCAATAGTCTTGAAGTTATTCTCATTGGCTGAGAAATACACTAGAAGACAAGAATCTATTTTAAAGATGATGGGTCATGATCCTTTCAAGGAAGGAATATCCTTAAGATTTTAATAGTATTTAATGCTCCAAATGCTTTTCTAACCACTATATCTCTTTTATTTGATCATCCATACCGTCTCCCACTTGACTTGATTATGAGGAAAAAATCCTCAAAATTGGAATCCAGATAGAGCTATCACCACGTCTACTTTGGGTAGTGATAGGTACCTATTTGTTGAGGATGTGAACATATTAAAAGATGAGACACTCCTTTCACTAATAAAAAATCTACCCTTATTTCAAACCTGATCATGGGTTTACTATAGATGAAAACCAATCTCATTTATTGTTTTTCATATATCTATAATATCCAAAACCTACAGGCTATATAATATTGTCTTAAACTATAATAGGTTAAAAAAACATATTATACCTATAGACCTTATGGGAAATTATATCTAATTATATTCACAAATCTTCTTTAAAAAAATAGTGAACACAGTCATGAAATAATACTACAACACTAAAAGATGGACCCTGCATGTTCTAAATCTTTGAACTAGAGGTTCATACTAAGTTTTAATGGAATAAAAAAAAATTAATTGAAAACCCTTAACTATATAAATATGGGTACTTAATGGTGTTTTATCAAGCTGTAATGGTGACATAGTCCTTTGAAAGATTTTCTCTTTGTTTAACCAAAATTGTATTTGAGCTTTACTTGCAGTCTCCTGGCTTCAACTTTTAATCTTGGCCATTGATCTTGAAATGATCATTTAATATTATGTCATATTTTATATCTTAATTAATCTTGAGTATCCTATAGTTATTCCAACCATTATTTCACTTACACCATTTGTTGACCTTGCATTTAATTTGTGCTCATTGACTTCTTGACCTCATGCACACCATCGATCTCCTTGGTTTAATTAAATGAATGTCATCAATATCCTTCTACTTGATCAAATATGCACCATTGATTTTTTAATTCATTGTGATCATGACACTTATCACCCCTTCACTTGATCTCAAGATCCTCTAACTTTGTAACTTGATTCTCACCATTGATCTATGAATGCATGTCATTGGATCTTTGAGACCCACTAACTCATTAGATCACCACACACCATTGGATCTTAACTAAAGATTTTAATATATGGATACTTATCAGCTCTACATTCAACATTTTAAATATTTTAATTTAAATAACTATTTCATGAGGCCCAAATTTGATGTCTACGTACACATCCCACTCTGTAAGTTCAACTTTAAAGACCTATATCTTAAGATAACAAGCTCATCAAGATACACAATTTGTAGAGCATGATATTAATACTAAATGAATCATTTCCAAGTGATCCTTTGGGAATGAAATTATTCTTGAGCATACTTATAAAATGTAGAAGCAAACTAGTCTATTCATTTCTTTGTGATGTGTAATGATGGTCTGGTTCTTCTAGACTTGTGCTTGAATTGTTGTTTGAATTTCTAAGGATTGAATGAACTTCTGAGGCTTGTGAAAACTTGCTTTTTTTTTTAATGTTATGATCACCATGGAAACCTACTTTCTCAAATTTTAACAATCTACACTTTAAGTTTACTTAAAGTGTTTCAAAAGATTTAAAAGCTATATGTGATATTTAAACCACTCATTCCATCTAGAACTATAGTCAAGTCATCCATCTAGGTATAAGCTTTGTATGTGGGTAAAAATTGGACAACATTTTTGGTGACTCATAGGGAAGCATGCATGCTATGCTTAAAACCCTAGACTAGTCACCTTGCCTAGTCCATTAGGCATGGAGTCTCATCTCTTGTTTAACATATTGACCTGAAGATAAAAACTATATCCCAACCTCTAGATAAATCTCTCTTGAAGCAATAAAAATGAAAAGAATAAAAAAAGGCAAATGCATGTAGGTAATTTAGAAAAAGAAACACACAACAAGAAAAGAATGTGCATAAGGAACTTGGAGGAAAACATAGAAGCTAATCTAATATGTATAGGGATGTAACTTAAAAGTATCTTCCTCCCATATCAAATGGAAAATATTTAGCATCACTCACTTATGACGGATAGGGATGGAAAACACCATACTTTTGAGAGCTCATGATAGGTGAGCTAAGATGCCTAATTGATGACTTTTTTGGCATGATCTTAAGAGGATGAAATGGGATAAACATGTCTCCAATGTAGAGACATTAATCCATTTATTCAAGGCTTACTCGAAAATGGACTATAGGATCACTTTCAACCTCCTCATTTGATGACTCCTTTGAATGTTAATGTTGACTATATAGGCTTAGCAAAAAATCTTGAAGTCATCCCAAAAAGCATCTTCCTCTTGGTCATTTGGGATAATGCCAACTTTAGCACTATCATTTCTTTGCTTAATTTGAAAGGATACATATGGTATATAATCAACTCATCTAAGGTTTATAATGTCATGTTATTATGGCTCTAGATCTAACCATTCTACTTCATTCTTGAAGACATCAATACTACTTTTGATATACAATTCATCTTGGGACTAGTTAGATTATTTAACCTAACTTGCAAGTTCACCTTCATCTTCTAATGGAAGCATAAGCTAGTTTAAAACCTCTATTTGGTCCCTAAATTCATGGTATGACTATTATCATACTTTATCTTGATCCTCATTTTTCTCTATTTCTTCCTCATCTTCATCCTTACCCATACAAAATGAAAGTTCTTGGAAAAAATAAAGATCCCTTTTTCTCTTAGTTGCATCCTAAATACACCTCCTTTCAAATATGAAGGCATCAATACTTCCTTTAAGCTCTAATTCATCAGTGTCAAAGCCATGCCACAATAGCTGGTCTAACCTAATTTTTCCTCCTTTGAATGGAGTGGGATACCTATCATGATCTCCTCATCATAGACACTTGTGTTGTCATATTGAGGTTGACCTATGCTTACAAGCTCCTCCTCTATTCTTTGTAAGATAGTATTTTTATCCAAGATGGAGATAGTGGGAGGGTGAAGAAGTTCTCCTTACTTGTATCTTAGGAGAGTATCCTTCCAACTAGGGATTTTGAAGGCTCTCTTTGGTGGTTCTTGGGGAAGGGAGATAGAGTCATGAAAATTTTGTATGGCAAGTTCATTAAGCTGAGTTAACACATATTTTTATTGAATTAGCTCTTAGAGTACCTTAGCTAGTACTTCTTCTCTCTTATTTGTGCCATAATTGATTGATTTATATGAGGGGAAAGACATAAAACTTAGATACCTTATCCTTTTCCTAAATGGGTGTGGGAGAGGGTAGTTTCAAAAGAGAGGGTGTGACACAGTTAGGGTCATTGGCATTAGAGAATATCTTAGATGGGATGGCTTCATATTCTTTAGCTGAATGGTTTGTAGTGACTTGTTTGGCTCTTGATGAGGATAAAAATTGACAAGGTGGACTAAGGGGCTAGGTTTTATCATGAGAAAGAGTAAGAAAGGGTAGTTGGGGTCTAGGGTTGTGTGCTCTCTACCTCAATAATAATTGATAGTCATTTTTCCTCTTGACTTGGTCTTACCTAACCAAGTATTCTTCCTAAAACCTCAAATCATACTCTTAAACATAAGCTTGGTGTTCAATATTATATTCTTGACTACAATACTCTTATTCCCTATCAAAATATCTTAATTATTTTTCAAGATCAAGCCATATCTCCCTAAGGCTCTTTTATAGTTGACTAGAGAGAGGCAAATTTTGAAAAGGTTGATGCATTAAATCTTGAGGGCCACTTGGGGTGAAGCCATGTATTAGAGAGTTGCCAATGGTGTCATAGTGATGTCTTGGAGGTGTCTAGGTGAGTGGATGAAGTTACTTGATATTATAAATGGTAATGAAAAAGTGTGTAATGCGCTTGTCCTAGTATGCTTGAAGGAGGCTTGGCTGATCTTCAATTTTGTCATGGTTAGAGATGTTCAGGGATGAGTATGGTGATTTGAGAATATGAAAAGGGTCCTATAAAAATTCAAGAATGATTTAAGTACTTGTGTGAATGAGTGGATTTCACATGGTTGATCATTTTTTTCATCTATAAATTTAGGTTTTAATGGCATAAAATATGAGTAGGTAGTTTGCTGACATTATCGTTGACACGTGTGGATGAGTCACAGGGAGTTGGTAATATGGTTGTGATCACATTAGTACCTAGTTAATATGAAATAGATTTTAGGTCATGAAACTAAGCATGTAAAGATATATTCAAGTGAAAAATTTGGCTTCCAAGGAGTTTGACAGTGTTTTCCCATACTTAGCCAAATTTGCATGAGGTAAGAAAGAGTCGAGTAAGTAGTTTGGTGATAACATATCTAACATTAGTGGATGTTTTAAGAGAAGTTAATAATATGGGTTTATTAAGTTTTGTTCCTAGTTTATTTGCAATAAATTTTAGGATATACAAATAATATCATCAAAATATATGCATGTGCAAAGTTGGCCTTCCAAGACAGTTCTTGACATAGTTGGCTCTATGGCAGAAGAAATCTAAGTGAGAATATTAATAGAGTTTATCTCATAAATATGAATGTTTCAGGAGTAGTTTGATATATTTTTATATTATATTATGTGATTATATCATATTTTCCAAATTTTAAATCATGCATCTAAGCACAAAAAAAGTTATTGAGGTCTAACGTTGGCCTTCTAGGCAGATAGCAATGGTCCCCATACTTAGTCTATTTTGCATGATGTTAAAGATCATGACTAGATGGAGATCTAATGGTTTATAGGTGATCATAAAGATTGATCTAATAGTGTATATTGAGTAATATGATTTCAAGGTGTTAAATGTTTAACACAGATAAATACCAAGCTACATATAAAAGATCAACAAGGCATATTTATTCCAAGATGTCAAGATGCAGTGAGATGGTGCTAAATGTTCAATGTTTAACATTGAGAAGAGATAAATATCAAGCTTATTGCAAGGATAAATGATGAGTGGGTATTCATAATAATTGATATCAATGATGTTTATTAAATTCAATTGGTCAAAGTGATAGTTTTCTAGCATTGTTAAAGTAAGGACAATCTTGAAGAGATCGATGGAGTGTGTGTGATCAAGATTGCAAGATTGCACGAGATAAGGCAAAGCATTATAGATTTAACATTTGGGAAGTGGAATAATATGAGTTAAATTTAAAATAATATTTATGGTGTGTATTTTATTTTATGTGTGAGGACACAAGATGATAACATGGTGATCAAAGTTTAACTGTGAATGTTTGAATTTAACAAAGGAAAGAACAATGTCTAGTTTTTGGGCCATATCTTTCAATTTATGTAGAATTTTATCATGGTGTAAAAATTGAATTTGTAGAGGAATAAAAGGAATATTTTGAAATATATATTTTAAGGTTTGAAAGTTAGTAAAATCAAATCTATGAAGGTTTAAGTGACCTAAGATGGATAATTGAGCTCATGTTGATGCTGTTTTGATGTTTCATGGTGAATTAGATATTGAAGAGTGTTGTATACTCTATGAGGATAATATATATGTATTTTGGAGGTGTGATAAATCTATATTGAGTATGAAAAATGATTAACAAGCTGATTATGTGTTTATTCATGGTGTCCTTATGAACAAGGCTAATGTTTGAGTTCATTGAGCTTGCACAAAAGAGTGCAATGATGACTATAAGCATTTAAAGATAAATAAGGTGTCATGTAGAGTAGACCTATGAATTTTTAATTGGTAATATGTTTATATTTTTCTTATTATTGTGAAAATGGGTGAGTAGGTCTCCATGAGACCTATAAGAGCTATAACTTAATTGATAGGTGTATCTCCTTAAGGGTGACCTATGAGTGTTATGGCCAACCTATGTGGATGGTATTGAGTTGTGTATTGATGAGATAGATGACTTAAAGGTTAAGGCATGCCTATTGGCTGACCAAGATAGTGATGATCTTGAATTCTTTATAAATAGTAAAACCAAATGTGATGGTATCTAGACTTCGTAGAGGTGTGTGTATGTTAGATTTATGGAATAAAGGAGATGGAGACTACCCAATAGATGAGTTGATGAGTAGAATAGAATAAACACTATGTGTATAACCTATGGGTCATGTTCTTGATGTTAGAATAGTGCTCTTATATATTGAGGGTGAGCAAAGGTAAAGAGTGATAATCAAAGGTCCATTATCAAGTGTTGAACACATTATTTCAAAGGTGGATGTGTTCATAGGTGTTTGCCAACTCAACATCTAGGGGGTTGTAGCCTCCTTATAAGGTGAAACTTGCTAAAGATCTAGTTGTGGTAGCTTAGATAGATAGGTATCGTAACTCTTTATGGGATTAAAATCTCACTAAAATAAGGGATGATAGTTCTTTGATAAGTTATAGCTGGTATAAATTAGTTATTGTTATTATAGGATAGTAGTCCAATTACAGGTTCTAATGGGTTTTCTCCCCCAAGAGGATTTCCCACATATGTTATGTGTTATGTGCTTTATCTTGCATTATCTTTCTTGTTATTTTATATGAACTATGTGTATGCTTCATGAATTATTGTGATAATTTATTAAGAGTTTTGAAATATTTAAAATTAAATTTAGATTATCTAGGCTCACTGATTCACCCCCTCTTAGTGATTGTACCTCTAATAATTGGTATCAAAGTAGGTACTCTGTTAAAGGCTTGATAGATTGAAGGTGATTCAAGGTACAATATGGGTAGTCATCAAGGAGGTTTATATACTAATCAAGCACTGATGTTTAATGGATCCAACTATTACTGTTGGAGTGTAAGGATGAGGACATACATTATGTCCCTATGGTTTTTTGTATGGCAATCTATTTTGGATGGTTATGTTGTTCTTACTACTCCTCCATCTATTGTTATAGATAAGAAGCTATTTGAGAATAATTCTAAGGCAATGAATTCCATTACTTGTGGTATTATAGAGTCTAAGTTCACCAAGGTAATCTATTGTAAATCTGCTAAAGAGACATGGGAAAAATTGTAGATCATTTATGAAGGAGATTCAAAGGTTAAGTTTGAAAAGTTATAGACTCACCAAAGATATTTTGAGAGTCTTAAAATGAAGGAGGAATATTATATGGCATCCTTTATGCAGAGAGTTGATGAGATTATGAACATCATCAAAGGTCTTGGAGAGAACCTTGAAGAGGCTACTATAGTCCAAAAGGTATTAAGGTCTCTATCCCTCATGTTTGATCCAAAATTTTCTACTATAGAATAAAGTCATGATCTTACTTAGCTAAAGTTGGATAAATTGCATGGCATCCTTACTGCTTATGAGATGAGTAATAATTATGATATATTACCGAAGAAGGAAGCAAAATTCAACCTAGAGATGAAGCCTAAGAAGAAGTTCCAAGGTAAGAAACCCGTGGAGGATGACATTTATGAGTATGAATTGATTTCTTTGTTTACAAGGATATTAAAAATAGGTTCAGGTAAGTATAATGGTAAGCTACCATTCATATGCTTCAATTGTGGAGAGATAGGACATTTTTATAGAAAATGCCCTCATAAGCATGATGATTAAGATCATGATGAAGAATAAAAGACATAATATTTTTATAAGAGCAAGAAAGGTTGCATAAAGTATGATAACAAGAAGAATTTTTTCAATAACAAGAAGAGTCTCTATACCAATAAAGTCTATATCTCATCAGATGAGAGTGAAGATAGTGACTTAGAGTGTGATCATGAAGATGATGGTCTTTTGAAGATGAATCCCTCTTCATGGTTGACTAAGGAAGTTTCTCACATCAAAAGGAGTCTACTTGTATTGATTTAGATGATGATGAAGATGAGGTGGATTATGAGACTACAATGAAAAATGCTCCTGAAGAATTGAAGATTGAGAAAATGATCAATAATAATATTAAGTCTCAACTCAAAGACTATGAGGAGAAATTCATTATGTATGAGGCAAGAAAGAATAAAGACACCAAGGATCATGAAGATATATTCAAACATCTCAGTTGTTAATTGGAAATCCTATCTATAAGCCTAAAAGATAAAGAAGATGAATGTTTAAGGTATGTAATAGAAAATGAGTCATTGAAATCTAAGTTAGAGAAGACATCTAGTAACATAAAGTCATTTATGAGATTTGAAAAGATATCAAGTGATCTAGATAATTTTATAAGTGGTAAAAAGCATGATAGTGATAGAACTAGCCTTGGATACAAAGAAGAACTAGAGAATGTAACTCAAAAAAAGATGAAGACTAATATGAACAAGGACAATCATACTTTGAAGACAAATCATCAGACAAGGAATGAAGGTGCTGGCAGAATGAAGAAAATCATATTAGATATCCAAATGACATGAGGTATGCAAGTTTTAATGGTTAATATTTCACATGTAATCAATTTGGACATAAATCTAGAGAATGCAAGAGACCTATTAGAAATGAGTTTGCATGGAACTATGATGGGGGTCATTAGTCAAAATTTGTGAACAAAGTTAAGTGCTTTAATTTTCTTGATGTGGGACACTTTTCAAATCATTATGCACATAAGTTTAGACAAGGTGAGTCATTTTCCAAAAGAGGAGGTTGTTTAATTTGTCATGGCATAAGACACATTGCAAGTTTATATCCAAACAAGGTAAGACAAACTATGTTTCCTTCAAGGATTATGGTTTGATATAATTGTGAATAGAGAGATCACATTCATAGATCATGAAAGAAAAGGTATAAAATTTAGAATAGGTTTAACTAGGCTCATAAAATGAAAGGTAGAAATCAAGTTAACTCCTGGAAACTAAAGGTGGTAAGTATGAGTCATGATGAGACTACAAGACCAAATAATCTATTTAATAAGGTGTAGAATGCTATAGAAGGTGAAGATTACTAAGGGATCTCATTGTCTACTCATATTGTGAATGAAGAGACCAATCTCAAGGAGAAGAACAAGGTACTGGTTGAGGCTAGTTTTAAGATGTGTATGGATCCAAGTGAACATCATATTATTGCTGAGCATGTATCATATAAAGAACAACAATTATCAATGCCTAGTGATGAGGTTCCTAAATACAAGGTGGATTATTTAGATGAAAAGGTGTGTCATGAATCTATGTTGTCTATATGTATTATCAATACAATCTTAGAAAAGGAGAGTGATTTAGAAAAAGAACTAGTT
The DNA here is from genome assembly GCA_037957365.1 of Torreya grandis. NCBI lineage: Eukaryota > Viridiplantae > Streptophyta > Pinopsida > Cupressales > Taxaceae > Torreya > Torreya grandis. The sequence continues at coordinate 610,361 of JARHVA010003947.1, forward strand.
TTCATAGTTTAGAATAAAAAGAAGAAGAACAAAATCAAGAAATCTTATATCTATAAGAGGATTCTAGTGGTTACTGAAGAGATGAGAGCCACTCCTAGATTCAATTTATTTTAGGGAATTGTGGTGCAAATGATGTCTCTATCTATGATTCTTAAGATACTCCTTTTAATGGAAAATCAAGTGTTGCTATGGTGTTCTTTATATGGTCCTAGAAAGGCTAGAGATGAGTGTTTTCAATTGGAGCAGGTATGTCTAGGTGAAAGATATGTTGTGCTAATGTCAGAGTAATGTTATAACTATATATGGGAAGTATGTTAGGTTAGATTAAAGGTTTATAGGTGTAAAAAGAGGATTTGTGATTTTTAAAGATGATAGTTTTGTATAAAAAGGAATATTGACCTCATTCTAGCTTACTCCTAGGTGGTTTTGTGGTATGAAGGTATGTTAAAGTCAAATTGGAGACTTTTGTTTATTCTCAGCTTTCCTAGTTTGTGCTTAAGAGTATGTAGGTCCTAAAATGGGTTATAGGATGTATGGGTTAGCAAATATGTGGTAGGTCAAATCTTGGTCCTTAAGTTTGTAATGGTTGTCTTGAAGTGTACAAGAAGTTTTAGAGTTATGCATTGACTAGAAGGAGGTTTGTTGAGCTTGTTTGTTTTGAGATTCTAGGGTTTTGAGCTATGATAGAATAGTGTTTTTCCTTATGAATTGAATTTTTAGGCTTATTAATAAGTTTAATGGGACAAATGGGTTGTCAAATTATGTTTCACATAGATTTTAAGGTTTGTGGTTTTCAAAATTTTCATGTTTTTGTCAAGATGGAGGCCTAATTGACAAGTTGGTTTATAAAGGAAGTATATTTATAAGCATGATATAGGTAATTAAAAGTGGTGTGATTGAGGGGGAATATGATATTGTTATAGATATGGATTTTTATATATTTAATTTGTGTCTATATAAATTTGTGGGCTTTGAAATTTGGTGGTCTTTGAGGTGGTTTCAGAGAGAAGGCTAGTAAGTCTGTATGGTGATTCTTCATGGTGTATGGAGATCTAAAGATGATTAAGAGGTGAAATATAGTATAAATATTAGGGGGAGTTCCTATCATATGTTTTTTCATGAGTTACATTATATTTTATCACTTTTGTGTGTTATTTCTTCATTCGTTATAGTGCTTGGTTGAAGAGAGTGTTGATATGGAGTAAGAGGAAGTTGTCAAGGAAAGAAGAGGTAGGATCAAGGTAAGGGGGAGTTTTTAATATATTTATAAGATGGTATTATCCTATTGATTTTATTTTTAGGTCATCATGATTAGTTGGTGCCCACTTTTTTATTATGTCAAAGGGGGAAAATTTTCTATTGTGGAGTGCTTGAAGAGAGAGAAGGAAGGTGAGTTGTATATTCCTATATGATGATTGTTGACATCAATGATAAAGGGGAAGATTGTTGGAGAGTTTTAAATTATGCCATGGTGATTTCATGAAGGTGTCCATGTGAGTAGATGAAGTTCCCTGATAGTCTAAGTGACAATGACAAAGTGTGCAATGTGCTTGTCCTAGTATGCTTGAAGGAGGCTTAGTTGATCTTCAATTTTGGCATGGTTAGAGATGTTCAGGGATGAGTATGGTGATTTGATCATGTGAAAAGGGTCCTATCAAAATTAAATAATTATTTGAGTGCTTTTGTGCATGAGTGTATTTTATCTAGTTGATAATTATTTTCATCTAGACATTTTGGGTCTAATTGCATAAAATATGAGTAGGCATTTTGCTAATGTCACCATTGCCACATGTGGATGATTCAGGGAGAGTTGATCAAATTTTTATGACAAAATTAGTCCATAGTTACTATGTGATAAATTTTAGGTCATGATAATAAGCAAAAAAAAATATATTTAAGTTAAAATCTTGTCTCCCAAGTAGTTTGATAGTGTTTTCCCATACTTAGCCAAATTTTTATGAGGAAAGAAAGATCCGAGTAAGTAGTTTGGTGATGACATATCTCACACGTGTGGATGTTTCAAGAGAAGTTGATCATATGGGTTTGTTCAATTTTGTGCCTAAATTATTTTAAATATATTTTAGATCATGTGATGAAATGCATCAAAAGATATTCATGTGTAAAATTGGCCTTCCAAGATAGTTCTTAACATAGTTGGCTTTGTGGTAGAAGAAATCTGAGTGAGCAGATTAATGGAGTTATCTATCACATGTGTGAAGGTTTCAAGAGGATTTTAATACATGGTTGGATTTGAATATTTGAGGAGATCATATATTCCAAAATTTGGATCATTAGTCTAGGTGTAGGTGTAACAAAAGTTATTGAGGTCCAAATTTGGTCTTAGGTAGATAACAATAGTTCCCATACTTAGTCTATTTTGCACAATGTTAAAGATCAAGATAAGATGGAGATTTAATGGGTCATGGGTGATTGTATATATTGATATAATGGTGAATATTTAGTGGGATTAAAATAAATATTTATCTATGTACAAAATATTGACAAAGTGTGTTTATTCTAAGATGTTAGGATGCAACAAGATGGTACCAAGTGTTTGATGTTTAACATTGAGTAGAGATAAAGATCAAGATTTTTCCAAGGATTAATGGTGAGAGGGAGTTTATAATAATTAAAATAAATGGTTTGTATTAAATTTAAGAGGTCAAATTTATAATTTTATAGCATTTCTAAAGTAAGGATAATCTTGAAGAGATTGACGGAGTGTGTGTGATCAAGATTGTACAAGATGAGGCCAAGCATTCTAAGTTTAACATTTAGGAAGTGGAAAACTATGAGTTAAAGTTAAAATAAGATTTATTGTGCATATATGATTTGATATGTGAGGATATGAGATGATAACATGGTGATTGAAGTTTAACTATGACCATTTGAATTCAAATATTTGAATTTAACAAAGGAAAGACCAGTGTCTGGTTGTTGGGCCTTATATTTTAGTTAATGCAAAATTTTCTCATGGTGTAAAAAGTGAATTTGTAGAGGAATCCAAGATGCATATATAAATATATATTTTAAGGTCTTAAATGGTGTATAATAAAAGTTATAAAGGTTCAAAGTTGACTATGTTTTCATGTTTTTTCTGTACGTGACCCGAGATGAATAATTGAGCTTGTGTTGATATTGTTTCAATGTTTCATGATGAATTAGATATTGAAAAGTGTTTTATAATATATGAGGATCATATATATTTATTTTTTAGGTGTGATAACTCTATCTTGAGTATGAACAATGCTTACTAAGTTGATTATGTGTTCATTCATGGTGTCTTATGAACAAGGCTAATGTTTGAGTTGATTGAGCTTGCATAGAGGAGTGAAATCATGACTATAAAAAATTGAAGATGAATAAGTGGTAATTTATAGTGGACCTATTATTTTTTAAATGGTCATATGTTTATATTTGTTTATTGTTCTGAAAATGGGTGCATAGGTCTCCATGAGACCTATAAGAGCTACAATGGCCTAATTGATAGGTGTAGATGCTTAAGGGTGACCCAAGAGTGATATGGATAAATTATGTGGATGTTATTAAGCTATGAATTAATGAAATATATACCTTAAGCGTTAAGGTATGCATATTTGTTGACCAAGATGGTGATGGTCATGAATGTTGTATAAATAGTGAAACCAAATGTGATGGTTTCTAGACTTCGTAGAGGTGTGTATATGTGAGAGTTATGGAGAAAAGGAGAGGGAGAGTAATTATTATATGAGTTTATGAGTAGAGAAGATTAAGGACTATGTGTATGACCTGTGGGTCATGTTTTTGATGTCATAATAGTGATCTTATAGATTGAGTGTGAGTGAAGTTGAAGAGTGATAATTAGAGGTCCATCATCAGGGGTTGAACACATTAGTTTAAAGGTGGATATGTTAATAGGTGTTGTTTTGGAAGCTCAAAATCTATGGGGTTGAAACATCCTTGTAAGGTGAAACTTGCTAAAGATCTAGTTGTTGTGGAAGCTCAACTAAATAGTTGTAGTGGTTCATTGTGGGATTGTAGTCTCACTAAAATAAGGGATGGTAGTTCCTTGATAAATTGTAGCTGGTATAAATTGGCTATTATTATAAAAATATTGTAGTCCAATTGTAGGTTTCAGTGGATTTTCTCCCCCAAGAGGGTTTCCCACATATGTCATGTGTTATGTGATTTATCTTGCATTGTCTTTCTTGTTTATTTTTATTAATGATATGTATGCTTCATGAATGCTTATGATAATTGATTAAGAGTTTTGAAAGATTTGAAATTGAAGTTAGATTATCTAGTCTAACTAATTCACCCCTCTCTCACTGATTGTACCTCTAAAACCATGAATAATGTTAACTTGTTATGAAGGATAAGGAATGAAAGAAAATGCATTTTGATCAAATAAGTGATGATACATACCAAATGATGATGATTAGTCACCTGGGATACTTATACTATATGATGTTCATAGTGGAGTCACCATTGGAATTTGCAAATGTGCCTCTAAAGGTTGATTTCACTAAAAGGCAACACCAAGAACCTTTTAGTGAGATGTAGAACACAGTAAAGTCCTACTGGGCATGCTAAAAACTATTGTAGCATCAATTTGAAATATTGGAGAGGGTTATTCAAGATCTATTCAATTAAGATACTCTATGGGAACAACCTCAGGCTATGGGTAACTTATGATGGGGTTGAACCTCTAGATAAGGGTGGCTTCCTTTTGATGAATCACCTAATTTAATGTTGTAGTGGGGAAAAGGGTTAGAAAGGGAGAAAGGGATCCTAAGAAGATAAAAAGGTGATGCAAAAAATAAAAATGGGAAACTCCCATAAGCTTGAAACCACACTATATAAACACAAGACAAGCTAGCTCACACAACATCATAGACCAATTGATTGCATAAGTGTTTCATGGACTAGGTTCAAGTAGAACACTAGGTTCAGATAGAAAAGAGGACAATAGATATGGAAAAATCTCCTTTACAAGGCCATCATGCACAACTCACTAAAAACTGATCTAAGGCATGAGATAGTAAAAAAGTATTTTATTACATCAACAGGTAGTTCTTACAAATTCTTGATAGGGTTTAGCCTAATCAAGATCAGCATATTTTGTAATATCGTAGAGATTCCCGTACTCTTCAAGATCAAAGAGTCTTTGTGAGAGTCTAGAATCTGAGAGAGAGATTAGAAATGAGAAAGAATGGGTAATATAGAGAAAAGGAGAAGAGAGAATAAGGAACACATTATCCAAGGTCATGAAATGAGATTCTACCTTTTGATTAATACTCCACCATATTTTGATCAAATTAGTAGACAAAATAGCCTTCATTTTTTGTAATAGTCTTCAAACTCTTTTCATTGGTTGAAAAATACATTAAAAGATAAGAATTTATTTTGAAGATGAAGGGTCATGATCCTTTCAAATAAGAAATATCCTTAAGATCTAAAAAATATTAAATGATCCAACTACTTCTCTAACCACTAGATCTCTTTGCTTTTATCTTCCATACCATCTACCACTTGACTTACTTATGAAGACAAAATCTTCATATCTTGAATCCAAATAGATCTATCACCATGTCTTATTTGGGTAGCCATAGGTACCTATTTGTAAAGGATGTGACAATATTAAAAGATGAGACACTCCTTTCATTAATCACAAATATATCCTTATTTCAAACCTGATCATAGGTTTACTATAGTAGAAAACCAATCTCATTTATTAGTTTTCATAACTATAATATCAAAAACCTATAGGATATATAGTCTTGTCTTGAACTATATTAGGTTTAAAAAAACCTCTTCTACCTATAAACCTTGTGGGAAATGAGAACTCATTGTATTCAAAAAATTTCTTTAAAGAAATAACAAACATTGTCATGCAATAATATTGTAACCCTAGAAGATGGACCCTGTATGTTCTAAATATTTGAACCAGAGGTTTATATTAAGTTTTAATGGAATTATAAATTTATCATTGACAACCCTTGATTTCATAAATATGTTTGATTAATGGTATTTTATTGAGCTCTAATGGAAATATAGTATTTTGAAATATTTTCTCTTAATTTGACCAAAACTGTATTTGACCTCTACTTGCAATCTCTTGGATTTGACTTTTAATCTTGGCCATTGATCTTGAACTTAGTCTTCCAAATTGTGCCATGTTTTAGATTTTAATTTTACCTCAAGATTTTTTAGTCAATACATCCATTATTATGCTTGTTTCATGTGTCAACCTCCTATTTAATCTAACCTCATTGACTTCTTAACCTCATATACAAAATTAATCTCGTTGGTCTAATCAAATGCATGTCATTGATTTCCTTCCACTTAATAGAACATACACCATTAATCCATTAAGTCACTTTGATCATGGCACTTATTATCCCTTCACTTTATCTCAATATCCTCTAACTTTTTGACTTGATGCTCGCTATTGATCTATGAATTCATGATTGAACATGCACCATTAGATCTTCAAGACCCACCAACTCATTAAATTGACACTCACCATTGGATATTGACTAAAGCTTCCATGATTTGGACACTTTTTAGTTCCACATTAAACCTTTTGAATATTTTAATTTAAATGGTTGTTTCATGATGCCTAAATTTGATGTCTGTGTGCACACCCCACTTTGCAAGTTCAGCTTTAAAGACCTATATCTTGAGACAACAAGATCATAAAGATACAAAATTTGTAGAGCATGATCTTGGAAATAAATTCATCATTTCCATATGATACTTTGAGATTGAGAAAATTATTGAGCATACTTATAAAATGTAAAATAAAACTGGTCTATTAATTTCTTATGATGTATAATGATGGTCTAGTTCTTCTAGACTTGTGCTTGAATTGTTGTTTGAATATCCAAATCTTAAATGAAATTTTAAGGCTTGTGTAAACTTGATTCATGTTCCTGAATGCTACGATCATCATGGAAACCTACTTTCTCAATTTTTTACAAACTACACTTTAATTTTACTTTAAAAATTTCAAAATCTTTGCAAGTTGTATGTGATCTTTGGACCACTTATTCCATCTAGAACTCTATTCAGCTCATCAATCTAGGAAAAAGATTTGTATGTGGGCCAAAAATAACATAGAACTTGTCACCCCATCTTGAAAAATTTCCAAATACCTCCCATCCACATGAAACCAACTATCTTGGCTTTCTTACATTTGTTTTTTTTCTCCTTAGTTTTGTATCTTTGGGCTTGTCTAAATTAGTCTTTACACCCTTCATGATCAAAAATACAAACACAATAGACAACCATACAATGATAAGGGTAATTCAAGGTATGGATACATTTACTTTTCAATTATTTACATTTTAATCATTTAATTTTAGTTATTTTTTTCTTTAAAATAATGCAACTTCTTAAGCTTCAATGTTGTGTGTTACTATGTTTCTTTCTCAAAGCACCATCCCCTATTGCACCTGAGTGACACATGATGAGATTCAAGTGGGGAATATGTATACACATAATATTTTCAAACTTTGTCAATTACTGATGCTTCCTATCTTACATGAACCCATTTATTCTCAATCTCTCTTAGTGCATACCTTAAGGGGTATGCTAAGAAAGGGGTGGGCAGACCATTAGTGCTTCACAAGATTGTTGTTCCTTTTTCCACTTGATTCTACACAATTGTCTCCTAAAACCCATTCCCCTATGATTTTAATCCTAGTGTTCACCCTCCACTAGTAATTTTACACCTTTATTATCCCTTTCCCTAACATAAACCCCTTTTTGTTAATTTTAACACTAGGTCAATTGGGTAGACTTTGTCAGCCAATTTTTTTGAAAGGGTTTAGGTTTAGATCCACCTATAAAAATAGATCCATTTCACCATTATTATAGATACAATCAAGATTTATTATTCATTTGTGTTTCTTTATAATATTCTCTTCCAATATTCTACTTGATGAGTTTTAGCTTAGGGTTTCTACTTAGAGAATAATCTAGTCTTGTGGAAAAGTCTTGGATGTTTTAGACTTTATTAGTGATAATTAAAAACCAAAAAAACCTATTTTTAAGAACCTTTTGACAATGAAGATAATGAGTCTCAAGGGATTTATCTTTCAATTAATTATCTCTAACTTTGCTCCTCTCTCTAGTAGATATAAGTAGCATAAGTAATGACTTTTGAATAATATTTCTCTCTCCATACATTGGGGTTTTACCTATACATATCTTAATTAGGATTATCCTATGAATTTTTAATTTTATGTTTACTAATCTCCATGTTGTGCCACAAGATTTGGTGATCACTAGATTAGATTTTACTTTATTTGTTGTTAGTCTAATGAATATGAAAACATAGGACCTAGTTAGGGTTATTGCATAGTTTTAGTTGATTTGAGGGTTTTGAACCCTCCTTATTTTTTTAAGAGATCCCTTAATTAGGTCTAGTATTCTTTATTTGTCATGACCATGATTATCTAATGTATACCTAATCCAAAGTCTAAGTAGGATCTATCTTCTCTGATTGATTTATAGAATATGTTGCATTTCCCATTTTATACAATAATTATCATCCATATAACTTTGTCCAATATATCACTCCTTTAAGGGGTAAGGTAGATGGTGTATGCATGCATATTCAAATTAAGGTACTAGGGTTTATGCTTGTAAATCCCTAAAATATCAAATCATCCTTATAGTTAAGTTAATATAAGAGTTATAAAAGTAAAATCAATACTTTAGTTTAAATATCAAATTATTGGAAAATTATATTCCATGCGCCCAAAATCCAACACATGGTAGAGTTAATCATGTGTTTACATCCTCACCTACCAATGTTATGAAAACAAGGTTTCATATCCAAATGAAGAGCTAAATCATAATACATCCATTACAAGTGTTTCTAAAAGTGTCCAAAAGGATACTAAGATTCCAAGTGAAATCTTAAGATATATGCTTTGAAACAAAGTGATAAAATCACTTCCTCCACATCATATAAGGAGATATAAATTTAATTTTCATATCATATAATGCATGGGCATCATACAGATTCTTTTTTTGAATTATAGAGTAAAATACAATGCCTCAAATATAATGGTGATCTTATAATCAATACATCACTCAAGACAACAATTCATATTATGATTAATTCTCCTAAAGCACAAGTTCCAAAACAACAAATATGGTTATCAAAGAAAATTTTATATAAAACACTGAGTAATAAAAGGTTCAAAAAGAGAACTTAGATCAATAAAAGGAACCAAATCCACCTCTCCATAATGATACTCATCTTTCCAAACAATATAGTTTTGTAATGAAATATTTATAAAAAAAATAGTTATTATGGTCAAGGATTGGGAAAACATATCCAAGGAATCACTTATCCTATTTTAACATTTGATCAAAATGACCATCAAAGCTTGGGATATACAAATGTGAATAACTCAAATATACATTTTTCCAATACAAAATAGCAAGAACCTACAAATGAAAATGAGGTACAAAAGGAAAAATTTCACAAAGAACAAAAAATGCATCCAAAGGATGATTCAAAACAAAAACACTTAAATATGCAACAATTAAAATAAGAAAATATTCCAAATGTAATGCTAAAAAATATAAAAAATAAAATTTTACAACTCAAACTCAATAAAATCAAATAAGCATTCTCAATAGAGGGTTTCTAATAAAAGAGGTCAAAAAGTAAGAGACACTTGACAAATATAATGATTAAATGTGGTTATAAAAGGGGAAAATGCATTCCATTACTCATATAAAAACACTTATAATCTAGGTATAATTTTAATAATAGACCCATAAAACTTAATATAAAATCCTAGAAAATCCTAGAGTTCATGTATAATTCCACTAATGAATCTTTGGAAAAATTGCCACATAGGTATAAATTGACTAGCAATTTATATTAGCTCTTTCAAAAAAATTATAAATATATAGAGAATTAAATGTCATATTAAAAACATGAAATAATGGTAAAATATACATAGTTAAACCCCTTTCCCCAAATACATTCATGGGGAAAATATAATTGAGGTGGAATAATAATTATGATCAATGGATACTCTATGTTTTTCAGAACAACAATTTTACTTTGCCCTATGAAATTGGGGGTAGTCCATCCATTTAAAAAATGTTCTATAATGAATACATCCAAGAAAGGAGGACATGAGAGACAATAAAAACAATAATTTCTATAGAGCCATCCCAAACCTAAACCCTAAGTAGGTGTGTGCAACTTTGAAAAAAAGTCATCACCACATCAATGCCTAGACACACATTCACAAGATTTTTGAGGTCTTGTTGATATTATTACTAACTAAAGAATCCAAAAAAACATAAATATCTTGTTGATATGATTACTAAATAAATAATCCTACATGATAACTAAATTGTTTCTAATGTTAAGGGTTTTGATATAATATAAAAAAGATTTTCACACTGAAAGCAAGGAACTGATGAAAAAAATAACATGGCAATAATTTAAATCCCTTAAAGTTAGGAAAAAATCATTAAAAATGTAAAAACATTTACAAATATTTAGGGCTTGTATTTATTAATTCGATTACACTTCATTGTTAGCTGTTTAGACTCTTTCTTGGCCTCCTCTTGAAACTATTGCTTGCTTCATGACTCCCATAACCAAAAATGAATAAAATTTTAACAAAAATGAAATTACATGAATTTATGATTTAGGGTTTTATGATTCTATCATTTTAAGTAATTTGAAGCACTTATGTAGATTTATTTTATAAGAGGTAATTTCTATTAATTAAAAAACCATTGGAGAAAGAAGTTAGAGGATGAGAAGTCTAAACTCAAGATCTTATTTACAATTCTTTCTTTTTAATAATTAAATTTGTCCTTTTTAAGGACTAAATTTGATAGTGATATGACTTAGTATAAATTGAGTACAAACCTCTATAAGTCTCTCAAAAGACCAACCAGATACTATAATTAACTGAGTATAGAAAAATTTGTGATAAAAAATTAGAGTGTAGAGTATAAACCAACTATAGGGACATAAGGCAAGACAACTATGAAAAATAAGGATGATATAACTGTAAAATATATTTAAAGCATTTTCATAGTTTTAAAATATAAACTATACAATAAGTTCTAGAAAAAATTCTTAACCATATCTATAATCAATAATGACCTTTCAAATACATATTTTATTTCAATAAATAAATCATTTCAACTAAAATATAATTATTACCTTAAACATTGAAAAAAATATAGTATGAAAACCTCTCTATAGTTTTTATGGTTGGATGTGGTTTCAAAATGTGTGCCTCGTAGTTGATTCATCTGTATCTCATTTATTAGGATTGTATACAATAGTTGTGAATGATTCCAAAGTAAGTCAACAAGTCTTCTAGCTAGTTGATCATGTTTCAACCTTGCTAAAATTTTTAAATACATGTTGTGACATGATCAAGATTTAAGATGATCTTGAGGGAGAGGTTGAAATTAATAATGTTTTTTTGTTATCCTTCATGTCCCCAAAATAAGGTTCTCTAGGGCACTTTTTGTGCATTACATATGGTAATATCATGTGTAGTACTTAGTATAAATTGAGTACATACCTTTGTAAGTCTCTCAAAATACCAACCAAACAATATAATAAAATAAATATATCAAAAATTGTGACAAAAAATCAGAGTATAGGGTATAAACTGACTATGGTGCCATAGGGCAAGAAAAATATGAAAAACAAGGATGAGATAACTAAGAAAATATTCAAAACATTTTCATAGTTTTAAAATTATAAATTATATAATAAGGTCTGTCAAACTATCTTAACCATATCCATATTAGCCTTTCAAATTATAAACTGAGCATATTGGCCTTTTCCACCATAGGCATTGAGATTATTAACAAGGCTGGAAATTATTATTACCCCATGGCACCTTGCTTCTATAATTACATAGTCTATTGCTTACAAACATCATGCAAGAAATTATAACCTATTTTATGTTCAAAATATCTAGAGATTTATTCTACACTAAGAATGTACTAATTTAAAACAATCAAACTATAAAGGTAAAATGTTTTATCCCTAGAAATAATCCATTATCATAATAGTCATCTAACACTCATAAATACTATCTATTTAATTGAATTGTATGATCTTCCCAATGATCATTAATATAAATATATAAGAAGAAAATTTTAGAAAACAAGAAAATAAATCACCTATCTATTAAAAATATTTTATTTCTTCTAACAAAGAGAGGAGAAATTAAAAAAATCATTATTAAACAAGAAACTTAAAGCCCCTCACTTGAATCCATATTAAAGTTGATGAATAGTCCTAATTATTGTTAAAAATTAAAATATTTATATTGTAAAATAACTAATTTCATAACTTAAGAAATCTAATATAAAATACGTTGATATGTTTCACCTACTTTAGAAGTTTATGAAAGTACTAATACGTAAATATATTTTCTATATAATGGAAATAATCTAAACATATATATTTAATATATCTCATTATTGATAGAGATATTCAAAGATAGTTTCCAAGTTAGCATATAAAGAAAATATCCAATAGGTAGAAAAATAGACCTCATTCCAAAATTTAAATTTCATTATATAAAATGGATAATAATATGCAAAGAATCGATATTATGATATGTGGTTCACTAATTGTGATCTAGCACTTTATATGCAAATAATTGAGGTTTAAATATAGACATGTATGATCTACAACTAATATGGGGTACAAGACCCTCCAACCTTAATAGCTAAAGATAATTATATATTTACCTATTATATATGTTCAAACCTAGATATGAACATTTTAATAATAATAATAGAGGCCTTGAGCAAATATATCTAGTGAATTATTTCATTTGAAGCTAAAACGAGCTATCCTTCTATACACACACATATATGTCAACTCAAATATGAGTTTTAAACTCACAATATCTTCATAATATATAAAAATGATAAAAAAATAAAAACAATACTCCCATAAACTTCACATATAAATTTATCAAGAAGATGTTTCCTTGTTTGTTGTTCCCACTTGAAGTTTGAATGAAAATCATGACAAATCAATTGACAACTAGACCTATGTGGTGATATTTCAAGACCTTCAAGGCATGCAAGATTAGTAATTTGGTATTATCATTTCATTGCACAATTCATTAATGCAACCCTACCTCTTCAGCATATGGATGGAGTTGTAAATGGTGGTTTGATTTGGTGATTTACTCAACAATCAAAGTATGTGTGTATAGATGTACTGGCCCCTTCAATATGTTAGTGCCAATTCACTAAAAAATTATGTAATATCTCAACCTTGATTACCATATCTTTAATTTCACTTGCACCACATTCAATGATAGAAATAAAATGAACATTAAGTTTGATAATTATTTATTATTAAGTATTTTAGTTATTAAAATCATATAAAAAGAACATGTTTATTTTACTTAATTCTTTACTGGGTGATAAAAATATTCAAAACATTTTAAAAATTTTAAAATTTTAAACTATATAATAATGTCTACCAAAATGTCTTAAACATATCCATAATCAATAATGGCCTTTCAAATATTTTTTATTTCAATTAAAAAACCATGTAAATTGAAATATAATTATTACCTTAAAATTACTATGTCATAGGTGGGTTCTCTCTCTCTCTCTCTCTCTCTCTCACACACACACACACACACACACACACTTGATGATCCCAGTTAACTAATACATGTCTCATATAATTTCTTGGTGAATCAAAACCATACATGCATAGTAACTATGGTGAATTTGTTTCCCAAATTAAGATCAAGCATAACTTATAAGGTGATTTAAAACAAATTTATAATAAATTTTATAAGATTGAAACTATTTTACCTATGTATAGTTTCATATAATTAGGCATTTTCAAAATAAAAAATACTACTTATAGACTTTTGGCTCTAAATAACCCCTAAAATATTCACTATTCTAGTCTCACTACTCATATAGACGGTGAGAAATCTATAGATGAAGAGTGAAAAAACCATTTCTACTTGATAAATTTACACATAATTTATTCATATTTATATGACTTGATACCTATGATGAATAGGAATCCAAGAGATGAAATTAGTGTTGTGTTAGTATTATCACTCAAAAGTGAACCATTACAATAATGTGTACCTATTCGCACTCCTATTGATATAATGTAAACTCTCTAAGGTATGGGTGACCTTATGTTAGAGATAATATCCATATGAATGGATGGCTACCTTTGGTACACTCACCTAGTTCTCTCTAAACTCTCTAATTCTATGCTTTTTTGACTAGGAAAGGGGGAAAAGGAACAATACTCAAATTGGAATGAACATGAAAATAAAAATTTGGAGTGATGTACCAATGTTAAGGTAAATTATGTATATACTTGACACACTTTGGAAGCTTAATAACTTGCACACATTCACTTCATCTTTATACAATGGCTTCTGCATCAGTATTTCACACAGAGGTCTTGACAAACACTCACACTAGCCTAAAAGGAATGTACAATGGTTTAATTCACTTCTAGATTAGATAGAAATCAGACTTAGACACTCTATATTACCTAAAATAATTACAATTTTTACATAAAGGTTAAAATTTCAAACACAAACAAAATAAAATGAGTCATTCACTAAGTTATATCAATGAATATTAAGTACACACTTCATGAACAACTTAAAAATGGAGGAAAATCAAGATCTTTATTACTTTAGTGGTGATGTAGTGAAAATTTTGGTAGAGATTATATAATATAAAATCATATTTTTATCATAATAATTCAAAAATTAATATACATATGGAAAGGAAGAAGAGAGAGAGGAGACAAAGAATCCCTAAACTAGGTGAGTCAACATGCTAACTCAAGTTCACTCTTCCTTCCAATGAAACTTTAACTCAACCTTTAACTCAAACACCACTTCCAAAATTCCAATGTAGAATATTTGGTATTTAAACATTATTTCTTATAATATGGTGTATTAGGAGAGAAAGAGGTTATTCTTTCATGTTTAAATGTTGTTGAAAAGTCAAAGGTGTTATGCATGCTTGAATGGTCTTCAACTAGAAGAGATATTGATCTTCATTTTAATTAACTCCTTTTTATCTTTGCATTTAACTCATATGATATTTCACTTAAATAATTTTTATATTTCATTCATCTTAAATTTTGAATTTAGTTACCTTTATTGCATCTTAGAGTTTGAGTTGAATTATCTTGACTTGTACTCAGTGTTTGACTTTAGCTTCTTGACTTGTAACTTAGAGTTTGAATTCAACTTCTTTACTTGCATCTTACATTCATGTTTGACTTATTGAATTTATAAAATTATATCCAAGGGAGGAGTATTAGGAGATATAATGTACTCTTTCATTCATGGAGACTCATTAACCTTGAGATCATTTTGAAAACCAACACTTAACATCTCCTTGATCTTCACTTATTAAAGAAAACATGTGTTTGATTTTAATTTTATAAATTTAGCTCAAATGGGGTGAAATATATATATTTCACCCCATTTGAACATATATATATATATATATATATATATATATATATAAAATTTAATGTGTAATTTATTTAACCCTTTATGAAATATGCTTGCTTATTATTCATTTTTATGATGACAATCACATCTTTCCATACTAGTTCTTCTAGATATATCTATCTTTTATGGTTTTGGGAAGCTTTTTGAATGCACCATGAACACATAGAAATTGATGAATTTGAATTATTTTAAAAATTAAGGAGTGTAAATATGATTTTAATATAATTAAAATATTATAAAATACATTCAAATAAATTTTCAAAGCCAAATTCCACTTACAACCTTAAAAAATGCTATTTTATGTTCTCTAGGCTTGAAGAAACCCTAATTTTGATTAGGAGGTATAAAATGAGTTCCAGGACTAAAAAAAAAACTCATAATATTATCATAATATATGTATAAATTGGGTATACTTTGAATTTTTAAAAAATATCTAAAACTTTTCATCAAACTCTCAAACAAAAATTCACAAAAAAGTGCCTGCTTGCTACCCGCAGGGTGACTTGGGGATGTTTTTCTTTGATACAAGCCTATTTTTATTTTTTAAAATTAATTATGATGTATTTATACCTTTAAATTAATTTTAAACACTCTAACATCAAAAATTTCCATTGGAAGGACCTAAAACACTCATATCTAACTCCATTTATGAGTTAATTAGTGATAAAAACCTGATTTCATTCATGAATAGACATATATTTTGCCATTTTATCTCTCATCAGGTACATTACATAATTTAAACCAATTTAAAACCTTAAAAATATCAAAACATACTTCAATGTCAAATTTCAAGAGATTTATATTCAACAAAATTCAAAATATACACTTTTTGGTGTTTTCCTAGCTTGAACAATTTCATTTATGAATACCTATAGGTTTGAGTTTCTAAATTTTATTGAGTTTTATGAGGTATAAATAACTCATTAATTTTTAATTATTACCTATAATAACCCATCTCAAAATTATAACCATTGGTTATGCTCAAACAATATCTTAACCCTCTCATATAATGCCTTTTTTGACTGTCTCTCTAGCTAGCTTAAAACTTTGTACCCTATGCCTTTGCATTTATCCATTATTTTAATAAAAAAATTTATTTAATAAGGTTTAATAAGGTTTTTTATACCCCATAAGAGTTCATACAAATTTTTTTTCCACCAAATAACTTAAAATTGCAAAAACATTGCCTAAAAATGAACCATTAGAGTTTAAGAAAGTTTTTAGAGCACCTTTCCTTATTAAAAATTGTTCATAGAGTTAAGCCCATATAACATAAAAAAATAAATTAAAATTTATGGAATATGGTCCCAAATCTTCCCCAAATACCATTCTAACCAACTCCTATTCTCCTTCATGAAAAGGGTATTTGCAAATTGCCTTCACTAGCTTGCAAGTAGGTAGTTAGAAGAATAGAAAAAACATCTAGCAAAATTTTGACTTGTGAGTTATTTATAATCATGGTTTTTAATTAATTAATTTTTTATGATGTTTTTGATACATTTTTTTAATCTTAACTCCATGAATTGAGTCTTCTTTAAAGCTTTCATATAAGCAACTTTGACCAATGGTGGCAAAATTATCAATAGTTAGTATGATGAAAACCAAATAAAAACATACTAATAAAAATAACACCTCAAGCCTAGACACTCAAGGATAAAAATAAAAATAAAAATAAATATAATATAATACAATAATATTATTTACCTTCCTCGAGAGAAAGATTTGTATATTCAGTATGGGAATGTGCTCGATCGTGTGCTTAGAAAATCTTTAGAAATGGTGCTCATTACATCATCTCTCCTTGTTACCTTGGAGATTTTAGGCTTATATTTGGTTTTGGATTGGATTTTATACTTATTTTTCTCAATAAATGATCATTATAACACTACATAACAAGGCTATTTGAAGGTATTTTTGCACGATAACATTACACCAAAAAAGATTTTTGAACAATGGGGAAGCCTTATATTATAGCCTTTCAAACTAACTCTAACCAAGTTAACTTAGGTTATATTTAACCATGGTTAAGTTTATTTTAACCCTATTTGAGTTAAGGATGGGACAATTAATATTTGGGATATAGATCCCATTTATTAAGCATGGCTCTCCATTTCTGAATTTAAGGCTTTAAGGGAGATACTTTCAATTCTTTGACTTTGAGGATGATGACATAATCATGACCTCAATTTTATTGAATTTTAATTTCAAAAAACCATTCTCACTAATTTAACATATAAATTTCACTTAATAATTTAATTTAATTTTCTTATTTAATTCATTTTGCTTAGCATTTTTATACTTCAAGAATTGTTTAAGTACGTTACTTAACTGGTTCAAAGGCCAACTTGATAAATTGATAGATTTCAAGTTGATTGGAGATGAATCCATGAGAGTTTACTATTGTGTATAGGATAATACCCCAAATAGGGATTCCTCAACATGATTTTGAGCACTAATGTTTGATGTGTAGACAAATTTAAGACATTTAATGATTAATATGCTTAATTTGTATTGTTTGGTATAAATCAATCTGAAGTCTAATTGGAACACATTTATGGCCAAAATGAGGCATATATAGTTTCCCCCTATTTGGGAATATGTTAAATATACATGTCTAATAATGTCTTTTCAAATAATTAAAAAAACATTAATTCCTTGGTTAATGCCCCATAAGGCAATAGATGATTCCCCATTGAGGGAGCAGGTGACAAATAAGGTTGGAAAATGTTCCCTAAAAAATAAGGAAATGATGTAACATATAGGTAATAGGGGTGGAAATACTATTTTTTCTAAAGGTAGTTATAATAAGTGGTATAAGGAGGTGCCCCATTAAGGTAGAGGAAAATAATGATTTTCCCAAAGATAGTTATAATCATTGACATAGTGAGGTACACCAATAGGGTAGGTGATGAAAATAATGTTTTTCCCAAAGGTAGTTATAATCATCAACACAATGAAAATTCCCTAGTAGGGTGGATATATAAAAAAAATGATTTTCCCAAAGGCAATTATAATCATTGACTTAGTGTTTTTCCCTAATATGATGGATGGAAGCATGATACAATTCCTCTTTACCCCATTAGGATGACTCAGGAAAGGGGACTTATATACTAAATCCATACTCACAAAGTAAGAGTAAGTAGACACAAAAGATAAAGATGAATTTGGATATCTTATAGTATGAATATGTACATCCTAACTAGTAGGGATTACTATTCAATTTTTTATTTAATTCCTATAAATTTAGGTTGTGTTTGGGTAGGTTTGAGATTTTATAGGTGTGGACAAGGAGAAGTACTACTTGCCACATTGTTTGATAGATTATTTGGCCTAATATTTATGTATCTTGGGATATGATGCATATTATTTATAGATAACTATAATAACATTGTGCATCTAAAGTAGATAAAAATTAGTTTAAACACAAGTATAAATCACTTAGGTGTAAGATATGAACAATCAAATCCTAAGTGAATATACTACAATTAACTAAGTATAGGAATGTACCCTAATTCACAACTCAAATACAAGAAATGAGTAATCAATACTCTAGTGTAAATAAAGTGTAATAATCTTATGACAATCGAGAAATAAAATGAAAAAGGCAAATAAAAAAAACAAACAAATAAATGGTCAAATAAATAAACACAAATAAGAACAAACAAAAAAACGCCAATAAATAATAATAAACAAACAAGGTTACAAAAAAAAAAAAAAAAAAACCAACAAAAATATAATCCTAAGAAATTAAAAGTGAAATCAATAGATAGATTAAAGTAAAATACAAACAATGGTTAATCATAATGTTAGTATAAACATAAAACAAATTGTTCATGCATGTGTAATAGAAGTGTTACTCTTGGAAACATGGTGACCCCTAATCTAGAAAAAAATGATGCAAGTATAACAACACAAGAAACAAAATACTAATAATGTTTTTCATAGGCTATAGGGAACAATGACACACAAAAAAATGGGGGGAATATAATAAAAGGAAGGGGTAATCAAGTTGACTCTAGATGTAGCAGGCAAGTAGATGTTACCTTCATATTTTCATGGACAAAATATCTAATGTGAACTTCAAAAAAAAATTATTTCTCTCAGGATATGGGATAGAAGAAAATGATGATAACAAAACATGATTGACTTATAGATGAAAAATGGGAATGGTATGAAAAATGGGAATGGTATCAAAAAATAATGAGTACATAGGAAAAAAGGGGGATGAGGATCACAAACATGAAAGCATAAAGACAAACAAATACAACAAGTGTGAGAGTATGGTTTAGGCTAAAACCATACTAAAAGACAAGAGATGAGTATCCAAAGATGAACCAAAGTGGTAATTCATAGTGCCTACTACATCTAAGGTTTAGAATGAGAATGGAATTGTAAAATGGTAATAGTGTAAATAACTCACAAAATGGTGAGAGCATAAATAAATCAAAAAATGACAAGAGTTTAAGTGGAGATAAACCTAGATGAAGGAATGATCCAAGAGAATAGTGAATAAAATCAATCACCAAAACTAGTTGAGATGACTCCAAATGTGATAGGCAATGGGACGTTGCCTACATAGTCCCATGGACACAAGGTCCAATGTAATATTTATGATGAATGTAGTTCTCATAGGAATGGGATGAAATAAAATTAGAAAACAGAATAGGAAAATTTAAATTATCATGAATAAAGCTATGAAAACATTTTAGTGATACCAACCCACTAGGAGATGCACATATTAAGTAGCAAGGATACAATCTGAATGGCTATCCATACATCCATGTTTTTGGGTTTTTAGGAATCTCAAATCAATGGAGAATAATAAGACATATAATGGGTAAAATCATAAAATGGTGAAATAATGGCTTAAACATGATCATAATACAATGAGAACATTCAAACTTAAATTGCTCACAAAATAGTGAGTGTAGAAAAGGTGTGATTGAGCAGACCTCAATGTAAATGAAGCACTACCTACATAGTCTTGAATGAGACCTAAAATAACTATAGTTCTTCCTTAAAATGGAATAATATGACTAGATAACAATAAGTTTTTGAATTATGCAAATGGAAAATTATAACATAGAGATATGGAAATGTAGATAAAAATGGGGTTGTTCCTAATTTTCCTAAAGGTAGTTATAATAAGGAAACAATGACATGGGTTAGTGATACTAATTTGACCAAAGGAAATTATAATCATTATCATTAGGAATGAGATATAATGTGACAAAAATAAAGAATGCAATTATCAACCCCCTATCATACTAACTATCCTAGGATACTACCTCTTTATGAAATATTAAATCAACTATTGAATCTTCATCTAAATCCCCTTTATAAAGGTGAAAAAAGAACTAATAGATAAAAATAAAGGTAAAAAAGTGGTGGTAATGGAGGGTAAACATCTTTGACCAATAAATAAGGTATAAAAGGAACCATATACGATATAGTAAAAAGAAGGGGACACTATGATACAGTGTAAATGATCCTCATAGATAATACCTCATATCTCTCAAGTGATATCATTCTCGAGATGTATTATTTTCATGGGATTTTAAAGTTAATATACTTATGGTGTATCTAACTTGTAAGCTTAAGAACCATAATTATAAATAATGACATAAAGGCTTATCCAATTAGGATTGAACTTGCCTTTCTTCTTTTTCTTGATTATGGTGTTCTTCTAGTTTTATATAAGGAAAAGACCACCAAGCTCTAACTCTCTTTTATTAACACACTAATTATATTGACCACATAACTAGTCCTGATATGCTTGGTAGATATTTACAATGGCCATGCATTTTTCATCCAATAACTCTAGCTCTTATAGATGAGTGAATATGTAATCCTCATAATCAAGGATGTGCTTCAATGAAATACATAGAAAAGGAAACTCAACCTCGATGGTAAGAGAGGATTTAGTTCCATAGATAAGGTAATATGGTGTAGCTCTTGTTGGAGTATGGTAAGCCTAGAGGGTGTAAAATATCTATAGGTGTCAATAGCAGCCAACATCATTAACAATATTCTTAAGAATACTGATAATGGTATTATTATATACCTATTCTTGGCCATTATCATGTGGGTAATATGTACTGAAATAATGTTAAACTAAACATAAAGTGATTCTCCATATTTGTTCTTAAATGATCCACCATTATCAGATATAATGTTGGATGGGATACTAGAGTAGTAGATGAGATGATTGGAGATAATTTTTTTAATTTATTTTCTAATCATGTAAGGTAGTGGTATAGCTTCAACCCATTTAGTGGAATATTTAGTAGTGGTAAGGATATTTTTATGGCCATATTAGGAGGTAGGGTTAATCTTCTCTATGAGATCAAGTCCCCACATTGAAAATAACCATAGTGTAGTCATTGGTTTGAGTGTTCTTACTAGAGCATGAATCAAATTTACATGCCTCTAACATTTGTTACATATTTTCACATAAGAAACTACATCTACTTCAATGGTTGGCCAATAATAACTAGTACATAGGATATTTTTGGCAAGGATGGCCCCACTAGTGTGGGATCCATAAAATCCTTTGTGAACTTATCTCAATGCTAATTGTTGGACCCCTTTTTATGCTACTTAGTGGACCACACAAACTCAATAGATCTCAGTGTGAGGTAATCAATGGTGATGGTTGCTCTCTTTATACTTTTGGCACTAGCTAGGAGGATACTCATGGATCTTATGCCTGTTGGTAAGAATTTTCTTAGTGCCTGGGTTTAAAGGATAATCTCATTGAGTGCTTGTACATGGTAGTTGGAGAGTGCAGGTGTCAGAGTAGTGGAGCTAGTGTCATAAGGACCCACAACAATAGGCTCAACACCCAATTTGTACCCATCTGAGCTAGAAAAAAGATTTTCCCCTACCTATAAAATCTAGCATGAACCTAAAGAAAAAAATGTGACATTAATGTAGCAAAGCTCAACATAATTAGTTTTAGGATTATACATGCATTTTGTTTAAAAATGGCATGAATACTTTGGAGAATAACCATGTATCACCCAAGATTGCTATGATTTTATGGGATTGTAGTAGAAATTAAATGATCATGTGCTCTATTTAATACAAATTGTGCTATGTGTTGATGAACTTTAAGTTAATATAAATGGTGTTGCATATTTACTTGGTTATTAATTCTTTTAATATAGTCTATTAATGTTGTATGATGGTGACTTAAGTTCTATATGAATAATGATATAGTTTTCATTTTTTTAATGTATTGCAATGCAAAGGTCTATTTTAGGACACTAATGGAATCATTATGCCATATAGTGACTTTGGTATACTTGTAAAATTGACTAAGTGTTGAAACTGGTATGCATTGAGCCCTAGTAACTGTGCCTAGAGATCTAACTTGAAGAGTGAGTACCTAAACATGAGTCATTCCATTGACTTAGCTAAGTGCTTGAATGACACTTAAATTTATGACCATATGGCTTTCACTATTAAGAGATATACCTATCTAGATGTGAAATTATGCCAAAATACTTCTGCCCTTAAATAGGCGTATGTTTCTTGATCTTTTCTAGAATGACGTGTCAATAGGCTGCCTAAGCCTATTTTACCAATGAATAAGTCCCATTGAGACTAAGGTTTTACCATGTTTCAAAAATCCTAATGTGGGCCATGGTCCCTTCACTATTAAGCTTTAGGTAAGAACACAAGGCTTGTACCTTGTGTGAAATTGATCCCAGTATAGTAGTTTATTCAAATATTACATGTCATAGAATTTTACTATGCTTGTGCCTAGCTGTATCAAGTGCAAAAATGACTTGAATTTATTGATAAGCATGTGACTAAGCACATGAGATAAATAAGGAAACTTTTTTACAACATTAATGTAGCTTCTATTAAATTTAAATAATGAATCAAAGTTCCATCAAAGATTCTATGGTAAAGAGTGGGGCTGAGTAGGGTATATCAAGAGGCTTGGTGTGTGAAGGCTTTTTGTTATTTATGTGAAAGGTTAGGTGGAAGGACTTGGTTATGAAAGAAATTATATAATCCTTAATACCAAATATAATTAGGACTAATAATATGATATACCATTTTAACGGTCAAGGGATCATGAGCGGGCACTAGGAGATGTTTGATGAGGAATTGATAATCTTTTGCCTTGTCTATGCTAAAAATCAAAGAACTAATATATCCATGACATTTGTTTTCATGTTATTAGCTTAATGTATGTTCTCAGATTGAATATGGGTAATGTTTTGATTGAGAATGTACACCATGGCCTTGTATGGTACCAACTTATCATCTTTGGTTTGGAACTAGTCTATAACCTAATTGATAATTCATGAACCAAGAGATGTTGAGTGTTCCATTATAACTCTTGATAAATCCCTAAAATGAGTGCTTCATATTCAACCATGTTATTTGTATAAAGAAATCTGATACAAAATGATTTGGGAACAATATCCCCTTGTGGTGTAATAAATATTAGTCTTGATCCTAATCCATGAGATGTGAATGAGCCATAAAAATATAGCTTCTAGTGCTTCTCTTCAGGTGGTGTTTCTGTGATGGTCATGATTAAATCATCTAAGAATGTAAAATTGAGTGGTTGGGTGTCTAAAAAGTGAGATTTAATAAGCTAATCTAAAAGTACTTATCCTTTTATTGACTTTTGATTGACATGCTCAATCTCAAACTCACTCAGAAGAATGATACACTTAGCCATGCAACCCTATAAAGATATCTTTGATAGTAGATACTTGAGTTGATCTACTTTGGAAATGACTATGGTCTTATTGTTAATCATAAATGGATACATCTTTAGGGCTAAAAAGACCATATAAACAAGTTTTTTCTATTAACATATAGTTATGTTCATATACTACTAATTTATGACTTTGATATTACACGATGTGTTCCTTCCCATGTTCATCATGCTAGACTAACGGTGCCCATAGGGATTTATTAGTGGAAAATAGGTAAAGTAGAAATGGCCTCCCTAACATTAGTAGTAACAAAATAGGGGATTGTTTAAATATTCCTTTAGGTGATAAAAAGGTTTCTGACATTATGCATCCAAAATAAATGTAATACCTTTCTTCAATAAATGATTAAAAGGATGTCATTTATTGACCAACTATGAAATGAAGCATTTGATAGACTAGATTTTGCCTTATAAACTATAGAGCTACTTTAAAGTATAAGGTGGCGACATCTTGGTAATGGATTAAACCTTGGAAGGATCAAATTTAATACCTCAATGAGAGATAATAAAGCCTAACAATTTTATTGAAGTGACACTAGAGATGCACTTCTTGGGATTAAGTCAAATTTTATACTCATAAAGCCTTTAAAATATATTTCATAGTATAGGTGGATGATCTACATGGGTCTTATATTTACCCAATATTTTTTTGACATAGTCTTAGATAATATCATGCATCATGTCATGGAATGTAATGGTCATAACCTTTTGGTATGTTTCCCAAACATTCTTAAGGCTGAACAACATGACATGATACTAAAATGTTCACTAAAGAGTGGTGAACATTATTTTGTGTTGGTATTTTGGCACATTCCTAATCTAATTATATCCTAAAATCCATCTATAAGGGAAAACATTTTATATCTAGTTGTGGAGTCAAATATCATGTTGATATTTGGTAGAGGAAATTCATCCTTGGGGTAGGCCTTGTTGATGTCTCTGAAATCATTGTAGATTTTGATCCCTTCTAGATTTTTATTGACAGGCACAATGTTTGAGATACACACTAAATAATTAATTGGTCTGATGTATCTCACTTCTAAGAGTTTCTCCAATTCTTTATTAACTAACACATCAATATGAGGATGCATATTGCATAGTTTCTAATTCATAGGTTTAGCATCATGATGTACATTGAGATGGCATACAACAAAGGTGGGGTCCAAAATTGGTATGTCCAAATATGCCCATGCAAAAATGTCAATAAACTCCCTCAAAAGGGCCATAAAAACTTCATGTTCCTCCTAAGTGAGTGATACACCTAATTTGATTCACTTCAGGTCTTCAAGAGTCCTAATGTTGACTTCCATATTATCCTCTACTACGAGAGTTGAGACATATTCTATAATAGTTGGCATGGATGTAAATTGGCCTACAATGGTAAAGTCCTCTAGTCAGACTAGTTCTTCAATTTCTCCCAAGTAGGATAAATCTAAATCTCCCAATGGTAGAAATTAACATGTAACAAATACTATAGGACATTCTCAAATAATTTGATCAAAGGCATGCTATTCCTATATATTAATCTCAAACACAAAATCAAGTTCACTATTGGTGGTCTTTTGAATTTCATTTGAAGAAGGGTGAACATCCCTATGTAGTGGCACCTAAAATAGGTTTTCACCAAGAGACTGGCCTTTCTCTTTAGTTTTAACTTACTCCAAAATCACCTAAAAAAGGTTTTCACTTTGGGACCTCAATGTTCTATTTTTTATTTTTTGGTTAAATGTGTTCACCCACTCTTTGAAATAGGTAATAGGATCTAGTTTGATAGAGTACCCTTATTTATGTTCTCCCAATAAAACATTATCTCTTAGGTCCCAAAACTTACAAAAGGCCTCATCATTCTCAACTCATCTAAAGGTAATGTGGATTTTCATTAGTCCTAGTATATTAGTTGAGGATGATAAAGGGTAAGTGAGGAATGTCAAATTACTAGCATGATGGTATAAATGGTATATGGGTTAAATATATTAGTAGTGGTAAGGTCTTCGTATATGCTATGATCAGACTCTACTTTGCTACTAGTATCATCATCACTAGTCATTGGCATAGGAACACGAACAAGATATGCGGGTCACCTCAGGGGGTTTAAGTCCAAAACCATGACTTACTTTGTATTTGGTCATAGAAAGGGGTTCAATAGTACCCTATTGATTTGACCCTAGGCCTTTGCCTTCATACACTTGGTTATCCATGATCCTGTTATGGACGATATATTTTGTATTAGGGTAAAAATCAACCAATTTATCATTATATAACCAAGACTAATCATTGGCAAGTGGGTCATGTTATTAGCTAGTGGCTGACATGAAAATAATAGGCACTGGGATATGAAGCTTTGCTTTTCTCTTTCATCATCATTCTATACAAATCAACTTAGTTTTATGTCTTCCATAGGTGTTGGGATTATGTAGAAGCTTGGCTATGTGGAATGTGTGATGGGTAAAATACTCTCCTAGACTATTATCCAAGATGATAAAATGATTAGACATTTCAATAGGAGCCATATGTGAAGATGAGGTAAGGCTATCAGGGTGTATGTAATTGGTATCTATAAATTCAAAAAATATCTTTGTCCTTCTTTAGTACTAGGTCTAGACAAAAATGTTAATTGTAGATTTCATATTTATCCTCCAAATACTTCTAGTGTTTATATGGTTATAAATATCCATGAATAATTACCTCCATTTCCAAGTGAGGGAACACGATACACTAGTTCAACATTAAAGGTATTGCATGAATTTCAAGCATCAATAATCTACCCAAAAGCAAATTTTATGATAAAGTCAGGTATAACACATGGAAAAGTGTATCATTGATAAAGGCCCAATGATCATTGGAAAACTAGTGGTTGCTTTTGATTAACACTATTCATTATCAAAAGCCTTGATGGTAATAGTCTTTGGCTAAAGGTTATTTGTTGTATATCCTAAATTATTGATTAATTTTATAGACACAATAATCAAGCTTGATCCATTATCTACGAAGACATGTTTAACTTTGTGTTGTGTGATTATACCTTTAATGTATAATGGGCTATTATGAATAGGGCCAAGGGATGACATATCTCTTTGGTCGAAGGTTAATTGTTGGCTTGGGGCTACGTGTCCAACTAAAGCTTTAAATTTGTCTAGTGTAATGTCATTTAACACTTAGGATTGACCTAGGAGTTCTGTAAGGATATTCTTGTGGATGGTAGATGTACACAAAAAATTTAAAATGGAGATTTGTATAGATGTCTTTTGGGGTTGTTCCACAATGTCATACATTTTTACCTTAATAGTGGTAATTAGGTTAGTCATAGCTAGTATAGTGGGTTAGATTGGCTACATTTATTACCAACTATTGAGGTGGAATATTTATTTCCACTTGTTAAGGTGATGTAATGTTATGCCTTTACTAAGGTGGTAAATTATTTTGTGTTTATGGCTATATAATATCAACCATCATCTTTTGAGGTGGGATAACATTCATTACTTATTGAGGTAAAACATTGGATAACACTTGATTATTTATCCCTTATTATTTCACACCTAAAAAAGCAACTATTTGAGGAGTGGGAGTAACCTACTATGGTTTGAAACTAGGCATTCCTGACCTCCATTATTACAAACCACTCATGGTATTAGAAAGAGGCACTTGTTGCATATTATTTGGTGGTGGATTTAACCCACTTTGGCCTAAATTAGAAGATGATTGCATGTTATCCATTATATTTGAAACATGGTCCTGAGTAGAATTCACTATCACTTATTCAATGAATGGGACATTAAACATGTAATTCACCAAATTAATTTGGGAAATTTGGTCCACACCTAGATTAACAAGCCCCAATTAATCAACTAGAACTCATGTTAGAGGAGTTAGCTCTATAATTATGGTATTCAATATGGCCATAACATTTAAATTATGCTCTAGATTAAGATAAGTCATATATGTTTATTGTATTTACATGAGTTGGTTTACCATGGGGCCCTTCCCCTTTGAAAGGACATTTGGATCTTAGTTTGACATTGGCATGAGTGCTTGAGGGTAATAAGTAGAGGCTTATTCAATAGTTTTAGTATAAGGTAAGTTATGAAGAACTCTAAATAGACTAGGTAGGTTTCATAGGGAAATTCTTCTATAAACTTGGCACTTACCTCTATGGCTATAACATAAACCTTGTCCTTGTTTTCAAGCAAGTAATGATTAAACAAGTATGGGTCATAGTTTTATGGCATGGTAATGTAGTAAGGCTACTATTGGACTTGTGTGATAATATATTGCACACTAGAAAGGTATTTAGATATCTTTTCTTGTTCCTAACCTAGATAATGAGGTGTATTAATAAATTAGTGTGTTAATGGATCTTGACCTTGTTTCATATATTGAGTAGTGTAAGGCACATATGGATTTGTTTCACAAACTACATCATCACCATAAGGGTATTGAATAAAGGCATCATTTATGACTACACTTTCATAATCTAGATTACACATGGTCCCAATAAATTTTTAGTGAGCCATATCCTAATATACACCTAACGTCTTATGAAGTAAAGGTCTAGAATTCATAAAAAGTATTGAAACATGGTCTAGAAATATTGGTTGATGCTTGGTACATCTTGAAACTTAGTCTAGATGGAAAAATTTCTCTATTATCACAAATGGTTTAAAATTATCCTAGAATGGATCTCTTATCCAAAATCATCAATGTTAAGATTGGTCTAAAATATTTCCAAGGTCTAAGGTCTTATACACAAATGGTCAAATGAAAGTCAAATTTAAATCTTGGTTTTGGAAAAGTGTTTTGAAAAAATATAATCTAGGTCAAAAATTAAAGATGATAGGTATTTGGAAATAAGACATAAATCTAGACTCAAAAGGAATCAACTATATCTAAAAACTTTAAGGCAATGTTAGGTCTTTGGTAATAAGGCACAAAGCTAGACTTTGAAAAAAACTAGGTCTGAAAGCTTAATGTAATGCTAGGTCTTTGGTAGGAAGGCATAAAGCTATACTTTAAAACACACTAGGTCGAGGTAAAAACTTGAAATTAATATAATTATAAGTAAAATACTTTTAAACTCTTTGAATAAATATTGGTACATGGATTTTAAAACAAACTTAACTTTAGTATAAGACATTCACTCTAGGTACATGCCTAAAACTAATTAGGAAAGTCAATCTCAATTGATCAAAATAAGAATAATGAGTAAAAAAATTAAGCCCAAGTGATAATTAAAGATCCAATATAAACTAATTTTTCTTAAGTTTATACTCAAAAAGTGAGTTTCAACATTAGTTCATGGTAAAAAATTAACTCTAGGCACATGGACATAAACCACTTCCTAGGTCTAGGTAAAGGGTCTTTAAAGCAAGCAAGGAATTGGTCCAAGTTACACAATTCAAAGGTAAGAGGTAAAAACCCAAACTAAAATTAAACAAGACATAGGTGTAGACTAATCAATTTTGAATGTGAACTTTTCAAGACAAATTTTGAATTTGGTTTTAAAAGACATGGATTTTTCAAATGGAGAACATCCTAGACACAAACAAACAACAAAATGACACCATTTTTAGATAAAAGGCATACATGATTTTAAACTTGGTTTGAAATAATGAAACATTTTTAGAATAACATGAAAAATGTAATAATGCTATTTAATTCAAAAGTTATGATAATGGTTTTGGATTTAAAACTCCAAGGCAAATACCTGGGATAAAATAGGTAGCATAATAACAACCTGTTTAAACAAATGACACACACAAATGTTTGGGATAAAAATGTCTAAGGCAAAAGTGTGACACAAAATAGATAAATAAACACCTTTTAGATGAAATTTTTATGAAAACATGTGATGGTTATGACTTGTTTTTAATAAATAAACAATTTTTAGTATTAAAACACATATGTAAATCAAAGAAAATATAAGTAGCACAAATAGATCATCCTATACCTATAACCAATAAGTATGTGCATAGATTCACCAAATTTTCCAATGATATACTAATAATTTTGAGTAATTGAGTGTTAATCTAGAAAAGGTAGAGTTTTTATGCCCCATTATATCTCTCAAACATTAATACACGGCACAAACTTAGAGTGATGAACACTTAACATTTGGCAAGAAATTTTGTGACAAGCGGGGTTGACTAAAAATATAAAAGTTTCAAATATACTAGATGGTACCAAGTGTGGCTAACACAAGGGCACAATCACATCAATTAGGTTCATACTTGCTAACTTACTATGCAATGATATATTATTTTAAATAGCAACTCCATCTATGTACTACTTAGTGGAGTCCAATGTTTAGTAAGACCTGATCTAGTTTTTCATTAGGATCAGAGAGGCTAATCACTTGGCCCCATGAAAATCTTAGTATTACGTGCCTTGATTTATATACCCTACCATAGAGTGGGGCTCGTATGATGATGGGAGATGAATTCTTAGGTCAACACACCCCTAAATAACTTATGGAGAGGTGATGAAGTCCTACTCACAAGCCAAATGCATAAAAAGAAGTAAATGAAAATGGAAAGACTTTAGAGGTCACTTTTAAATCACCCAAATCACTCATATCTGGGGGAGATCATACATGACATTCTTTTTGACACAAATTTACAAACAATGATAATAAACCAATCACTTTTGGTCACCTGAGTTACCTAAAGGGGATGAGGGGAAAGCATACATGCTAAAGTATGTGTTTTTCAAAATTAAAATTTAATCTAAGTATTTGAAACTAGCTAAATAACAAACAAGAATCAAAAAATCCCTTAGGATCTCTAACTAAAGATGTAGGTTCTTTTTTTTAACACCAAATTGAAATGTATTTAAAATTTTTAGCCCCTTGGTCATGCATGCACTTGTAAAATCTTGGAAATAATAAAATACAAATTGTTAAGTGATTTTAAGCACATTAACCAAATATGAATGAATTTTAACCTTTATTTGTGAATTTTTATTTTGTAAATTGAAAATTTGACTAAAAAGCACCCAAACTTTTTGTCTTCACTTAATTCTATAAAAACATGGTTAGTGGGTTAATTAGTGTTTAATCCAAGGTGATAATCTTGTAAATTAGTTCAATAAAACACAAAATTTAACTCTCAAGTTTCTAAAAAAAATAGAGAACTTATACTGTAGGGATCATTGCCGATTCCACCGATCGATGTCAATTTTTCATGATCATCACTGATTCTTGCAATCACACCAAAAATATACATATTATGTAATAAAAATTCTTGATAATTTTTTTTTAAAACTCAAACTTATTACTACCATACAATAATAAAGTTAGATATTCAATAAATAGATTGATTTAGATTATTAGCCACAAAGAAAACAAGAAAGAGTTGATTTTTACTACATTTCTATTTTTAATATATTTTGATAAAGAGATCATCAATGATTACTAAAATGATCATTGCTAATTTTAGTGATTGATAATTATTTTTTATGACCATTTCCAATACCTCAACTTTTTCAAGAGCTCAAATTTCTTCACTTTTTTGGAAATTAGATAAAAAAATTGACACAAAAATGATTAGAAAAAACATTTTAAGAAGTAAATAGAAGATTTTTTTTACGCTGCTAGTCCCACTGAGTGTGCCATTATGTGATCAATATGAATTTAAAGTGGAGATTGGTGTTATGTTATTGTGATGAAAAAAAAATAAAAACACACTAATAAACCTAACACCTCAAACCTAGACACTCAAGAAGTAAGAGAACAATACAAGTAACTATCAATAAAAGATAAAACAAACATTATTTACCTTACTTGAGAGAAATATTTGTATGTTTGCCTTGAAGGAATGTACTCAATCATGTGCTAAAATAGTATTTGGAAGTGGTGCTCCTTACCACTCCTTGTTACCTTGGCAATGTTGGGCTTGGATTTGATGTTTCTCTCTCTCAACGAATGAGAATTATAACACTACATAACAAGGTTATTTGAATTTGTTTTTTCATGATAAAAATTACACAAAAAAATATTTTTAAACAATGGGTGAATCCTTATAATTATATCCTTTCAAACTAATTCTAATCCAAGTGAAGCTAAGTTAGAGTTAACTATAGTTAAGTTTAGTTTAACCCTAGTTGAGTTAAGGAGGGGACAATCAATTAATATTTGGGATAGAGATCCCTTTTATTAATCATGGCTCTCCAATTCTGAATATAAGGATTTAAGAGAGATCTTTTCAATTATTTGACTTTGAGGATGATGACATTATCATGAACTCAATTTTATTAAAATTTCCTTTTAAAAAAATTTATTTTCACTAATTACACATCAAATTTCACTTAAGAATTTAATTTAATTTTATTATTTAATTTATTATAATTAGCATTTGTGTACTTTATTAATTGTTTAAGTTCCCCACTTAATGGGTTCAAATGTCAAACTATCAATTTGCTAGGTCATAAGTTGATTAGAGTTGAATTTTTGAGAGGTTACTATTGTGTAAAAGACAATACCCCAAATAGGGATGCATCAACAAGATTTTAAACACTAATGTCTGATGTGTGGATGAATTTGGAACATTTAGTGATTTTTAGTCTAAATTTGCACTATTTATTTGAAACCAATCTGAAGTCCAGTTGGAACATAGTTATTGGCAAAATGGGTTGTCTACAATACCTATCAATTTAATCCATCACTATCAAATGAGAAACCAAACATGGATAAATTTAAACCAAATATACCAAGTACAAACTTAAAAAAAAATCATGATACACTTTTTGATTATAATATACGCACATGGCACATATCATGGAAGACATGTTATACACTTACCACTCCTTGAGGATTCTCATGCATTAGATGAGATCATATGGTAGTATCTTCACATATTCCAAAAATATAAAAAAATCAAACACCAAAAAAGTAATAAACATTCAAAAATACAAAAATACTTTTAGCATAAAACATGTTTTATTTACTCATTGACATCTATGTCTCAGTTCCATGAGGATGGATGGAAAATTAGTAACTACTACATACACACGTGTGTCATGATTATACTTGAGTGTGTTAGAGGCACACACAAATACATGAATTATTCATATTTTATATGTTGAGCCTTCCCTCTACTCATGTCATCTTGACATTGGGGGCATCCACCTCTTTGATCATGATACTCACATATTAAATTATTCTATGGTCACTCCACATTATCATATTTCAAGATGATATGTGTACTCACACATGCCTTTATCCATGATTATATCTTTGATAGGGTACTTGATATGCTATGTAATTGACATTTTTTTCTTACACATTTTCCATGGGATACTAGACATGTTTATGCTAGTGACTTATGCTTTCCTTTATGCACTTCCTTGAGTGTCTTGCCATACTATTGTCTTACTTGTTCGAGCATTTACATATGTTCCTTTGTTTATGACCCCATGCCTATGTGTGCTATGTTTGACATTTAAATATGTCACTATTTATTGTATGGACATTTGAATATATCATTCTTTCTTTTTTAGAATTTTAACTAATTTATGTCACTTCAATTATGTAACATTTGAACATGCCCCTTGTTTACAGTCTCTTAGGACCATTACCTATTGAGTTGCTTTTGAGTGATATTATGTGTGTGATTGTTTTATTATTGAGCTTGTAATGTTACTATATAGATATCATTATGATCCTTATCATGTATATTAAGCCTTCATGTGATCACATGATTCTATTCACTTCACTAATACATTTACTTAGAAATGTTCCTTCTATATGCGACATGGTTACATTCAAAAATTATATAGTTATCTTATCATTTTTGTAACATATCCACTAGGATCTAACTAAAAATACATATTTTTTTAAAAATAAACACATATACAAAATTAGACTACATCTTGAGAGTCTAATAGATATCATAAAAGTATTTATGTGCAATCATGGCAACAATTCAAATTATAACATAAACTACATATCTCTAATATCATGAAAGTATGACAACTCAATATAGAAAGTAATTATAACATTTTAAAACTCAACCTATCTAAATACATAATCACCAATATCAATGTGCACTAATGTATATTTACTACTCTTCATGAAAAATTTACAATAATAAGTATAATTTAATATAATGTACAAATAAGATAGTTGGCTACCCCAGAGCATAATTCCCAAACTTCAAGTATATGTGGCAATCTCAAGTGTCCTCTCAATAAGTAGTACTATTTTGGGGAGGGATAACATCATCCAAGTACATTTCCACACCAACCATTGACCAACGATGCCCCCACACTAATCCCATCAGGGAATGTCCCTCCCTTCATGAATGAGTAGAAAGTGATGGCATAGGAATCTAAAGAGACTAACAAGTACTCATGTGCTTTATGATTTTTAA